>JALGAY010000008.1:13024120-13361314 GCA_029207805.1 Tribolium confusum | reverse complement strand
TGGTATTTAAAATTTTGTTTAAATTTTTTAAACAGGTTACAAACCGTTTTGATTTATTTTTTTGTTAAACAACAATTAAAAAAATATGCTGTTGTTTAAAAATAAACTAGAAAATATTTTTTTTCGTCTAAAGGCTGGCGAAAACTTGTGGTTTGTTTCTTGAAACTGATTTGTTTTTTTAAAACAAACAGAAACACATTTTCTTTCTAAAAAACAGTAGAAAATCGTTGTCTAAAGCTACAAATTGCCGAAAAGAGTTGTTTTATTGTCCAAAAACAGCAACATTTTGTGTTTTGTTGTCCAAAAATTATAAAAGTTGTTTTTGTCTGAAAATGATTGTAATTAAGGGTTTCGGCTTAGATGTTTTAAATACATTACAAATACTTTTTTATTTATTGATATTTTTGTTAAATAACAATTAAAAAACTTTGTACTATTGTCCAAAAACAAAAAGAAAAGCACGAAAAAGTTTCTGTGTTCAGAAATTTGCAAAAACGTGTTGTTTCTTTTAAAGAGTGTTTTCTTTCTTTCAAAACATACAAAAACAACATTTTCTCTTCAAAAACATTGAAAAAATCGTTGTCTAAAGCTACAAACATTCTGAAAAGAGTTGTGTCGTTGTTCAAAAACAGCAATATTTTGTATTTTTTTGTTCAAAAATTATAAAAAAAATTCTTTTTGTTTAAAAATGACTGAAATTAAGATTCTGTCTTAAACGTTTTAAACAGGTCGCAAATAGTTTTAGATTCATTTTTTTGTTAAAAAACAATTAAAATAATATGCTGTTGTTTAAAAGTAAATAAAAAACAACAAGAAAATGAGTTCTACTGGAAACTGGCGAAAACAGATGCTTTTTTCCTAAAAACAGTAAAAAAGTTGTTGTTTAGAGTTATAAAAATATTGGTTTAAGTGGTTTATTGCCCAAAAACAGCAACATTTAGGGTTTTGTTGTTCAAAAATTATAAAAAAATGCTTTTCTTTGTTTAAAAGTGACTGGAAATTAAGATTCTGTCCTACAGGTTTTAAACAGGTCCCAAATCGTTTTAGATTTATTTTTTTGTTAAACAACAATCAAAAATATGCTGTTGTTTAAAAATAGAAAAAAAATAACAAGAAAATGAGTTTTTTTGTCCAAAGTCTGGCGAAAACTGGTGGTTTTTTCGAAAAACTGTTTTGTTTTCTTAAAACAAACAGAAACAACATTTTCTTTCTAAAAACAGTAAAAAGTTGTTGTTTAAAGCTACAAAAATTCTGAAAAGAGTTGTTTTGTTGTCTCTAAATTTGGTGTTCTGTTGTTCAAAAATAGTAAAAAATTGTTTTTTTCTGTTTTAAAATGATTTGAAATGAAGTTTCTGTCTTAAACGTTTTAAAGAGGTTACAAACAGTTTTGATTCATTTTTTTTTGTTAAACAACAATTAAAAAATATGCTGTTGTAAAAAATAAATAAAAAACAACAAGAAAATAAGTTTTTTCGTTTAAAGACTGGAGACAACAGGTGGTTTCTTTGAAAAGTGTTTCGTTTCTTCAAAACAAACGGAAACAACATTTTCTTTTTAGAAACAGTGAAAGACCGTTGTGTAAAGTTTCAAAAATGTCGAAAAGAGTTGTTTTATAGTTCAAAAACAACAACATTTAGTGTTTTGTTGTTCAAAAGTTATAAAAATTCATTTCTTTTTGTTCAAAAATGACTGGAAATTAAGATTCTGTCTTACAACGTTTTAAACAGGCCGCAATTAGTTTTAGATTTATTTTTTTGTTAAACAACAATTAAAAAATAAGCTGTTTTTGAAAAATAGAAAAAAAACAACAGGAAAATGGGTTTTTTTGTTTAAAATTTGTCAAAAACTGGTTGTTTTTCCCTAAGAGTGTTTTGTTTACTCAAAACAAACAGAAACAACATTTTCTTCCCAAAAACAGTAGAAAATCGTTCTCTAAAACTACAAAAATTTTAAAATAAGTTGTTTCATTGTCCAAAAACGGCAACATTTAGTTGTTTTGTTGTTTAAAAATTAGAAAAAAATTTCTTCTTTTTGTTTATAAATGACTGGAAATTAAAATTCTGTCTTAAGCGTTTCAAACAGGTTGCAAATCGTTTTAGATTAATTTTTTTTGTAAAACAACAATAAAAGAATATGTTGTTGTTTGAAAATAGAAAAAGAAATAACAAAAAAATGAGTTTTTTTGTCTAAAGTCTGGCGAAAACTGGTGGTTTTTTCGAAACACTGTTTTGTTTTCTTAAAACAAACAGAAACAACAATTTCTTTCTAAAAACAGTAAAAAGTTGGTGTCCAAAGCTACAAAAATTCTGAAAAGAGTTTGTTGTCTCTAAATTTAGTGTTTTGTTGTTCAAAAATTGTAAAAAATTGTTTTTTTTCTGTTTAAAGATGATTTGAAATGAAGATTTTGTCTTAAACGTTTTAAAGAGGTTACAAACAGTTTTGATTAATTTTTTTTGTTAAACAACAATTAAAAAATATGCTGTTGTAAAAAATTAGTAAAAAACAACAAGAAAATAAGTTTTTTCGTTTAAAGACTGGCGACAACAGGTGGTTTTTTTAAAAAGTGTTTCGTTTCTTCAAATCAAACGGAAACAACATTTAAAAAAAACAGTGAAAACCCGTTGTGTAAAGTTTCAAAAATGCCGAAAAGAGTTGTTTTCTTGTTCAAAAACAACGACATTTAGTGTTTTGTTGTTCAAAAGTTATAAAAATTCATTTTTTTTTTGTTCAAAAATGACTGGAAATTAAGATTCTGTCTTACAACGTTTTAAACAGGTCGCAAATACTTTTAGATTTATTTTTTTGTTAAACAACAATTAGAAAATAAGCCGTTTTTGAAAAATAGAAAAAAAAGCAACAAGAAAATGGGTTTTTTCATTTAAAATTTGTCAAAAACCGGTTGGTTTTCCCTAAGAGTGTTTTGTTTACTCAAAACAAACAGAAACAACATTTTGTTTCTAAAAATAGTAGAAAAATCGTTGTCTGAAGCTACAAAAATTTTGAAAAGAGTTGTTTCGTTGTCTAAGAGCAGCAACATTTACTGTTTTGTTGTTCAAAAATTATAAAAAAAAATCTTTTTGTTTAAAATTGACTGGAAATTAAGATTCTGTCTTAAACGTTTTAAACAGGTCGCAAATAGTTCTAGATTTATTTTTTTGTTAAACAACAATAAAAAAATGTGCTGTTGTTAAATACAGGAAAAAAAACAACAAGAAAATAAGTTTTTTTTTGTCTAAAGACTGGCGGAAACTAGTGGTTTTTCTAAAAAGTGTTTTGTTTCTTCAAAACAAACAGAAACAACATTTTCTTCTTAAAAACAGTGAAAAATCGTTATTTAAAGCTACAGAATTGCTGAAAAAAGATGCTTTATTGTTCAAAAACATCAACATTTAGTGTTTTGTTGTTCAATAATTATAAAAAATTGCTTCTTTTTTTGTTTAAAAATGACTGAAAATTAAGATTCTGTTTTATAGGTTTTAAACAGGTTGCAAATCGTTTTAGATTCATTTTTTTGTAAAACAACAATAAAAGAATATGTTGTTGTTTGAAAATAAAAAAAAGACAACAAGAAAATAAGTTTTTTCGTTTAAAGACTGGCGACAACAGGTGGTTTTTTAAAAAGTGTTTCGTTTCTTCAAAACAAACGGAAACAACATTTTCTTTTTAAAAACAGTGAAAAACCGTTGTCTAAAGTTTCAAAAATGCCGAAAAGAGTTGTTTTACAGTTCAAAAACAACAACATTTAGTGTTTTGTTGTTCAAAAGTTATAAAAATTCATTTTTTTTGTTCAAAAATGACTGGAAATTAAGATTCTGTCTTACAACGTTTTAAACAGGTCTCAAATAGTTTTAGATTTATTTTTTTGTTAAACAACAATTAAAAAATAAGCTGTTTTTGAAAAATAGAAAAAAAAAACAACAGGAAAATGGGTTTTTTTGTTTAAAATTTGTCAAAAACTGGTTGTTTTTCCCTAAGAGTGTTTTGTTTACTCAAAACAAACAGAAACAACATTTTCTTTCCAAAAACAGTAGAAAAATCGTTCTGTAAAACTACAAAAATTTTAAAATAAGTTGTTTCATTGTCCAAAAACAGCAACATTTAGTTGTTTTGTTGTTTAAAAATTAGAAAAAAATTTCTTCTTTTTGTTTATAAATGACTGGAGATTAAAATTCTGTCTTAAGCGTTTCAAACAGGTTGCAAATCGTTTTAGATTCATTTTTTTGTAAAACAGCAATAAAAGAATATGTTGTTGTTTGAAAATAGAAAAAGAAATAACAAAAAAATGAGTTTTTTTTCTAAAGTCTGGCGAAAACTGGTGTTTTTTTCGAAAAACTGTTTTGTTTTCTTAAAACAAACAGAAACAACATTTTCTTTCTAAAAACAGTAAAAAGTTGTTGTCTAAAGCTACAAAACTTTTGAAAAGAGAAGTGTTTCGTTTCTTCAAAACAAACGGAAACAACATTTTCTTTTTAAAAACAGTGAAAAATCGTTGTGTAAAGTTTCAAAAATGCCGAAAAGAGTTGTTTTATTGTTCGAAAACAACAACATTTAGTGTTTTGTTGTTCAAAAGTTATAAAAATTCATTATTTTTTGTTCAAAAATGACTGGAAATTAAGATTCTGTCTTACAACGTTTTAAACAGGTCGCAAATAGTTTTAGATTTATTTTTTTGTTAAACAACAATTAAAATAATATGCTGTTGTTTAAAAGTAAATATAAAACAACAAGAAAATGAGTTCTTATATCTCAAAACTGGCGAAAACAGGTGCTTTTTTTCTAAAAGTGTTTTGTTTCTTCATGACAAACAGAAACAACATTTTTTTCCTAAAAACAGTAAGAAAGTTGTTGTTTAAAGTTATAAAAATATTGGTTTAAGTGGTTTATTGTCCAAAAACAGCAACATTTAGGGTTTTGTTGTTTAAAAATTATAAAAAAATGCTTTTTTTTGTTTAAAAGTGACTGGAAATTAAGATTCTGTCCTACAGGTTTTAAACAGGTCCCAAATCGTTTTAGATTTATTTTTTTGTTAAACAACAATTAAAAAATATGCTGTTGTTTAAAAATAGAAAAAAAACATCAAGCAAATAGGTTTTTTTGTCTAAAGATTGGCGAAAACTAGTGGTTTTTCCAAAAAGTGTTTTGTTTTTTTAAAACAAACAGAAGCAACATTTTTGTTCTAAAAACAGTAAAAAATCGTTATCTAAAGCTACAGAATTGCTGAAAAAAGATGGTTTATTGTTTAAAAACATCAACATTTAGTGTTTTGTTGTTCAAGAATTATAAAAAATTGCTTCTTTTTGTTTAAAAATGATTGAAAATTAAGATTCTGTCTTATACGTTTTAAACAGGTTGCAAATCGTTTCAGATTTTTTTTTTGTAAAACAACAATAAAAGAATATGTTGTTGTTTAAAAATAGAAAAAAAAACAACAAGAAAATGAGTTTTTTTATCTAAAGTCTGGCGAAAACTGGTGTTTTTTTCGAAAAACTGTTTTGTTTTCTTAAAACAAACAGAAACAACATTTTCTTTCTAAAAACAGTAAAAAGTTGTTGTCTAGAGCTACAAAAATTTTGAAAAGAGTTTTGTTGTCTCTAAATTTAGTGTTTTGTTGTTCAAAAATTATAAAAAATTGTTTTTTTCTGTTTAAAAATGATTTGAAATGAATTTCTGTCTTAAACGTTTTAAAGAGGTTACAAACAGTTTTGATTCATTTTTTTTGTTAAACAACAATTAAAAAATATGCTGTTGTAAAAAATAAATAAAAAACAACAAGAAAATAAGTTTTTTCGTTTAAAGACTGGCGACAACAGGTGGTTTTTTTAAAAAGTGTTTCGTTTCTTCAAAACAAACGGAAACAACATTTTCTTTTTAAAAACAGTGAAAAATCGTTGTGTAAAGTTTCAAAAATGCCGAAAAGAGTTGTTTTATTGTTCGAAAACAACAACATTTAGTGTTTTGTTGTTCAAAAGTTATAAAAATTCATTTTCATTTGTTCAAAAATGACTGGAAATTAAGATTCTGTCTTACAACGTTTTAAGCAGGTCGCAAATAGTTTTAGATTTATTTTTTTGTTAAACAACAATTAAAAAATAAGCTGTCGTTTAAAAATAGAAAAAAACAACAAGAAAATGGGTTTTTTCATTTAAAATTTGTCAAAAACAGGTTGTTTTCCCTAAGGGTGTTTTGCTTACTCAAAACAAACAGAAACAACATTTTCTTCCCAAAAACAGTAGAAAAATCGTTCTCTAAAACTACAAAAATTTTAAAATTAGTTGTTTCATTGTCGAAAAACAGCAACATTTAGTTGTTTTGTTGTTTAAAAATTATAAAAAATTCTTCTTTTTGTTTATAAATGACTGGAAATTAAAATTCTGTCTTAAGCGTTTCAAACAGGTTGCAAATCGTTTTAGATTCATTTTTTTTTGTAAAACAACAATAAAAGAATATGTTGTTGTTTGAAAATAGAAAAAGATATAACAAGAAAATGAGTTTTTTTGTCTAAAGTCTGGCGAAATTCTTTCTAAAAACAGTAAAAAGTTGTTGTCTAAAGCTACAAAAATTCTGAAAAGAGTTGTTTTGTTGTCCCTAAATTTGGTGTTTTGTTGTTCAAAAATACTAAAAAATTGTTTTTTTCTGTTTAAAAATGATTTGAAATGAAGTTTCTGTCTTAAACGTTTTAAAGAGGTTACAAACAGTTTTGATTCATTTTTTTGTTAAACAACAATTAAAAAATAAGCTGTCGTTTAAAAATAGAAAAAAAAACAACAAGAAAATTGTTTTTTTTATTTAAAATTTGTCAAAAACTGGTTGTTTTCCCTAAGAGTGTTTTCTTTACATAAAACAAACAGAAACAACATTTTTCTTCCAAAAACAGTAGAAAAATCGTTGTCTGAAGCTACAAAAATTTTGAAAAGAGTTGTTTCGTTGTCTAAGAGCAGCAACATTTACTGTTTTGTTGTTCAAAAATTATAAAAAATTTATTCTTTTTGTTTAAAATTGACTGGAAATTAAGATTCTGTCTTAAACTTTTTAAACAGGTCGCAAACAATTTTAGATTTATTTTTTTGTTAAACAGTAATCAAAGAAATATGCTTTAAACAGATTTTATTTTTTATTGATTAATATTTTTTTAAAAAAACCAATTAAATAAATAGCACTGTTGTTTAAAAAGAAAAAAAATAGTTTTATTGTTTAAAGACTGGCGAAATTTTTTTTTAGTAATAACAGAACCCTTACCAGTCTAGGTAAAAATGAAGTAGCAAGATCACTTGGTGGGAGAATCTTGGAAATGCGGAACTGTTTAGTATTCGCGTGCATAAACATCTAGGAGACACAGCTATTTATCACTGAAAATGTACAATTGTTGTCTTCCCCACCCCCTTTTCTACCAAATCGATCCACCACGCAACAAGTAGACAGCTGATTCTTCCCAATTCAAAACAATTTATTAATTTCTCTTCTAAATCAAGTCCATTCTGGCTCAGAATTTTAGATAAAAACCTTATGCGGTTGTAAGCACTTTGCTAATGTAAGAGCATTGAGGTTACAAAGTGGCCGCTAGCTGATTTAATTATGAAGATCCTTTTCGGTTTTTTTTGTAAGACGGATTAAGGGCAAATTGACCCTGTCTTGTACTCCCAGAGGTGTGATCTACACACGTTACAGCCAATTTTAATATAAAGTACTTACTTAACGAAACACGTCAAGTCGGGAATTTTTACCTCAATAATGAGGCCTCTAATTATCAAGGAATATGAAAGAAGTTGCTTCAAATTAATTTGGACGAGGTAAAGGCGACAAAGCATTGTATCTACAGACCGAGTTAGAAATGTAAATGCGAAAGGTGCAGTAATTAACGCTAGGGAGTCAGGGTTGGATTGAATCGGCCATTAGCTCGGAGGGTCTATCTAATTTTTCAATTTTTCTAAATAAATATACAAAGTTTTTTTCTTTTTTTTTTGAACTTTACAATTTTTTTGTTCTATTTATTATTTATTATGTTTATTATTTTATTTAATTTTGTACTATATTTTTTGTATTTCTAAGACTTTTATTTTTATTGTCGGCCATATTGAATCCACCATCTAGAATTTTTCAATTTTTATATTAAAATCGTAACCAATATTGAAAAAAAACAATTTTTCGAAAAGTATTTAACAAAGTTGCATTATTTCAGGTTTTAATGGTTTTAGAGGTTGTTAATTACAATTTCTAAGCGAAAATTGTAAAACTTAAGAGGGTTGTATTAAAATAGAGTAAATAAAATTATAAATAAATAAAATAACAGACTTATTATGCTTAAACAGAGAAATATAGCATCGGAATTGTCTTTGTCTCTTCTTTTTCAATAACCTAAATATTTTTCCCACGTTGTCCCATGTAAATAATTTCGTCTCTCCCTGTGTGTTTCCAGCTGTCCAGACAATCCTGGACTCACTCGACGATATCTCCTGCCTTCAAGAATCCCAACCTCTGGAGCGCGCGCATCTCCTCGCCTTGCTTGAGGATACCCATCTGCACGTTTTGTTAGAGGTAAGCGAAATTTTGGGGCGCATGTCCTAGTACACGCCGACAGCTCGCGGCCTCTAGAACCGCGCGATTGATCGCCGCCACCACGGCTGGCGGCGGCGGCGGCAAATACGCGCCACACCATGAAATACAAGACGAAACATCAGGATTTGTTTCATAGCAACACATCGATGGCGGTTGATGTGATGATAATCGGGGTGTTGGTAACACTGGATTTGGATATAGGGGAAGTACAGAAAACTGTGATTTTGTTTGTTTCTTACAGCTGTACGATAGAATTGCAAGTAAAGTTGTGACGCCGATACGAGCGCCACCTAGTGATGCAGTACAAAGGGCGAAGGATGCGGCTGATGCGCTCAGGGAATTGGAGCATCGAAGGGATACGGATCATAGGGATCTGCAGGAGTTGAGAGATCTGCTTTGCCGGCCGCATTTTAAGGTAGGTGGAGTATTGATCGTGGCGAGAAATTTAACGAAAAGAAAATAGAGGGCGCTATTTAAGACGTAAATAGAACGAAAAAGTCAAAATTCGGTGCTTAGGGTCATAATTTATCTCAGATTTTTTTTTTTTTTGGTGAAAGCTCTGACAGGCGAGAAGCTTCGTCTTGGAAATTGGATTCTGATTTATTTAAGTGGTTGTGACAGCTCAGTGACGTTAGCAATTTTTCATTTAAGAGCCTGAAATAATTGCGTAATTGCTGACTCAAAAATTCTCGAGAAAGGAGTTTTTTTACATTTTTTTTGTTGGTATTATAATTGGGTCTGACATAGCTGTGCCATACAGATTGCTTACATCACAAATTTGGAAATAGAAGATTTTGAAAAAAAATTTTTTTAGGAGGGAACTGTTGTGGTGGGCAAATTTTTTTCTATTAATTCGTATTTTTTGAATTTTGTTTGTCTGTTGATTTGAGTAATACGAATATAGTAGTGATTTTTACATAGCTTTACTATAGAAATTGTTTACATCTCTCTATATATTTGGGGATTTTAAATTATTTCTGGATATTGAATACTGGTCAAGCTGTTATCGTTTGTAAATATTGACATTTCGTTCCTGAAAATATATCCCAATCGAACCAACAAAGTGTTGTTTTTCCCGAATCTCCCGATTTTTCAGTTTCCTTCTGTTAATTCCTGAAAAATTCATTTCTTTCCGGGTCTGATCATTGCCTCAGCTTGTTTCTTTTCTCTAAAATAGTCGACGTTCTTTTGATAAACACTGCTTTCAACTGAATAGAACTTCAAAGAACGTCAGCCATTAAGTTTTCAAGGCTCTCGAAAGGATCTCTTGAAACACAATGAAACTATTAATTAAATAAAGAAGATGAGATCATCGAAGATCGTTTAGGTTCTCGGCCCATTCAATCACTTTCTTTGTTTTCGGCTTGTTTCGTTTAGTAAACACCGCCTATTTTAAATTACACAGCCATCTGTTAGACTTAGGGATACGTATTGGAGGCTGTAAGAAATTACAGAACAAGCCTCTGGACCGGTGTTGCAACCGCATGACGCCGCCGCCAGCCAAATCTCTGGGATCTAAGTGATTTATGAGGTGGCGCCAGACCGACTGAAATGTACGGGGAATTTACCGATTTTTTTGGGAACAAATATGAAATGAGAGACTCTAGATTTGGAGATGGCAAGCTTTAGTTTTGATCACTTAAAGGTCACAATATCTTTTTGATTCTTTTCAAGTGGTTTTTTTGTTTGCTATATTATAAAATTATGACTGTTTTGATGTAAAATTTGGTTGAATGACACGAATTTAGATATTTAGAGGGTGCTTGAAATTCCTGATAATTATTTTGGGATTTAAATAACATGAATCTGAATATTTAGAGGTTTTTTGAGATTCCTGATAACTATTTTGACGTAGAAATTTATTCTATGACATGAATCTCAATCTTTAAAAGGTTCTTGAGATTCCTGATACCTATTTTGATGTAAAAATTGATTAAATAACTTGAATTTGGAGATCTAGAGGGTTTTTGAGATTCCTGATGTCTATTTTGATATGAAAATTGATTTAAAAAACATGGATGTTGATATCTAAAGTGTTCTTGAGATTCCTAAAAAAATTTCGATATAAAAGTTGGTAAAATAACATGAATCTAGATATTTAGAAAGTTATTGAGATTTCTGATATCTATTTTGATCTGAAAATTGGCTAAATGACATGAATTTAGATATCTAGAGGGTTCTTGAGATTTCTAAAATCTATTTTTATGCGAAAGCTGATTAAATAACATGAATCTGGTTACCTAGAGGGTTCTTAAGATTTTTGATATCTATTTTGATGTAAAAATTGATTAGATAACATGATTTTGGATATTTAGAAGGTTTTTGAGATTTCTAATATCTACTTTGAGGTAAAATTTAGTTCAATGACATGAATTTAGATAATTAGAGGATTCTTGAGACTTCTTATAATTATTTTGGAATAGAAAATGATGAAGTAAATGAATCTGATTATTTAGAGGTTTTTTGAGATTCCTGATAACTATTTTGACGTAGAAATTCATTCTATGACATGAATCTCAATATTTAAAATCTTCTTGAGATTCCTGATACCTATTTTAATGTGAAAATTACTTGAACAACATGAATTTGGATATCTAGAAGGTTTTTGAGATTTCTGATGTCTCTTTTGATATGAAAATTGATTAAATAACATGGATGTTGATATCTAAAGTGTTCTTGAGATTCCTGATATCTATTTTGATGTAAAAATTGATTTGATAACTTGAATCTTGATATTTAGAGCGTTCTTGAGATTCCTAAAAAAAATTTGATTCAAAAGTTGGTTAAATAACATGAATCTAGATATTTAGAAAGTTATTGAGATTTTTGATATCTATTTTGATGTGAAAATTGGCTAAATGACATGAATTTAGATATCTAGAGGGTTCTTGAGATTTCTAATATCTATTTTTATGCGAAAGCTGATTAAATAACATGATTTTAGTTACCTAGAGGGTTCTTGAGATTCTTTAATGTAAATTAAATTATTATTAATTATTTTGATGTAAAAATGGATTAGATGACATAAATTTGGATATTTAGAAGGTTCTTGAGATTTCTAAAATCTACTTTGAGATAAAATTTGGTTCAATGACATGAATTTAGGTAATTAGAGGATTCTTGAGACTTCTTATAATTATTTTGGAATAGAAAATGATAAAGTAAATGAATCTGATTATTTAGAGGTTTTTTGAGATTCCCGATAACTATTTTGACGTAGAAATTCATTCTATGACATGAATCTCAATATTTAAAAGGTTCTTGTGATTCCTGATACCTATTTTGATGTGAAAATTGCTTAAATAACATGAATTTGGATATCTAGAGGGTTTTTGAGATTTCTGATGTTTATTTTGATATGAAAATTGATTAAATAACATGGATGTTGATATCTAAAGTGTTCTTGAGATTCCTAAAAAAATTTCGATATAAAAGTTGGTAAAATAACATGAATCTAGATATTTAGAAAGTTATTGAGATTTCTAATATCTATTTTTATGCGAAAGCTGATTAAATAACATGAATCTGGTTACCTAGACGGTTCGTGAGATTCTTGATATCTATTCTGATATAAAAATGGATTAGATGACATGAATTTGGATATTTAGATGGTTCTTGAGATTTCTAATATCTACTTTGCGGTAAAATTTGGTTTAATGACATGAATTTAGGTAATTAGAGGATTCTTGAGATTTCTTATAATTATTTTGGGATAAAAATTGATTAAGTAAATGAATCTGATTATTTAGAGGTTGTTTGAGATTCCTGATAACTATTTTGACGTAGAAATTCATTCTATGACATGAATCTCAATATTTAAAAGGTTCTTGAGATTCCTGATATCTATTTTGATGTGAAAATTGTTTAAATGACATGAATTTGGATATCTAGAGGGTTTTTGAGATTCCTGATGTCTACTTTGATATGAAAATTGATTAAATAACATGGATGTTGATATCTAAGGTGTTCTTGATATTCCTGATATCTATTTTGATGTAAAAATTGACTAAATAACATGAGTATGAGTCTTGATATTTAGAGCGTTCTGGAGATTCCTAAAAAAATTTTGATATAAAAGTTGGTAAAATAACATGAATCTAGATATATAGAAAGTTATTGAGATTTCTGATATCTATTTTGATGTGAAAATTGGCTAAATGACATGAATTTAGATATCTAGAGGGTCCTTGAGATTTCTAAAATCTATTTTTATGCGAAAGCTGATTAAATAACATGAATCTGGTTACCTAGAGGGTTCTTGAGATTCTTGATATCTATTTTGATGTAAAAATTGATTAGATAACATGAATTTGGATATTTAGAAGGTTTTTGAGATTTCTAATATCTACTTTGAGGTAAAATTTGGTTTAATGACATGAATTTAGGTAATTAGAGGATTCTTGAGATTTCTTATAATTATTTTGGGATAAAAAATGATTAAGTAAATGAATCTGAATATTTAGAGGTTTTTATGAGATTTCTGATAACTATTTTGACGTAGAAATTCATTCTATGACATGAATCTCAATATTTAAAGGGTTCTTGAGACTCCTGATACCTATTTTGATGTGAAAATTGCTTAAATAACATGAATTTGGATATCTAGAGGGTTTTTGAGATTTCTGATGTTTATTTTGATATGAAAATTGATTAAATAACATGGATGTTGATATCTAAAGTGTTCTTGAGATTCCTGATATCTATTTTGATGTAAAAATTGACTTGATAACATGAATAACATGAATATTGATATTTAGAGCGTTCTTAAGATTCTTAAAAAAATTTTGATTCAAAAGTTGGTTAAATAACATGAATCTAGATATTTAGAAAGTTATTGAGATTTCTGATATTTATTTTGATGTGAAAATTGGCTAAATGAGATGAATTTAGATATCTAGAGGGTCCTTGAGATTTCTAAAATCTATTTTTATGCGAAAGCTGATTAAATAACATGAATCTGGTTACCTAGAGGGTTCTTGAGATTTTTGATATCTATTTTGATATAAAAATGGATTAGATGACATGAATTTGGATATTTAGAAGGTTCTTGAGATTTTTAATATCTACTTTGAGGTAAAATTTAGTTCAATGACATGAATTTAAATAATTAGAGAATTCTTGAGACTTCTTATAATTATTTTGGGATAAAAAATGATTAAGTAAATGAATCTGATTATTTAGAGGTTTTTTTGAGATTCCTGATAACTGTTTTGACGTAGAAATTTATTCTATGACATGAATCTCAATATTTAAAAGGTACTTGAGATTCCTGATACTTATTTTGATGTAAAAATTGATTAAATAACTTGAATTTGGAGATCTAGAGGGTTTTTGAGATTTCTGATATCTATTTTGATGTGAAAATTGACATGAATTTAGATATCTAGAGGGTTCTTGAGATTTCTAATATCTATTTTTATGCGAAAGCTAATTAAATAACATGAATCTGGTTACCTAGAGGGTTCATGAGATTCTTGATATCTATTTTGATGTAAAAATTGATTAGATAACATGAATTTGGATATTTAGAAGGTTTTTGAGATTTCTAATATCTACTTTGAGGTAAAATTTGGTTTAATGACATGAATTTAGATAATTAGAGGATTCTTGAGACTTCTTATAATTATTTTGGAATAGAAAATGATGAAGTAAATGAATCTGATTATTTAGAGGTTTTTTGAGATTCCTGATAACTATTTTGACGTAGAAATTCATTCTATGACATGAATCTCAATATTTAAAATCTTCTTGAGATTCCTGATACCTATTTTAATGTGAAAATTACTTGAACAACATGAATTTGGATATCTAGAAGGTTTTTGAGATTTCTGATGTCTCTTTTGATATGAAAATTGATTAAATAACATGGATGTTGATATCTAAAGTGTTCTTGAGATTCCTGATATCTATTTTGATGTAAAAATTGATTTGATAACTTGAATCTTGATATTTAGAGCGTTCTTGAGATTCCTAAAAAAAATTTGATTCAAAAGTTGGTTAAATAACATGAATCTAGATATTTAGAAAGTTATTGAGATTTTTGATATCTATTTTGATGTGAAAATTGGCTAAATGACATGAATTTAGATATCTAGAGGGTTCTTGAGATTTCTAATATCTATTTTTATGCGAAAGCTGATTAAATAACATGATTTTAGTTACCTAGAGGGTTCTTGAGATTCTTTAATGTAAATTAAATTATTATTAATTATTTTGATGTAAAAATGGATTAGATGACATAAATTTGGATATTTAGAAGGTTCTTGAGATTTCTAAAATCTACTTTGAGATAAAATTTGGTTCAATGACATGAATTTAGGTAATTAGAGGATTCTTGAGACTTCTTATAATTATTTTGGAATAGAAAATGATAAAGTAAATGAATCTGATTATTTAGAGGTTTTTTGAGATTCCCGATAACTATTTTGACGTAGAAATTCATTCTATGACATGAATCTCAATATTTAAAAGGTTCTTGTGATTCCTGATACCTATTTTGATGTGAAAATTGCTTAAATAACATGAATTTGGATATCTAGAGGGTTTTTGAGATTTCTGATGTTTATTTTGATATGAAAATTGATTAAATAACATGGATGTTGATATCTAAAGTGTTCTTGAGATTCCTAAAAAAATTTCGATATAAAAGTTGGTAAAATAACATGAATCTAGATATTTAGAAAGTTATTGAGATTTCTAATATCTATTTTTATGCGAAAGCTGATTAAATAACATGAATCTGGTTACCTAGACGGTTCGTGAGATTCTTGATATCTATTCTGATATAAAAATGGATTAGATGACATGAATTTGGATATTTAGATGGTTCTTGAGATTTCTAATATCTACTTTGCGGTAAAATTTGGTTTAATGACATGAATTTAGGTAATTAGAGGATTCTTGAGATTTCTTATAATTATTTTGGGATAAAAATTGATTAAGTAAATGAATCTGATTATTTAGAGGTTGTTTGAGATTCCTGATAACTATTTTGACGTAGAAATTCATTCTATGACATGAATCTCAATATTTAAAAGGTTCTTGAGATTCCTGATATCTATTTTGATGTGAAAATTGTTTAAATGACATGAATTTGGATATCTAGAGGGTTTTTGAGATTCCTGATGTCTACTTTGATATGAAAATTGATTAAATAACATGGATGTTGATATCTAAGGTGTTCTTGATATTCCTGATATCTATTTTGATGTAAAAATTGACTAAATAACATGAGTATGAGTCTTGATATTTAGAGCGTTCTGGAGATTCCTAAAAAAATTTTGATATAAAAGTTGGTAAAATAACATGAATCTAGATATATAGAAAGTTATTGAGATTTCTGATATCTATTTTGATGTGAAAATTGGCTAAATGACATGAATTTAGATATCTAGAGGGTCCTTGAGATTTCTAAAATCTATTTTTATGCGAAAGCTGATTAAATAACATGAATCTGGTTACCTAGAGGGTTCTTGAGATTCTTGATATCTATTTTGATGTAAAAATTGATTAGATAACATGAATTTGGATATTTAGAAGGTTTTTGAGATTTCTAATATCTACTTTGAGGTAAAATTTGGTTTAATGACATGAATTTAGGTAATTAGAGGATTCTTGAGATTTCTTATAATTATTTTGGGATAAAAAATGATTAAGTAAATGAATCTGAATATTTAGAGGTTTTTATGAGATTTCTGATAACTATTTTGACGTAGAAATTCATTCTATGACATGAATCTCAATATTTAAAGGGTTCTTGAGACTCCTGATACCTATTTTGATGTGAAAATTGCTTAAATAACATGAATTTGGATATCTAGAGGGTTTTTGAGATTTCTGATGTTTATTTTGATATGAAAATTGATTAAATAACATGGATGTTGATATCTAAAGTGTTCTTGAGATTCCTGATATCTATTTTGATGTAAAAATTGACTTGATAACATGAATAACATGAATATTGATATTTAGAGCGTTCTTAAGATTCTTAAAAAAATTTTGATTCAAAAGTTGGTTAAATAACATGAATCTAGATATTTAGAAAGTTATTGAGATTTCTGATATTTATTTTGATGTGAAAATTGGCTAAATGAGATGAATTTAGATATCTAGAGGGTCCTTGAGATTTCTAAAATCTATTTTTATGCGAAAGCTGATTAAATAACATGAATCTGGTTACCTAGAGGGTTCTTGAGATTTTTGATATCTATTTTGATATAAAAATGGATTAGATGACATGAATTTGGATATTTAGAAGGTTCTTGAGATTTTTAATATCTACTTTGAGGTAAAATTTAGTTCAATGACATGAATTTAAATAATTAGAGAATTCTTGAGACTTCTTATAATTATTTTGGGATAAAAAATGATTAAGTAAATGAATCTGATTATTTAGAGGTTTTTTTGAGATTCCTGATAACTGTTTTGACGTAGAAATTTATTCTATGACATGAATCTCAATATTTAAAAGGTACTTGAGATTCCTGATACTTATTTTGATGTAAAAATTGATTAAATAACTTGAATTTGGAGATCTAGAGGGTTTTTGAGATTTCTGATATCTATTTTGATGTGAAAATTGACATGAATTTAGATATCTAGAGGGTTCTTGAGATTTCTAATATCTATTTTTATGCGAAAGCTAATTAAATAACATGAATCTGGTTACCTAGAGGGTTCATGAGATTCTTGATATCTATTTTGATGTAAAAATTGATTAGATAACATGAATTTGGATATTTAGAAGGTTTTTGAGATTTCTAATATCTACTTTGAGGTAAAATTTGGTTTAATGACATGAATTTAGATAATTAGAGGATTCTTGAGACTTCTTATAATTATTTTGGAATAGAAAATGATGAAGTAAATGAATCTGATTATTTAGAGGTTTTTTGAGATTCCTGATAACTATTTTGACGTAGAAATTCATTCTATGACATGAATCTCAATATTTAAAATCTTCTTGAGATTCCTGATACCTATTTTAATGTGAAAATTACTTGAACAACATGAATTTGGATATCTAGAAGGTTTTTGAGATTTCTGATGTCTCTTTTGATATGAAAATTGATTAAATAACATGGATGTTGATATCTAAAGTGTTCTTGAGATTCCTGATATCTATTTTGATGTAAAAATTGATTTGATAACTTGAATCTTGATATTTAGAGCGTTCTTGAGATTCCTAAAAAAAATTTGATTCAAAAGTTGGTTAAATAACATGAATCTAGATATTTAGAAAGTTATTGAGATTTTTGATATCTATTTTGATGTGAAAATTGGCTAAATGACATGAATTTAGATATCTAGAGGGTTCTTGAGATTTCTAATATCTATTTTTATGCGAAAGCTGATTAAATAACATGATTTTAGTTACCTAGAGGGTTCTTGAGATTCTTTAATGTAAATTAAATTATTATTAATTATTTTGATGTAAAAATGGATTAGATGACATAAATTTGGATATTTAGAAGGTTCTTGAGATTTCTAAAATCTACTTTGAGATAAAATTTGGTTCAATGACATGAATTTAGGTAATTAGAGGATTCTTGAGACTTCTTATAATTATTTTGGAATAGAAAATGATAAAGTAAATGAATCTGATTATTTAGAGGTTTTTTGAGATTCCCGATAACTATTTTGACGTAGAAATTCATTCTATGACATGAATCTCAATATTTAAAAGGTTCTTGTGATTCCTGATACCTATTTTGATGTGAAAATTGCTTAAATAACATGAATTTGGATATCTAGAGGGTTTTTGAGATTTCTGATGTTTATTTTGATATGAAAATTGATTAAATAACATGGATGTTGATATCTAAAGTGTTCTTGAGATTCCTAAAAAAATTTCGATATAAAAGTTGGTAAAATAACATGAATCTAGATATTTAGAAAGTTATTGAGATTTCTAATATCTATTTTTATGCGAAAGCTGATTAAATAACATGAATCTGGTTACCTAGACGGTTCGTGAGATTCTTGATATCTATTCTGATATAAAAATGGATTAGATGACATGAATTTGGATATTTAGATGGTTCTTGAGATTTCTAATATCTACTTTGCGGTAAAATTTGGTTTAATGACATGAATTTAGGTAATTAGAGGATTCTTGAGATTTCTTATAATTATTTTGGGATAAAAATTGATTAAGTAAATGAATCTGATTATTTAGAGGTTGTTTGAGATTCCTGATAACTATTTTGACGTAGAAATTCATTCTATGACATGAATCTCAATATTTAAAAGGTTCTTGAGATTCCTGATATCTATTTTGATGTGAAAATTGTTTAAATGACATGAATTTGGATATCTAGAGGGTTTTTGAGATTCCTGATGTCTACTTTGATATGAAAATTGATTAAATAACATGGATGTTGATATCTAAGGTGTTCTTGATATTCCTGATATCTATTTTGATGTAAAAATTGACTAAATAACATGAGTATGAGTCTTGATATTTAGAGCGTTCTGGAGATTCCTAAAAAAATTTTGATATAAAAGTTGGTAAAATAACATGAATCTAGATATATAGAAAGTTATTGAGATTTCTGATATCTATTTTGATGTGAAAATTGGCTAAATGACATGAATTTAGATATCTAGAGGGTCCTTGAGATTTCTAAAATCTATTTTTATGCGAAAGCTGATTAAATAACATGAATCTGGTTACCTAGAGGGTTCTTGAGATTCTTGATATCTATTTTGATGTAAAAATTGATTAGATAACATGAATTTGGATATTTAGAAGGTTTTTGAGATTTCTAATATCTACTTTGAGGTAAAATTTGGTTTAATGACATGAATTTAGGTAATTAGAGGATTCTTGAGATTTCTTATAATTATTTTGGGATAAAAAATGATTAAGTAAATGAATCTGAATATTTAGAGGTTTTTATGAGATTTCTGATAACTATTTTGACGTAGAAATTCATTCTATGACATGAATCTCAATATTTAAAGGGTTCTTGAGACTCCTGATACCTATTTTGATGTGAAAATTGCTTAAATAACATGAATTTGGATATCTAGAGGGTTTTTGAGATTTCTGATGTTTATTTTGATATGAAAATTGATTAAATAACATGGATGTTGATATCTAAAGTGTTCTTGAGATTCCTGATATCTATTTTGATGTAAAAATTGACTTGATAACATGAATAACATGAATATTGATATTTAGAGCGTTCTTAAGATTCTTAAAAAAATTTTGATTCAAAAGTTGGTTAAATAACATGAATCTAGATATTTAGAAAGTTATTGAGATTTCTGATATTTATTTTGATGTGAAAATTGGCTAAATGAGATGAATTTAGATATCTAGAGGGTCCTTGAGATTTCTAAAATCTATTTTTATGCGAAAGCTGATTAAATAACATGAATCTGGTTACCTAGAGGGTTCTTGAGATTTTTGATATCTATTTTGATATAAAAATGGATTAGATGACATGAATTTGGATATTTAGAAGGTTCTTGAGATTTTTAATATCTACTTTGAGGTAAAATTTAGTTCAATGACATGAATTTAAATAATTAGAGAATTCTTGAGACTTCTTATAATTATTTTGGGATAAAAAATGATTAAGTAAATGAATCTGATTATTTAGAGGTTTTTTTGAGATTCCTGATAACTGTTTTGACGTAGAAATTTATTCTATGACATGAATCTCAATATTTAAAAGGTACTTGAGATTCCTGATACTTATTTTGATGTAAAAATTGATTAAATAACTTGAATTTGGAGATCTAGAGGGTTTTTGAGATTTCTGATATCTATTTTGATGTGAAAATTGACATGAATTTAGATATCTAGAGGGTTCTTGAGATTTCTAATATCTATTTTTATGCGAAAGCTAATTAAATAACATGAATCTGGTTACCTAGAGGGTTCATGAGATTCTTGATATCTATTTTGATGTAAAAATTGATTAGATAACATGAATTTGGATATTTAGAAGGTTTTTGAGATTTCTAATATCTACTTTGAGGTAAAATTTGGTTTAATGACATGAATTTAGATAATTAGAGGATTCTTGAGATTTCTTATAATTATTTTGGGATAAAAAATGATTAAGTAAATGAATCTGAATATTTAGAGGTTTTTTGAGATTTCTGATAACTATTTTGACGTAGAAATTCATTCTATGACATGAATCTCAATATTTAAAAGGTTCTTGAGATTCCTGATACCTATTTTGATGTAAAAATTGATTAAATAACTTGAATTGGGAGATCTAGAGGGTTTTTGAGATTCCTGATGTCTATTTTGATATGAAAATTGATTAAATAACATGGATGTTGATATCTAAAGTGTTCTTGAGATTTCTGATATCTATTTTGATGTAAAAATTGATTAGATAACATGAATCTTGATATTTAAAGCGTTCTTGAGATTCCTAAAAAAATTTTGATTCAAGAGTTGGTAAAATAACATGAATCTAGATATTTAGAAAGTTATTGAGATTTCTGATATCTATTTTTATGTGAAAAATGACTAAATGACATGAATTTAGATATCTAGAGGGTTCTTTAGATTTCTAATATCTATTTTTATGCGAAAGCTGATTAAATAACATGATTTTAGTTACCTAGAGGGTTCTTGAGATTCTTTAATGTAAATTAAATTATTATTAATTATTTTGATGTAAAAATGGATTAAATGACATAAATTTGGATATTTAGAAGGTTCTTGAGATTTCTAAAATCTACTTTGAGATAAAATTTGGTTCAATGACATGAATTTAGGTAATTAGAGGATTCTTGAGACTTCTTATAATTATTTTGGAATAGAAAATGATAAAGTAAATGAATCTGATTATTTAGAGGTTTTTTGAGATTCCCGATAACTATTTTGACGTAGAAATTCATTCTATGACATGAATCTCAATATTTAAAAGGTTCTTGAGATTCCTGATACCTATTTTGATGTAAAAATTGATTAAATAACTTGAATTGGGAGATCTAGAGGGTTTTTGAGATTCCTGATGTCTATTTTGATATGAAAATTGATTAAATAACATGGATGTTGATATCTAAAGTGTTCTTGAGATTCCTGATATCTATTTTGATGTAAAAATTGATTTGATAACTTGAATCTTGATATTTAGAGCGTTCTTGAGATTCCTAAAAAAATTTTGATTCAAAAGTTGGTTAAGTAACATGAATCTAGATATTTAGGAAGTTATTGAGATTTTTGATATCTATTTTGATGTGAAAATTGACTAAATGACATGAATTTAGATATCTAGAGGGTTCTTGAGATTTCTAATATCAATTTTTATGCGAAAGCTGACTAAATAACATGAATCTGGTTACCTAGAGGGTTCGTGAGATTCTTGATATCTATTTTGATATAAAAATGGATTAGATGACATGAATTTGGATATTTAGAAGGTTCTTGAGATTTTTAATATCTACTTTGAGGTAAAATTTAGTTCAATGACATGAATTTAGATAATTAGAGGATTCTTGAGACTTCTTATAATTATTTTGGGATAAAAAATGATTAAGTAAATGAATCTGATTATTTAGAGGTTTTTTGAGATTCCTGATAACTATTTTGACGTAGAAATTTATTCTATGACATGAATCTCAATATTTAAAAGGTTCTTGTGATTCCTGATACCTATTTTGATGTGAAAATTGCTTAAATAACATGAATTTGGATATCTAGAGGGTTTTTGAGATTTCTGATGTTTATTTTGATATGAAAATTGATTAAATAACATGGATGTTGATATCTAAGGTGTTCTTGATATTCCTGATATCTATTTTGATGTAAAAATTGACTAAATAACATGAGTATGAGTCTTGATATTTAGAGCGTTCTGTAGATTCCTAAAAAAAATTTGATATAAAAGTTGGTTAAATAACATGAATCTGGATATTTAGACAGTTATTGAGATTTCTGATATCTATTTTCATGTGAAAATTGGCTAAATGACATGAATTTGGATATCTAGAGGGTTCTTGAGATTTCTAATATCTATTTTTATGCGAAAGCTGATTAAATAACATGAATCTGGTTACCTAGAGGGTTCTTGAGATTCTCGATATCTATTTTGATGTGAAAATTGGCTAAATGAGATGAATTTGGATATTTAGAAGGTTCCTGAGATTTTTAATATCTACTTTGAGGTAAAATTTAGTTCAATGACATGAATTTAGATAATTAGAGGATTCTTGAGACTTCTTATAATTATTTTGGGATAAAAAATGATGAAGTAAATGAATCTGATTATTTAGAGGTTTTTTGAGATTCCTGATAACTATTTCGACGTAGAAATTCATTTTGTGACATGAATCTCAATATTTAAAAGGTTCTTGTGATTCCTGATACCTATTTTGATGTGAAAATTGCTTAAATAACATGAATTTGGATATCTAGAGGGTTTTTGAGATTTCTGATGTTTATTTTGATGTGAAAATTGGTTAAATGACATGAATTTAGATATCTAAAGGGTTCTTGAGATTCCTAAAAAAATTTCGATATAAAAGTTGGTAAAATAACATGAATCTAGATATTTAGAAAGTTATTGAGATTTCTGATATCTATTTTGATGTGAAAATTGGTTAAATGACATGAATTTAGATATCTAAAGGGTTCTTGAGATTTCTAAAATCTATTTTTATGCGAAAGCTGATTAAATAACATGAATCTGGTTACCTAGAGGGTTCTTGAGATTCTTGATATCTATTTTGATGTAAAAATGGATTAGACGACATAAATTTGGATATTTAGAAGGTTCTTGAGATTTCTAATATCTACTTTGAGGTAAAATTTGGTTCAAGGACATGAATTTAGATAATTAGAGGATTCTTGAGATTTATTATAATTATTTTGGGATAAAAATTGATTAAATAAATGAAGCTGACTATTTAGAGGTTTTTTGAGATTCCTGATAACTATTTTGATGTGGAAATTGGCTAAATGACATGAATTTAGATATCTAGAGGGTTCTTGAGATTTCTAAAATCTATTTTTATGCGAAAGCTGATTAAATAACATGAATCTGGTTACCTAGAGGGTTCTTGAGATTCTTGATATCTATTTTGATGTAAAAATGGATTAGACGACATAAATTTGGATATTTAGAAGGTTCTTGAGATTTCTAATATCTACTTTGAGGTAAAATTTGGTTCAAGGACATGAATTTAGATAATTAGAGGATTCTTGAGATTTATTATAATTATTTTGGGATAAAAATTGATTAAATAAATGAAGCTGACTATTTAGAGGTTTTTTGAGATTCCTGATAACTATTTTGATGTGGAAATTGGCTAAATGACATGAATTTAGATATCTAGAGGGTTCTTGAGATTTCTAAAATCTATTTTTATGCGAAAGCTGATTAAATAACATGAATCTGGCTACCTAGAGGGTTCTTGAGATTCTTGATATCTATTTTGATATAAAAATTGATTAGATAACATGATTTTGGATATTTAGAAGGTTTTTGAGATTTCTAATATCTACTTTGAGGTAAAATTTAGTTCAATGACATGAATTTAGATAATTAGAGGATTCTTGAGACTTTTTATAATTATTTTGGAATAGAAAATGATGAAGTAAATGAATCTGATTATTTAGAGGTTTTTTGAGATTCCTGATAACTATTTTGACGTAGAAATTTATTCTATGACATGAGTCTCAATATTAAAAAGGTTCTTGAGATTCCTGATATCTATTTTGATATAAAAATGGATTAGATGACATGAATTTAGGTATCTAGAGGGTTCTTGAGATTTCTAAAATCTATTTTTATGCGAAAGCTGATTAAATAACATGAATCTGGCTACCTAGAGGGTTCTTGAGATTCTTGATATCTATTTTGATATAAAAATTGATTAGATAACATGATTTTGGATATTTAGAAGGTTTTTGAGATTTCTAATATCTACTTTGAGGTAAAATTTAGTTCAATGACATGAATTTAGATAATTAGAGGATTCTTGAGACTTTTTATAATTATTTTGGAATAGAAAATGATGAAGTAAATGAATCTGATTATTTAGAGGTTTTTTGAGATTCCTGATAACTATTTTGACGTAGAAATTTATTCTATGACATGAGTCTCAATATTAAAAAGGTTCTTGAGATTCCTGATATCTATTTTGATATAAAAATGGATTAGATGACATGAATTTAGGTATCTAGAGGGTTCTTGAGATTTCTAAAATCTATTTTCATGCGAAAGCTGATTAAATAACATGAATCTGGTTACCTAGAGGGTTCTTGAGATTCTTGATATCTATTTTGATGTAAAAATGGATTAGATGACATGAATTTGAGATTTTTAATATTTATTTTGTAGTAAAATTTGGTTGAATAACATGAATCTTGATATTTGGAGAGTTCTTGAGATTCCTGATAACTATTTTTATGTGAAAATTGATTAAATGACAAGCTTGAATTTTGATAACTCGAAAGACACAATACCTTTATTGTCGGATTTTTTTTTTATTAGCTTGGACGTCGCCGGTCTTGATTCTCTCCAAGTGGCTTTTGTTGTTTGCTATATTATAAAATGAAAGAAAGCCGATTTAGTCTGAAGGCTTCATTTTGCTAATGCAGGTATATACGTACTCACAAACAGGAAACAACAATTTCCCAGTTCAGGAATTTATTTGCGTGCCAATTTATTACTTTTAACAGATCGTTTACCTCATGTAACCTATATTTTCTCAAAGCTAAGTCTCTGCGAGTATTTATCTTTTAGCTTTGCGTTTGAAAACAACGTTATTTAGGTTGAAAATCGCTGATTTTTGCTGACAAACATTTTCTGCTCGGAGAAAGGATAAAACAGATAAAGACAGTCGGGGATTAATCAAACCGTTTGTCATTCAAAAATAATACTCGGATTATTCTTCTCGGATTTTCAAAAATGCATGAGCATTAACGTGCGTTAGGAGGAGCCTCACGGTCGAATTGCGAAGTTAGTGGGCTTCATTGATAAATTTCGCACAGGAAAAGGTAGTTACAGGAGGAAAAATAACAAAGATAAATTTAGAAGGGAGAAGTTGCGGTTTGATTTAAACGAGCTTTTCTCTATGATTTTTTACTGGGAAAAAAGAAGCTAAATTGTTAGTTTTACGGCTAATTGGACGACTTTAATTGTCATTTGGTTTTTCTATTTGTTAGAGTGCCAACGAGGTTGACCTATAAATGTAGATAAATATTTTTTTTTTGTTTTTGGATAAAGGATAAAAGTGACATTACCTTGGGCTACATTAGTTTGGTTCTTAATGATTAAAAGTATTTTAATTGTCTAAATAAAATGTCTCTTGTTGATTCGAGTTTTATAAAATGTCTTTTGAGACAGCCAATTTTCATAAATTTTTATTTTTTGTTTTTATACAAAAACGCGATTTTCGACTGCAATTTTTATAAAATGCCTCTTGCTGTTTCCGTTTTTAAAGCGATTATAAAATGTTTTCTGTTTACTCCGGTTTTTATAAAATTAATTCTACAATTTCAAATAAATATTTTTTATATAAAAGGGCTGTCTTTTATAAGCGCCAGTTTTAAAAAATTAGCTCTTCAATTTTTTATTGCAATTTTTATAAAATGCTTTTTGCTGTTTCTATTTTTAGAATAATTATAATGTTTTTTGTTTATTTAAGTATTTGAGCTCCAGAATTTCTAATATTTGTTATATAAAATGGCTACTTTTGCTTGTAATTTTTACAACATTTTTCTTGCTGTTTTAGTTTTTATAGCAATAATAAAATGATTTTTGTAGGTTCCAATTTTTAAAATGCCTTTTGTGACAGCCCCATTTCTATAAATTATTTTCTACAATTTTTAATACGTTTTTATACACAAGGTGATTTTTTATTAGAATATTTATTAAATGCTTCTATCAGTTTTTGTTTTTATAAATTGTCGTTTATCAGATGCCACCTAGAGCTTTTCTAAAACTCTAAATTTTTTTATAAATTTTTTATACAAAAAAGCTGTCTTTTATAAGAGGCATTGTTTATAAAATGAGCTCTATTGTTATAAAATGCTGCTTGCTGATTCTACTTTTAAGGCTGTTATACGAGTACAATGCCTCATGTTGATTCCAGTTTTATAAAATGCTTTTTGTGACAGCTGTTTTTTAAAAATGCTTTTTAATAGCGATTATATAATTCTTCTGGTATCTCCGGTTTTGATAAAATGCCTTTTGTAACAGCTAGTTTTTATAAAATGAGCTCTATATTTTTTAATAAATATTTTTATATAAAAAGGCGTTTTCTATTGCAATATTTATAGAATACCCTCTGCTCTTTTTGTTTTATAGCGATTATAACATTGTTAGTTGACCTTGACATTTATAAAATGCCCTTTGTGAAAGCTATTTTCTATAAAATGGGCTCTACAATTTGTAATAAATGTTTTTATACAAAAAAACGATTTTTATTGCAATTTTTATAAAATGCCTTTTCTAAAAATTCTTAAATCTTTAAAATGCCTTCCTAAAATGCTACAGCTATTATAAATTTTTTCTATTGACTTTAGTGTTTATAAAATGCCTTTTGTGATGTCTAATTTGTATAAAATGAGTTCTACAATTTCTAATAAATCTTTTTATACAAAAAGGGGGTTTTTATTACAATTTTTATAAAATGCCTTTTCAAAAAATTCTTAAATCTATAAAATGCCTTCCTAAAATGCTATAGCTATTATAAATTTTTTCTATTTACTCTAGTGTTTATAAAATGCTTTTTCTGATATCTAATTTGTATAAAATGAGTTCTACAATTTATAATAAATGTTTTTATACGAAAAGGGGGTTTTTATTGGAATTTTTATAAAATTCCCTTTGCTCTTTCTCGTTTATAGCAAATATAAAATTTTTCTGCTATTGTTGGTTTTTATAAAATGCCTTCTGTAACAGCTAGTTTATATAAAACGAGCTTTATAATTTCTAATAAATGTTTTATTCAATAAAGGCGTTTTTTATTGCAATTTTTATAAAATGCCCTTTGCTCTTTCTGCTTTTATAGCGATTATAACATTTTTAGTTGACTTTGACGTTTATAAAATGCCTTTTGTGGCGGCTATTTTCTATAAAGTGGGCTCTACAATTTCTAATAAATGTTTTTATACAAAAAAACGATTTTTATTGCAATTTTTATAAAATGCCTTTTCTAAAAATTTTTAAATCCTTAAAATGCTATAGCTATTATAAATTTTTTCTATTGACTCTAGTGTTTATAAAATGCCTTTTGTGATATCTAATTTGTATAAAATGAGTTCTACAATTTCTAATAAATGTTTTTATATTCGAAAAGGGGGTTTTTATTGGAATTTTTAAAAAATTCCCTTTGCTCTTTCTCGTTTATAGCAAATATAAAATTTTTCTGCTATCTTTGGCTTTTATAAAATGCCTTCTGTAACAGCTAGTTTTTATAAAACGAGCTTTATAATTTCTAATAAATGTTTTATTCAAAAAAGGCGTTTTTTGCAATTTTTATAAAATGCCTTTTGCTCTTTCTGCTTTTATAGCGATTATAACAATTTTAGTTGACTTTGACATTTATAAAATGCCTTTTGTGACAGCCATTTTCTATAAAATGGGCTCTACAATTTCTAATAAATGTTTTTATACAAAAGGACGATTTTTATTGCTATTTTTATAAAATGCCTTTTGGTCTTTCTATTTTTATAGCTACTATAACTTTTTTTCTTGATTCTAGTGTTTATAAAATGCCTTTTGTGACATTTAATTTGTATAAAATGAGTTCTACAATTTCTAATAAATGTTTTTATACAAAGAGGCGGTTTTTATTGGAATTTTGAAAAAATTTCCTTTGCTCTTTCTCGTTTATAGCGAACATAAAATTCTTCTGTTATCTTCGGTTTTGATAAAATGCCTTCTCTAACAGCTAGTTTTTACAAAATGAGCTTTATAATTTCTAATAAATGTTTTATTTAAAAAAGGGTTTTTTATTGCAATTTTTATAAAATGCCCTTTGCTTTTTCTGCTTTTATAGCGACTATAACATGTTTAGTTGACTTTGACGTTTATAAAATGCTTTTTGTGACTGCCATTTTCTATAAAATGGGCTCTACAATTTGTAATAAATATTTTTATACAAAAAGGCGATTTTTATTGCAATTTTTATAAAATGCCTTTTCTAAAAATTCTTAAATCCTTAAAATGCCTTTCTAAAATGCTATAGCTATTATAAATTTTTTCTATTGACTCTAGTGTTTATAAAATGCCTTTTGTGATGTCTAATTTGTATAAAATGAGTTCTACAATTTCTAATAAATGTTTTTATACAAAAAGGGGGTTTTTATTAGAATTTTTATAAAATTCCTTTTGCTCTTTCTCGTTTATAGCGAATATAAAATTTTTCTGCTATCTTTGGTTTTTATAAAATGCCTTCTGTAACAGCTAGTTTATATAAAACAAGCTTTATAATTTCTAATAAATGTTTTATTCAAAAAAGGCGTTTTTTATTGCAATTTTTATAAAATGCATTTTGCTCTTTCTGTTTTTACAGCGTTTATAACATTTTTAGTTGACTTCGACATTAATAAAATGCCGTTTGTGACAGCCATTTTCTATAAAATGGGCTCTACAATTTCTAATAAATGTTTTTATACAAAGAGACGGTTTTTATTGGAATTTTAATAAAATTCGTTTTGCTCTTTTTCGTTTATAGCGATCATAAGATTCTTCTGTTATCTTCGGTTTTGATAAAATGCCTTCTCTAACAGCTAGTTTTTATAAAATGAGCTTTATAATTTTTAATAACTGTTTTATTTAAATAAGGGTTTTTTATTGCAATTTTTATAAAATGCCTTTTGCTTTTTCTGCTTTTATAGCGACTGTAACATGTTTAGTTGACTTTGACGTTTATAAAATGCTTTTTGTGACGGCTATTTTCTATAAAATGGGCTCTACAATTTGTAATAAATATTTTTATACAAAACGACGATTTTTATTGCAATTTTTATAAAATGCCTTTTCTAAAAATTCTTAAATCCTTAAAATGCCTTTCTAAAATGCTATAGCTATTATAAATTTTTTCTATTGACTCTAGTGTTTATAAAATGCCTTTTGTGATGTCTAATTTGTATAAAATGAGTTCTACAATTTCTAATAAATGTTTTTATACAAAAAGGGGGTTTTTATTAGAATTTTTATAAAATTCCTTTTGCTCTTTCTCGTTTATAGCGAATATAAAATTTTTCTGCTATCTTTGGTTTTTATAAAATGCCTTCTGTAACAGCTAGTTTATATAAAACAAGCTTTATAATTTCTAATAAATGTTTTATTCAAAAAAGGCGTTTTTTATTGCAATTTTTATAAAATGCATTTTGCTCTTTCTGTTTTTACAGCGATTATAACATTTTTAGTTGACTTCGACATTAATAAAATGCCGTTTGTGACAGCCATTTTCTATAAAATGGGCTCTACAATCTCTAATAAATGTTTTTATACAAAAGGACGATTTTTATTGCTATTTTTATAAAATGCCTTTTGGCCTTTCTATTTTTATAGCTATTATAACTTTTTTTCTTGATTCTAGTGTTTATAAAATGCCTTTTGTGACACTCAATTTGTATAAAATGAGTTCTACAATTTGTAATAAATGTTTTTATACAAAGAGGCGGTTTTTATTGGAATTTTAATAAAATTCTTTTTGCTCTTTTTCGTTGATAGCGATCATAAGATTCTTCTGTTATCTTCGGTTTTGATAAAATGCCTTCTCTAACAGCTAGTTTTTACAAAATGAGCTTTATAATTTCTAATAAATGTTTTATTTAAAAAAGGGTTTTTTATTGCAATTTTTATAAAATGCCTTTTGCTTTTTCTGCTTCTATAGCGACTATAACATGTTCAGTTGACTTTGACGTTTATAAAATGCCTTTTGTGACGGCCATTTTCTATAAAATGGGCTCTACAATTTGTAATAAATATTTTTTATAGAAAAAGGCGTTTTTTATTGCAATTTTTATAAAATGCCTTTTGCTTTTTTATCTTTATAGCTATTATAAATTTTTTCTGTTGATTGTAGTTTTTATAAAATGACTTTTGTGACATTTAATTTGTATATAATGAGCTCTGTAATCTCTAATAAATGTTTTATAAAGATTATAGCTGATTTGATAAGAACAGTTTTAAAATGCCTTCTGTTGATTTCTATTTTTATAATATGCTTTATAAAAACAGTAAGTTTTTATAAAATGAGCTTTACAATTTTAATAAATGTTTTATAAATATTATAAAAGCAGCTTTAAAATGCTTTTTGTTAATTTCGATTTTTATAAAATGCTTTTTATGGCAGCCAATGTTTATAAAATGTGGCCGACAATTTCTAATATTTTTTTTTTATAAAAAACTTAATTTTAATTGTAATTTTTATAAAATGCCTTTTTCAGATCAAATTAAATGATATTTTTAATCATTATTTGTTCGAGTAATTGTTCAATCACAGCTAATTAGGCTCAACACACACCATCTTCGTCCATTTTACAAAAATCCCTTCAAACTTTGAAAGTGCTTTAATTTGAATTTTGATTACGCTCGACCGTTTCATCCGGGGCCGGTAGCAGCGCCGCGGCGCGGCCGTTGTGCCTTTCGACGTCCTTTCCGCAGCTTTGCTCCAGTACTGCGGCCACCGCGATCGAAGCGACGCCCACCACCGATGTGCTGCTTTTAAAACCTAGTGCAATGCTTGTGCGATGGTTCGGTTACCGGCACACACCGGCGCAACTGCCACCGCTACCGACGCCATCTTAATTCACAAACCCATCAGCTGACACCTGTTATGACACGTTTCGGACGTAATACGTCATCTTCATATACACAAAAAAAATACGTCCAATTTTTCTAACGAGGTGACTGAGATATTTTGTGAGATTTTTTTTAGTACCTGACCTAGTTTCAGTGATTTTGCTTTGAGGGTCTTTCATCAAAGAACGGACTCGGGAGAATTAAAGCCTACGTGATTCTTATATAAATTAAAGTGAGCTGAGATTAGTTGAGTGAAAACAGGAAATCTGTAAAAAAAAATTCGGAATATTCAGAATCTGATTTAGATTCAGATCAATTTCATCAAATATCAATAAATTGAAGGGTCGGGCAATAATACTAGATTTCTGCACTCTTAAAACTGTCATAAAAGATGAGTTTTCACACCAAATCGATAATCTCACTCAACATCTTTCTCTGTCAAAACCGTGATGATTTATTCACATTTTTTTTACCAATTTACTTAAGAACTCATTTTGTATTCAAACGATTTTTCTCATCAAAAAAAAAAAACATTTTTATGATCGCTTATCTTGCAATAAGTCACAGAAATCTATCAGAAAGCGGTTCATTTGTTCACTTTTGTGTTCTCAATTTGAAAAATTTTTTTTTTGGAATGTTGTTGCTCTGACATAAGTTGTTTACATCTGTTTTTACGTTTGCTTATCTTGTGATAAGCAACAAGACCCAGAGAGTTGCTGATTTGTTCACTTCTGTGCCTGAAACTTCATCAAAATCGATTTTTCTTGCCTCACATTTACATCAACTGTTCTCTAGAGAGAATCTAAAACGTGCCACTTTGCCAGGAAAATATATTGAGAGATCGATATTTCAGACGTTTCTTGAAAGAAAATTAAATTTTTTTCTTTTAAAAAAATTTTTTCTTTAATTTTTGCTGATTTTGTATTCACAAAATAGAGTTTAGGCTGTTAAATTTTAATAAATAAGACTGACTCTATTTAAAAATTTTGAAATACAAGGTTTTTTAAATTAAACAATTTGTATTTAAGAGGGAGGGAGCAGTTGTGGTGGGCCAAATTTAATAATAATTGTTTATTAAATAATTAAAACTGTACAAACAGTTTTACTCCTACAACTCTCCAGAAAACTTATTTGTCAAAAAAACACAAGCAAAATGGCTTATTTGTGCACTTCTGTGTCTGAAACTCCATCAAAATCGATTTTTTTACCTTCCATTTACATCAACTGTTCTCTAGAGAGAATCAAAAACGTGTCACCTTGCCAGGACAATATATCTTGAGATTGATGTTTGCGACGTTTCTTTCGAAAAAAAATTAAAATTTTTCGTGATAAAGCTATTGGTAGAGTTAGAAGAACTGTTGCTTCTTTATTCAATGAAGTCTTATCGAAATTCCGGTGGTGTGTGATATATGGATCAGGCGTTTCTCACAGAATAAGGCTAGAAAAATTCATCAGACACTCTTGACGTTAAAGAGCCTCTCGAAATAGATTTTTTTTCAGCGAAATTAAAAAATACTTTTGAGTGTGTCAAGTTCGCTCTCTCAAACGTAATCTAAAAGCACAAACGCTCCAAGTGCCATCAGATCTTACGAGGCGTTATCCTTAAAAATCCTGGCAATAATTAAACTGAATTGCGTTGATAAAAAAGGAAAACAGTTTTATTTAAGTGGCAGACTAACCGGAAATTTTCTTAAACGCTTTTCTAAAGATTTTAAAATTTTTTAGATTATTTTTTTATTCTGCACTATCAAATCTACGTTATTCTGAACATTCTAGAGTATTTTTAAGCAGCAAACAATCGATTCGAGGCCAATCTAGATTATATTTATTTATTTCACCAAAAATTGCCGCTTCTTGAATTTTCAAAAATTTATTTAGGCTTTTCTAAACATTCTAGAATTCTTTAGATTATCTTTTTGTATCGCACAATCAAATTTATGTTATTATGAACATTCTAGAGTATTTTTAAGCAGCGAACAATCGATTCGAGGCCAATCTATATTATTTTTATTTATTTCACCAAAAATTGCCGCTTCTTAAATTTTCAAAAATTTATTTGGGTTTTTCTAAACATTCTAGAATTTTCTAGATTATTTTTTTATACTACACAGTCAAATTTACGTTATTTTGAACATTCTAGAGTATTTTTATTCTGCGATCTATCGATTCGAGCACAATCTAGATTATTTTTATTAATTTAACCAAAAATTGCCGCTTCTTGAATTTTCAAAAATTTATTTGGGCTCTCCTAAACACTCTAGAATTTTCTGGATTCTTTTTCTGTACCACACAGTCAAATTTACGTTATTCTGAACATTATAGAGTATTTTTATTCTGCGATCTATCGATTCGAGCACAATCTAGATTATTTTCATTTATTTCACTAAAAATTGCGGTTTCTTGAATTTTCAAAAATTTATTTAGGTTTTTCTAAACATTCTAGCATTTTCTAGATTATTTTTCTGTACCACACAATCAAATTTACGTTATTCTGAACATTCTAGAGTATTTTTAAGCAGCGAACTATCGATTCGAGGACAATCTAGATTCTTTTTATTTATGTTACTAAAAATTGCTCTTCTTGAATTTTCAAAAATTTTTTCAGGCTTTCTTAAGCATTCTAGAATTTTCTAGATTATTTTTCTGTACCACACAATTAAATTTACGATATTCTGAACATTCTAGAGTATTTTTAAGCAGCGATCAATCTATTCGAGGCCAATCTAGATTATTTTTATTTATTTCACCGAAAATTGCCGCTTCCTGAATTTTCAAAAATTTATTTGGGCTTTCCTGAACATTCTAGAATTTTCTAAATTATTTTTTTATACCACACAGTCAAATTTACCTTATTCTGAACATTCTAGAGTATTTTTATTCTGCGATCTATCGATTCGAGAACCATCTAGATTATTTTTATTTATTTCACCAAAAATTGCCGTTTCTTGAATTTTCAAAAATTTATTTAGGCTTTTCTAAACATTCTAGAATTTTCTAGATTATTTTTCTGTACCACACAATCAAATTTACGATATTCTGAACATTCTAGAGTATTTTTAAGCAGCGATCAATCGATTCGAGGCCAATCTAGATTATTTTTATTTATTTCACCGAAAATTGCCGCTTCCTGAATTTTCAAAAATTTATTTGGGCTTTCCTGAACATTCTAGAATTTTCTAGATTATTTTTTTATACCACACAGTCAAATTTACCTTATTCTGAACATTCTAGAGTATTTTTATTCTGCGATCTATCGATTCGAGAACCATCTAGATGATTTTTAGTTATTTCACCAAAAAATGCCGCTTCTTGAATTTTCAAAAATTTTTTCAGGCTTTCTTAAGCATTCTAGAATTTTCTGGATTATTTTTCTGTACCACACAATCAAATTTACGTTATTCTGAACATTCCAGAGTATTTTTAAGCAGCGGACTATCGATTTGAGGCCAATCTAGATTATTTTTATTAATTTAACCAAAAATTGCCGCTTCTTGAATTTTCAAAAATTTATTTGGGCTCTCCTAAACATTCTAGAATTTTCTAGATTATTTTTCTGTATCGCACAATCAAATTTACGTTATTTTGAACATTCTAGAGTATTTTTAAGCATCGAACAATTTATTCGAGGCCAATCTAGATTATATTTACTTATGTAACCAAAAATTGCCGCTTCTTGAATTTTCAAAAATTTGTTTGGGCTTTCCTAAACATTCTAGAATTTTCTAGATTATTTTTTTATACCACACAATTAAATTTACGTTATTCTGAATATTCTAGAGTATTTTTATGTAGCGTTCTTTCGATCCGAGAACATTCTAGATTATTTTTTTATACCACACAATGAAATCTATGTGATCCTGAACATTCTAGAGTATTTTTATCTGCGAACTATCGATTCGAGAACAATCTAGATTATTTTCATTGATTTCACAAAAAATTGCGGCTTTTTGAATTTTCTAAAATTTATTTAAGCTTTCTTAAATATTCTAGAATTTTCAAAATCATAATCTGAAAGCACAAACGCTCCAAATGCTATCAGATCTTCCGAGGCGTTATTTTTAAAAATCCTGGCAATAATTAAACTGAATTGCGTTGATAAAAAAAGAAAACAGTTTTATTTAAGTGGCAGACTCACCGGAAATTACGAATTTTTCCGTCTCGAGCCAATTATAAAGAGGCTGTGTATCTGTTTTCGAATGTGGAGAGCTGCGTCTCGGTGGCCCTCTTATCGATCGCATCAAGCGACACAAATCCGGGGCTTCAGGGGGGAGGAAAAAATCGACTTTATTAATAACGATACGTGACTGAAAATGGTGGGAATGCGGTTTTCTGTTTCAGCTGAAAGCGTTCGATGTAAACAAGATGGAGAATGCGAGATTATTTCAATTGTTGGTAATGGAATTGTAATTAATGGAAAAGGGGGAACAAATATCTAAAGCAATTTAAGATACGTGGTTCGAACCAATTTGCATTTTCAGCTGAATTGTTTGATTATTGAATTGTGACGATTCAGGGGGGAAAAACGAAATGTCAAATACAGATAATTAAACAGTGATGGTGAATATTTTATTATTCAGGACGAAGATCTATCGGAAATGTGTCACTGATTCTAAAATTACATTTCGAAAGTGAAACAAAAATTTATTACAAACAATTCGACAAAAAGAGAGTTATATAATTCGTGAAAATACCAGGAAGACATCGCTTTGCAAGGGTGGAGAAAAGCTGCGAAACTTCCGGGTGTTTTCAAGAAGCGACGTATCGTTATATAAGCAGTGTGGGGACAACAAACGAGTTAGTGGGGAGCGAAGAGTGGGCGGCTTGATTCGGCAATCGTGGTTATTACTGTGTGAATAATTAATAAATTATTCGTTATTAATCTAAACATATTTTGCGTTTCTCGAAAAACTCCCTCAAACTTTTCCTAATAAATTTTCTCGTTTGTTGTCCAATTAAAATTGCTTGTTTGGAAAAAAAATTAAGTATCGGAGGTAATAATTCACTTTTTGTATCGAGACACTCCACCTGCGTTCTTAAATTTAATTAACTGTCTATATCAAGAATAGATTTTTGCAGGATTTTTTTTTGTTTTGTGAGTTGAAAGGGATTGATGAGGGTTAATTGTCGGGTTAGATACTGAATTGGTTTGTTGAGGGCTTTTTTTAAACACTCAAGTGCCCTATTTTGTCTTGTTTTAACTAAAAAACCGTTTTATTAAGTGTCTCACAACATTTTAATTTAGTTTTTTACTTGTTAGTAGTTGAAAAGCTTTTATTTCTGTAATTTGTCTCTGCCAGTGGCAGGCAAATGATGTTATTTGTCTATGCCACTCGTTTAATTTTTCGCTACTCTTGATGATAATAATTAAGAGATTCATTTGTCAAGGCATTGTTTAACAATAAAAAGAATTTAAACGAAAATAACAATAATTGCAGTTAATCAATATTTTTTTTAATTAAAAGGAAATTTATTGTCTGTTTTTTATTAGTAGGAATGTATAAAATGAGGTTTAAGTTGCTAAATTTTTGAAAAACAACAGAAATAGGCAGTCTTACAAAAAATTTTTTGAAGGGAACTGTTGTGGTGGGCAAAAAATTTGTATTTAATTTTTTTTTTAATAAATGACGTGTTTGTTTTAACTATAGTAAGACAAATTGAGTTTAGGACAGCAAATTTGGCGAGTATTACCACATGACTGTTCCATAAAAGCTATCAACGTCTCTACTTTTTGTTATATTTTTATCGCAATTTCTGTCTATTACAACAAGCCTTCAGCCAGTTTTATATACCTGTTTCCGTTTTATTAAAGCAATCCAGAGACTTAATTATCTATCCCGAGGGACGCTTTTCGTGTTATTGGTCAGCCGACGAATAATCCAGTTCTTCTTCAATCAACATTTCGTTTCAGCTATTAATTTTCTGTTCAGAATGTGTCTAGATTATTTCTTTAATGAAAGTTTTAAGTATTTTTAAGCTGTAACAAGTCGAAAACTTTCTATTAGTAGTCATTGGCTGTAAGGAAAAAGTAGTTGACACGTTCCTAGAAACAAAACTTTCAGAGAGACGACATGGAATTAAAGAATCTAAAAAAAATTTTGCAAATGAAAATTTAATTAAATTTTGATGTAGTTTTAAGTGGTTTTAATAAATTATTAATTAAAAATATTAACACAATAAATTTGAAATATTATTGTGATATTATTTAATATAACGAGCTTGAATAAATAAATTTTTGATTAGTTTAATTGCGGATTAATTTATTGACAAGTTATTTTGATTAACTGTTACTAAATTTAAATCTCACAAAATACTCATGACCCGACTTTTTGTTTTTTTTTTCTCTTCTCTGATATAAATTTTTTATTATAGCTAACTCTATCTTCTTTCTTTGCATTTTTCAACATGCACCTGCCAATAAAATGTGTTCAAATAAATCTTTATAAATAATAAGCCGCGATGTGTTTCGTGTGCTATGACTAGTCGTTTTCCTTTGGTGAAAGACTACTACCCTCCAGTGTCTCCTCTATGTCCTGTTTCTCCTGGTGGAGTACGGGACCTCTGGATTGGGGAGGAGACGAAACGCTCAATGCCTCCTCACGTCTATAAGTATTACCTGGCGCGCACACGCTGCTATCGTCGACAAAGCCTTAGGGTAAGTGCTCATAAATAATTCATGACGACGATATTAAAACATGAAGGCGTCAACTAAAATGTCGGCACGGTTTTAATTATGCCCGGCCTTTTTGAAAAGATTTCTGAATTATTTTTACCTTTCTGGAGTTTTGTTGTATTATTTACTACAAGTTTTGTGTGTTATTGGAGGTTTTATATCAGCAAGCTACAAAGTGTTTGAATCTAGTGTTAAAAATGAAAATTGTAGCTTTAGATGTCTTAAAATCCTAGTTTTGGATTTTATTTAGAATTTAAAACGACATCTGCGTTTGTTATGACATTTTCACATCCTAGATATTGTTATAATTAGCGATTTTGGGAACTTTTATGTCAGAAATTATTTCTTTTAGAATTATCTTTTTGCTGCAAACTGTGCAAAAAATGTGGTTGTTATTAATGATTATAGAGACCTTGTTTTGGTAATTTTACTTAATGTTGTTCTATTTAAACCATTGATCGACCTTTACGACTCAACATATTTATTTTGTGAATTGTTTCTTGATTTATTTGAGATCGGGAAGTGGATTTCCTGTTGCAATAAACAATTCGGTTCAGGTTTTCTCAAGCGAACATGTTGGGATTACCAACTCGTCCCAATTGTGTGTTCACTTTGTAATTAAAAAGCTTCTAAGAATGTTTCTTTTATCCGAGACACCTAATCGATTGTATTAACTCCTTAACCCCTCAAAAAAAATATTGATTTTTAATATTAACTCATATTTCCCAAGCTTTGCTTTGATTAAGTCACGTTTTTTTCTCTTCGACTTAATTTAAAAATTTTACAATTCATGATACGTCCAATGGGGTAAAAATGTAATTCCGACTAAAATGGCTTTGTTTAGGGGTGAGAGGGGAGAATGTGTAGCGCGACGTAACGTCCAATTACGTCCATGATAATTAATGTCAGGTAATTAACTTGCCGGAGGACGAATTTGTCGCATTTTATGAGCTTTAAATCTTGCCGTGGTGTTTACATCCGCATACATGCAAGCGAATAATTTTATTAACGACTGAAAGGACGTCAACAGGGAAAAATCAACGAGGATCATGTCAACCGACAATTACCAATTTGATTTAATGCATTCGAAGCGAAAAACTGATACAAATTCAATCAAAAAGAGAGAAACACAGGTAAAAAACTCGAAATTCACACAGTAATAACTACGATTGCTGATTAAATACCGCTTCTTTAATCATTCAAACTCAGTTATTTAATTATTTTAATTGTTTGAGAGATTGGGAAAGAAGTTTTAGATTTAAAAAATGAGAATGTTTTTCTCTTTATTGATAAATCATTTTAATGACGTTAAAAATAAGGAAATTATCATTTTTACTTTATGCTATCTGTTGTAATGCGGTGATAAATCCGTGACAAGATTCAATAAATCAGATTGTTGAAGTCGCAAATCTGAAATGCCATCTCCAGGAGTTTGGGATTCTTTCAAAGCTTCTGCTGTAGATGGCTCGTCCATTTCCATTCCAATCGATTTGAGAAGTGGCTGATGCATTAAGTTAACGAGTTATCGTTTGCCAAAAGTTGAAATGAAATAAACACCTTTTTGTTAGTAATTTATCAGCAAAATGCAGGAGACAACAAATTTTCATAAATATTCATGAAGATTTTGATCCAAGCTACTGAATGTATTCCGACCGAGTTTGGGTTTTTGAAATTTGATTGGCCATTAATTAGAAGCTGAGTGTGGGGTTTGAGATATCTATAGATTCCATAAGCTTATAAATGACTTGCATTCAAACATACCCCGAAATTTGTTTGGACGAGGCCTGAATTAGCTACAGGATTATGCACGTAATTCCAACTTGCAAGTTTGGCATTGTGCACGATTTCGATGGAATTTTCGAGTTATTTTACTGAACAATTTCGAGGAAATGTCTTTAAAAAATTAGGGCAGGTTAAGTCGTCCTAGATTTCTCTTAGAGTAACAAAAACAGTTTAATGCTTTATTTACGACACTATGCGCTTCTTATATTTGCAGAAACATACCCCAAGTTTAGATCAAACTTAGGCTGACGCTACTGACTGCCTTTGATTTTGATATTTACATTGTTTTGTACATTTTAAAGTGGAAATACATGAATGACTATGACTATCTGCCAGTGGAGGCAAATTATTTAAACCAATCGAATTGACAACCGATTTTCAAATCTCATTGTTTTTGCTTCTTTTGCTTCTCAACCTATATTTTCTCGTATCTTCAACCACTTTTTCTTGTCATTTTGTGTCTCAATTTTACTGATTTTGCTCATAACAAAGTACTTAATATTGTGTTAGCTTGACTCGATAAATAAATAAGTCAATCACACAGTATATCGCCCACGATTATCACTCAATATGCTCAATTCGCTCTGGAGATTTACCTCATTAAATAAAAAAACATTTTCTGATTTATATTTTTGTGACTTGGCAATTTTGAGAATTTCCTAAATTTCACTTTTCTCTAAAACTTGTAAAATTGGAACAGATGTTGCTTATCGTATTTGTTCCGAGTGGCAGTAAAAGCTGCTTTTAAGTGAAAATTGACCGATAAGTTCTCGTGACATAAAACCGTGACCACAGATAACGAGCTGCAGCGTGCAACATAATCGGATAAAGAGAATCAATAGAATCGCTAGTTAGTGAAGTAGAAGATTCAATTTGACGATCGCATAGCAAATCAAAATAGATAAAAATGTATGCTATAAGCTCGTTAAAAATTATGCAGCTCTACAAATTGAGTCTGACGGTGTAGAAAATCTCGTATTTCACCTCTTTTCATATTACTTCCTTCACAAAAATTTTTTTAACCTTGAACTAGTATCCTTTATCTATGTTTCATTCAGCACCAATCCCTAAATTAGAGCATCGCATTGTTGTGGAAATAAAACCATCGTTAGTTATGCAAAATGGAAATTGTATCTGCCTCGGGGGTTCCCTGCGTGACGCTTGGGATTAATTATCCCTTCCGGAGAGGGTGCACATCCTCTTCAAGGTGAAATCGGGGATAATAATTGGGTGTTTAAAGCAAGTGCAACAGACACAAAATTATGGTCGCTGTTAATTGCGATGTTTGGAAGGTGTGCTACAATGACTCTCTTCTACTCCAGATAAATCATATTAATGGCCCGCAGTCTACAACAACGAATTATCGATCGCTCTAGGGAGAAACGCCAAGATTCACCGAGTCCTACTGACCTAAGTGACGCTGATTTTCACTCTCGACGCACCTGAGGCGACAAATTGCCAATCAAAATTGAAAAATCGAATAAAAAACAAACAGCTGCAGAGGCAAATACGAATATGTTTGACCTCATTTTTAAAAGACATTATTTTTTCTAAATTTATGACTAGAGTTTTTAATTTTTTTTAAATACTAAATCAACATAATTTAAAAATAGAAAAATAAAGAGTATTTTGTAGAAAAAAATTTGCCCACCACAACAGTTCCCTCCCGAAATCACAAATTGTAATTGTTTTTCGTGTTTTTTCAAATACAGACATTTTTATTTCTTAAAATTTATTAACAAAAACTCTATTTTGTTTGCGATAATCGTGGGCGATTTACTGTGTGATTGACTTATTTATTTATCGGGTCAAGCTAGTTTAACCGAAAGACAGTTTTTACTGCACGTCAGAAAAAAAATACGATACGCAACATCTGTTCCAGTTTGAGAACTTTGAGAGAAAAAGAGAATTTGTAATCTCAAAATTGCAAAGTCAGAAAAATTATATAAATCACAAAATATTTTTTTCTATAATGAGGTGAATTTCTGGAGCGAATTGAGCATATTGAGCGATAATCGTGGGCGATTTACTGTGTGATTGACTTATTTATTTATCGAGTCAAGCTATTTTTAACCGATAGACAGTTTTTACTGCACGTCAGAAAAAAAATACGATACGAAACATCTGTTCCAGTTTGAGAACTTTGAGAGAAAAAGAGAATTTGTGAACTCATCAAAATTGCCTTGTCACAAAAACGAAATAAATCAGAAAAGCCAGCAAAAAATTGACTGGAAATATGAAATCGGATAATTGAGGACATTTTTTATCTTGATGTGGGGACTAAACAGCAACTTAGGGGTTAAAAATTTTTTTTTTGAAGCTCTATTAGGCATAAAGTCGTTTCCAGTTGTACCAACCTTTCCTTCCGAATCATCAAAGTTAAATTTCTCGAAAAAAATCCTCATCTTCTTAGGATCAAGAATAACTCTTTTGCGTTGGGGTTCTGCCGCCCCCAGGCTTGTATCACCTGTTAGTTCGACCGTCTCCGATTTGAATGTCGCATCGCGTCGGTCTCTAAGCAACGCGCCGACGCCGCCGCCTCATCTCGGCCGCCTCTTTAGTGTGTATCTAGCAGTGGAGGCGGTATCGCCTCTCATCCACCGGTGCGGTGTGGTGTTGTTCAAAGTGCGTGAGTCCTGGATCCGTACGGGGCCGGCGGATGGGCCCCCCAACCGCACTATGGGGGCCCTCCCCATTGGTGCGAACCGCGACCAGGAAGATCATCAGATCCTGTGACACCGATTGGGGGCCCTTTGAGACAAGTCGATAGTCCTTTTCATGCCAGTTGTCCTGTGCATAGTCCTTTTCGTTTTCGGTTTGTTAACGGAGGACCGGATTATCATCCGCATCATCAGGTGATGAATTATTCAAGGGGAGATTGTAGGGGGAGAATGCAGTGGTTTTTCGGTTGCCAAATTTTTTGTGGTGGGGCGGCAAGCGTGTCAAGGTCGGGGACGGCTGACTTATTGACACAATTAGAACGAGTGCTAGGAAAGAACAGGAAATGGGGGGTTAGAGGTGGAGAAAGGGGGGCAGTAAATAGAATTAGGGGATTTTAGGGATTCATGAGTTGGTTTAGTTTTAACTGGTTTGGGGGTTTTTGGCCCCAAAAATTTTAATATTTAGGAGGAAGTGACCTAGTGGAATAGAAAAGTCTTTTTTTTCTGTTATTTATAAAAATATTTTTAATATAATAATGACACAAAAATAAGAAAAACAAAATTTAAAAACAACTAGATTATAAAAAAGTGTTTAGAATTTTTTTTGGAGGGGCGGCAAGTTTGTCAAGGTCGGGGACGGCTGACTTATTGACACAATTAGAGCGAGTGCTAGGAAAGAACAGGAAATGGGGGGTTTGGAGATGGAGAAAGGGGGGTAGTAGATAGAATTAAGGGATTTTAGGATTTTATGAGTTGGATAAGATTTTACTGGTTCGTGGGTATTAAAGAGGATTTTGACTGAATTTTTTTTATAAATTTAAGTGTATTTGTTAAATTAAGTTGAAAATTGGGGTCTCAAAATTTTTAATATTTAGGAGGGAGTGACCTAGTGGGACGGAAAAGTTTTTTTTTTTGTTATTTTTGAAAATAGTTTTAATATAATAAGGATAATTGATTGTGTTATAACACTAAAATAAGAAAAACAAAATTTAAAAACAACTAAATTACAAAAAATGGAGTCAAATTTTTAATATTTTAAAAAAAATTGTTTGTTGTTTCAGTTTTGACAGTTTTAAAGCAACAGAATATTGTTGAAGATGCTAAATCTTAGTCAATAATAATGTCTTTATTAAAAAAAAAAAAAAAATAGAAAACAAGGTATTTAAACAACAAAAATGCTATTTTCAGAGGGGGCATTTATATTCGGATGATTTTTTTCTATTAATCGTTTGTTGTTTTTGTAATTTGGCTATTTTTATCTTGCTGTATTATGTGTGTTAATTTGAGTAATTGAAATTAACAAAAATATATTTAAAATCTTTTTTTAAAGGGGGGACAAGGCTGTAAAGTGTCTATTTAAAAGATTTATTTGCTGTTTAAATTTTTGTTGTCTACAGAGTACATGGATGGGTGAAGGTTGATATATTTGGACCAATTAGAGTCTTTGTATTGAAAAAATTAAAAAACGGGGGGTTTTAAACAACATTTGTAGGGGGACTCTCTCTAATTACTTTTTTTTTCTACTAACCTCTTGTCTGTGTAATTTTGAAATTTGTTGCTTGCTAGAGTATGTGTTTTAATTTGAGTAATTGAAATTTAAAAACAAAATAATATCTTTTTTTTAAAAAGGGGGACAAAGCTGAAAAGTTTCTTATTTTCAAAATTTATTTTCTGTTTAGATTCTTGTTGTTTACAGAGTTCTTAGAGGTGTGGAAGTTGTTAAATTTTAACAAATTAGAGTACTTTTATTATAAAAATTAGCAAACAGGGGGCTTTAAACAACATTTTTAGTGAGGCTATTTGTGATCGGAGGATTTTTTCGATTAATAGATTAATAGCTTGTTGTTTTTGTAATTTTGATATTTGTTGCTTCCGAGTTTTATTATGTTTTAATTCGAGTAATTCAAATTAATAAAAAAAATTGTAAATCCTCTTTTAAAAGGGGGACAAAGAAATTTATTTATTTTTTGCTATATTATGCGGCTTAATTTGTGTAATTGAAATTAATAAAAAATTGAAAATTCTTTTTTTAAAAGGGCGACATGGCTGTAAAGTCATCTATTTTTAAAATTTATTTGCTGTTTAGATTTTTGTTGTTTACAGAGTATATAGAGGGGTGAAGGTTGTGAGATTTTGACAAATTAGAGTGCTTTTATTAAAAAAAAAAATTGAAAATAGGGGGCTTTATACAACATTTTTAGAGGGTTTTTTTGTGATTAATTTTTTTATTAATCGTTTGTTGTCTTTGTAATTTAATTTTTTTTCTTGCTTGTTGAAGTATTAATTTGAGTAATTAAATTTAAATTAATAAAAAAATTGCTAAAAACATTGTTTAAAAGGGGGACAATGTTGCGACAAAATTGTCTATTTAAAAAAAAATATTATTTAGATTTCTGTTTACTATAGAAGCTCATATAAGGAGGTTGTTAGATTTTGACGAATTAAAGTGTTTTTATTATAAAAATTAGATAACAGGGGGCTTTAAACAACATTTTTAATGGAGGTATTTGTGATCGGAGGATTCTATTCTATTAATCGCTGGTTGTTTTTGTAATTTTGATATTTGTTGCTTGGGCGTTCTATTATATTTTAATTCGAGTAATTCAAATTAATAAAAAAATTGAAAATTGTTGAAAGCATTGTTTAAAAGGGGGACAATGCTGTAACAATGTTTTCTATTTAAAAAAAAGTTGTTTAGGTTTTTATTGTTTATAGGAGGTGATATAAGCAGGTTGTTAAGAGACAACTAAGAGTGCTTTTATTATAAAAATTACAAAACGGGGGGTTTTAAACAACATTTTTAGGGGGACCTATCTGTAATTACATTTTTGTTCTATTAATCGATGGTTGTTTTTGTAATTTTGAAATTTGTTGCTTGCTAGAGTTGATTTGAGTAATTAAAATTAATAAAAAATTTAAAAATTATATTTTAAATGGGGGGCAAGGCTATAAAGTTGTTTATTTCTAAAATTTATTTTTTGTTTTGATTTTTGTTGTTTATAAAGGACATAGAGATGTGGAGGTTGTGAGATTTTGACAAATTAGAGTGATTTTATTAAAAAAAAAAAATAGAAAATAGGGGGCTTTATACAACATTTTTAGAGGGTTTTTGTGATTAATTTGTTTTATTAATCGTTTGTTGTCTGTAATTTTAATTTTTTTGTTGCTTGTTGAAGTATGTATCTTAATTTGAGTAAATTAAATTTAAATTAATAAAAAAATTGCTAAAAACATTGTTTAAAAGGGGGACAATGTTGCGACAAAGTTGTCTATTTTTAAAAAAAAAATAATTTTGATTTCTGTTTATTATAGAAGCTCATATAAGAGGTTGTTAGATTTTGACGAATTAAAGTGTTTTTATTATAAAAATTAGATAACAGGGGGCTTTAAACAACATTTTTAGAGGGGTTATTTGTAATCGGAGGATTTTTTTCTATTAATCTTTTAATGTTTTTGTAATTTTGATATTTGTTGTTTGCGTGGCTCATTACACCTTAATTCGAGTAATTTAAATTAAAAAAAATTGAAAATAGTTGTTCGAAATATTGTTTAAAAGGGGGACAAGGCTGTAACAAAGTTTTCTATTTAAAAAAAATGTTGTTTAGATTTTTGTTTATTATAGAAGCCTATATAAGGAGGTTTTTTGATTTTGAGAAATTAGAGTGCTTTTATTAAAAAATTAGAAAAGCGGGGGCTTTAAACAACATTTTTAATGGAGCTATTTGTGATCGGAGGATTTTATTCTATTGATCGCTGGTTGTTTTTGTAATTTTGATATTTGTTGCTTGCGCGTTTTATTATGTTTTAATTCGAGTAATTCAAATTAATAAAAAAATTGAAAATTGTTGAAAACATTGTTTAAAAGGGGGACAATGCTGTAACAATGTTTTCTATTTAAAAAAAAATGTGTGGGTTTTTATTGTTTATAGGAGGTGATATAAGGAGGTTGTTAGATTTTGACAAATAAGAGTGCTTTTATAATAAAAATTAGAAAACGGGGGGCCTTAAACAACATTTCTAGATGGGTTATTTGTGATTGGATTTTTTTTTCTATTAATCGCTTGTTGTCTTTGCAATTTTAAAATTTGTTGCTTTCTATAATGTCTTAATTTGAATAATTGAAATTAATTAAAAAATTTGTAAATTCTCTTTTAAAAGGGGGACAAGCCTGTAAGTCGACTATTCTCAAAATTTATTTGTTTTTTCAGATTTTTATTGTTTAAAGAGAATATAAAAGTGTAGAGGTTGTTAGATTTTGACAAACAAAAGTGCTTTTATTAAAAAAAAAAAAATAGAAGATAGGGGGCTTTAAACAACATTTTCAGAGGGTCTATTTGTGGTGGGTTGAATTTTTCTATTACCTAGTTGTTTGTTGTTTTTGTAATCTGGAAATTTATTTTTTGCTATATTATGCGGCTTAATTTGTGTAATTGAAATTAATAAAAAATTGAAAATTCTTTTTTTAAAAGGGAGACATGGCTGTAGAGTCATCTATTTTTAAAATTTATTTGCTGTTTAGGTTTTTGTTGTTTACAGAGTATATAGAGGGGTGAAGGTTGTTAGATTTTGACAAATTAGAGTGCTTTTATTAAAAAAAAAAAGAAAATAGGAGGCTTTATACAACATTTTTAGAGGGTTTTTTGTGATTAATTTTTTTTATTAATCGTTTGTTGTCTTTGTAATTTAAATTTTTTTGTTGCTTGTTGAAGTATGTATCTTAATTTGAGTAAATTAAATTTAAATTAATAAAAAATTGCTGAAAACATTGTTTAAAAGGGGAACAATGTTGCGACAAAGTTGTCTATTTAAAAAAAAAATATTGTTTAGATTTCTGTTTATTATAGAAGTTCATATAAGGAGGTTGTTAGATTTTGACGAATTAAGGTGCTTTTATTATAAAAATTAGATAACAGGGGGCTTTAAACAACATTTTTAGAGGGGTTATTTGTAATCGGAGGATTTTTTTCTATTAATCTCTTAATGTTTTTGTAATTTTGATATTTGTCTTTTGCGTGGTTCATTATACCTTAATTCGAGTAATTTAAATTAAAAAAAATTGAAAATAGTTGTTAGAAACATTGTTTAAAAGGGGGACAAGGCTGTAACAAAGTTTTCTATTTAAAAAAAATGTTGTTTAGATTTTTGTTTATTATAGAAGCCTATATAAGGAGGTTTTTTGATTTTGACAAATTAGAGTGCTTTTATTAAAAAAATTAGAAAACAGGGGGCTTTAAACAACATTTTTAATGGAGCTATTTGTGATCGGAGGATTTTATTCTATTAATCGCTGGTTGTTTTTGTAATTTTGGTATTTGTTATTTGCATTGTGTCTCATTATATCTGAATTTGAGTAAGTCAAATTACATTTTTTAAAAGGGGGACAAGGCTGTAAGAAAGTTGTCTATTTTCAAAATTGATTTTTTGTTTATAGATTGTTAGATTTTGCCGAATAGAGTGCTATCTAAGCAATTTTTTTTAAAGTACTTAAATAACAGAGAAAAAAATCTTTTCAGTGTCCCCTCTTCTGTATATTGCCTGTTATTTTTCCCTGATTAATTTAAAAAAGTGAAAAATAATTAAAAAAAATAAACGCTGCCTTAAGCAATAAACCCCTGTGATTAATTTTTTGCCAAACCGTTTTTCACCTGCGCTTTGCTTTCGATTCAATCGCAACAAAAGCTCCCCAAATCGCATTTTCCGTTCCTAGATTAAATATTTAAAAGTTTTTCTTTTTTTCAGTGTGTTTATCAAACGATTTTTGTTCGGAAAATCCAGCCTACACTCATATCCCAGCTTTTAGATTATTTTCTCTTGAATTATTTGTTAAAGGGGGGAGGAAAAATGCGTTTTATCCTTTGAAGATTATAAACGAAAAGGTCAAAATCTATATTTAATATTGGATTTTTATGCGTTTAATAAAATAACCCCTTTGAGGCGCAATTTTTATTTTAAAAACAGAACTGAAGAATAAGCTTAATGGAAGCAAAAACCAAAGTTTGATTTTTAAATAAACATTAGAAAATTTATATAACTTTTGATCCTATTAAGTCCTCTGCTAACTGGCCGAATTTACCCGGAAATACGGCTGTAAAATATGCATTTATCTGAGTTATGCAAAACTGTTTGGTATTTCCTCGAAATTTGCATATTTGTTGATTTAAAAATTCTTGTAATGGAGTCCTAAGTTGACTCCTTGTGGAATTGTAGCTCGTTGATTGGGTATTATCAAGAGGATATTCTAAAACATCCGAGAATAGATTTGAATGCATTTGTGGATAAATCAACAGACACATCATTTATTCCAATAACATGCATTACATGTTTGAATAACATGGCGGCCGGTGGAACAATCGCGTTTACCCAAAAATTATTATTATTGATTATTTAAAGCGAATTTAACTAACGCGGATGAAAATGGGGTTAGATTTTGAGGGATCAGTCTTTTTATAAAAAAAAAAATGAAAATTGGGTCATTTTGAAATTTTTTTTACGAATATTTGGCGGAGAAGGCTTGGAGATGAAGAACGGTTCTAACAGTGTCATTTAACGTCTTCTATTTATTTGTTATTAGTAGTACTACTATTACTACTCTACTACTACTATGCTACTCTGAAAGACCGTTATAGCGTGATTAATTCACAGAACAATTTTAATTTTTGGAAGGGAACACTGTGGTGGGCTAAAATATTGCCTACTTTCTTTCTTAATAATTTTTTATACATTTAAATTACAAAAAACTGAAGTAGCGAGAATATTTGGCGAGAGTAACTTGGACAATTACCAATACTTATTTAGATTTTTGGGAGAGAACACTTGTGACTGGCTTAAAGATTGTCTATTTTCTCTTTTAATGATACTCTTGAAGAGGTTAGATTTGTGGATAAATTATTTGAAACGTTTGAATTGCATTTATCCGAAGCTTTGGATTTTTCTCATCGAATTTGTTGATTCAATTACCGCAAATTTGCCTAAAAGATACTCTATTGACAATCTCGAGCGTTCATGTTTGTTCACCAAACGAAAACCGTTGAAAATGTGGGACTTCTCTGAAATGAAATCATAACATTTTTGTATTTTTTGTGTGTTTTTTAGGTCAGTAGTTGCAGTAACTCTTTTGTATTGTGCTTATCGACCGGTATACATGAATGTGTATGACACGTCCGTTCTTCCGTTAGATTTATCAATATACGTGCACACATCCTCCGCAATTTTAAGTCAAGCTTATCAGTGCCAACACACCGACTTGAAAATCTCTACAACGCCATAAAAGACAACTCTAATTGGAAGTTCCGACGTTTGGGACCATCAAGATAATGAAATCTAATGAGATGGAAGTGTTATATCTTGAACCAACTAACGACTATTTGTTTTTCCGAGGAAAAATCTCTAGTTAAAGTGTGAAACACGTCTATTTCACAAAGCAAATGAGTATAGATGCTAGATAATTAACAATATCACACAGTATAACGCGCACGATTGTCGCTCAATAACGTCGATTCGCTTCCGAAAATTCCGATAAAACGCTAAACTCAACTCGGTTTGGCTTCTACTGACTCATCATTAGTTGGACGCTGTTTTTTTCTTAAAAGCGGAACTTTGTTGTGCTTATGGTAATTTTTTTGTATGAATTTGAAGATATTAGATTTGTGGAGAAATGACTGAACACTCGTTTATTTTAATTATGAAGAATCTGCATTAATTAGTAGCAGAAATTTGGTAGACTGCAGGAAATTCTTTTTACTACTACTACTATTACTACTATACTAGAAGCATGCTGCTTCTGAAAAGTCGTTGTAGCGTGGAAGGGAGCACTTGTGGTGGGCTAAAAAATTGCGAATTTTCTCTGGTAATAATATATGAATTTGAAGAGATCAGATTTGTGGAGAAATGATTGGACACTCATTTATTCTAATAACGAAAAATCCGCATTAGTGAATAGGAGAAATTTGGTGGAGGACATGAACTGTTCTGATTGTGTCTATTTAACGTTTTTTTATTCAAATTTTTTTTACTACCACTACTAGAGGCATGCTATTTTTGACCATCAAGATTAAGATAATAAAACCTAATGAGAGAGAAGTGTTATATCTTGAGCCAACTAACGACTTTTGTTGAAAAAATCTGTAGTTAGTATGTGAAACTCGTCTATTTCACAAAGCAAATGAGTTTGGCACAGTTTTTAAGTGATGACTATTGACGTTAATGGATGTTGGCCTCCATTTTTTCTTCTTAAAAGCGTTACGTTGTTGAGTTTATGGTAATTTTCTCTCTAAGAAAAAGAAGTTTAAATTATTGAGCTTGGAACTCAGGTGGATAATGGAAATGTTTCCGGTTCACCGTTTACGATACTCTTTCCAATCAATCAAACCGGAAGGGAATTTTTCACTGTTTTGTCTTTATCGAAATAATTAATGTCTTTTCTTTAAAGTTTCCGGAAGCTTTTACATTAATCAAACAGAGATTTTTTTTATAATTATACCTGTATTGACCTAGAGATGAGATAAAACGCAAAACTGTAGCTATATCAATCATTCTAACTTGACACAAGCTAAAAGTGTTTTCGAATTTTAACTAACTACTGTTAATGGAGGTTTTTATCGATTTTACGTAGGCTTTGTAACAATAAAACACAAGTGAGGGAGAGGTGGTGTCTTACAGGCGTTGATAAGGGCACTAAGTACATAAACTCTCAGCTAGGTCACGTTTTTAGGTATTTGCGAAAGCGAATTGACGTTATTGAGCGACAATCGTGGGCATTATACTGTGTGATTGTGCTAATTATTTCGAGTTCTGCGTTTGCACGATTGTTACAACAAACAAATATGAATGACTATATTATAAAAACTTGAATATACAGGGTGCTGAACAGTCATTCTAAGCTTTAGAAGAGTCGCATTAGTTTGGTTGTTTTCTAATTAGTAAGTTTCTTTTGGTTATTATTTTTTTTTATAATTTAAGGAGTAACAGATGATTTATCCTGAGACACAGAGGGCTCAAAATAAGAATGTTTTTACAGCGAAAACTAAGAAATAAAATTAAAAAACTTTGAAAGCAAGTAGTAGTGCTTGTATTTGCAGAGTATATAAACTCTGAGATCGGCCAATGAAGATAAATGTGACTGGGAGAAGACGAATTTGTCCCTCGAGGCAAAATCGGTGTCAATTAATGTTTTTCTGTGATTTTTATAATGTAAAATATTTTATATCAGCCACTGTGACTGAAAATTCCAGTCGGTAAATCCGACTTGTCGTGTTATTAACCAATTTCTCTTAACTTTTGGAGCTGTACGTTTGTCATTTTGATAAATCCGCACCGATTTGAAGTTTTTATCGGCTCTATCAATTCAGATACATTTTCAATTACAATCTAATTTGGTGTATTCGATCGTTGCGTGTTGTACGTCTGCGTAGAACTCGTCGTTTTCTCTCCCCTGGAGCAATGTCAGTACAAATTCGGTCATTAGTATTCTAATTACTTATTTTAGTTGAAATTCGACGCCTCTACTCTTGTATTGATTCCAAGCAGGACAATTGATTTAGTGGCAGTAAAATATTTTTTCGTTTGGTAGATATGAGAGAAGTCTCATCAAAACCGCATTACGCAAAATGAGTTTCAATTCATTGTAGGAGCGTCTTACCCAATTGAATTTTATCGACCCACTTTTAACGGTAATAAGGTGTTTTGAGGGTGACTTGGATTGATCTGATTACTCGAGGTTTATTTCCGGGAAATTTTCAGCAAATTAAATAGTTGAGACGGCCAAATACTCAAATTTGGTAATAGAGCGAGAGTTGCCAAGTTTTAACTCAATTTAATAGAGAAATTTATGCAAAGTGGTTCGGTATTTAACACAAGTTGTTTCATAAATGCTTTGAAGATTGTAAATCGAAAAATAAATTGTTTTATTTGATAAAAATTTTTTTGGCGCTAAAGCAGGGACCAATTTTTTTTTATATCTCGCGTGGGATTGTCAGATACAAAAATACGGATCACAGGACAAAGAATAGTTTATTTGTCGGTATTTTAGAGAAAAGTAAGAAATTCTCAATGAATTAAATAGTTTAGAAACCTAAAAAACCCAAATTTGGAAACCTATCTCGCAAGTTTCTAAGTTTTAACTTAATTTCATTGAAATAAATAATTCATGTCTTTTCTCTATTATTTTTTGTTTAAAATACTATTTGTTTACTGATCTAATATTCTAGAAACTGCAATTTACGTGCCCCACGTTGGGCGCCAAAACACAATGCTGCTTTTCATGTCAACAATACAAATTTCGTTGTTGATTTTCTCTAATTTTTTAGCAAATAGAACTATTCTGCTTCTATCTCTGTGGCTCCACGTCTGGTAATACATTTTTTACCTTCTCTTAGTCTCTCGAACGACGAAAGTTTGTTTTTCTTCTTAAATCTGCGTTACACCTGCCCTAAGGTGGGCGTCAACGCACAATCTTACCTTAAATATCAACAAAAATACGAATCACAGAACAAATAATAGTTTTATTGGTTAATATTTTACAGACAAATGACAAATCCTTAGTACATCAATAGTTTTAAAGCCTAAAAACCCAAATTTGGTAATATATTGAACAAGCTTCTAAGTTTTAACTCATTTTAATAACGAAATTTATGTAAGCTGCTTTGGTATTTAACACAAGTTGTGTCATAAAGGCTTTGAAGATTGCAAATCGAAGAATAACTAATTTGTTAAAAAAAAAAATTGGCGCCAAAGCAGGGACCATAATTTTTTATATCTCCGAGGTGAAATTGTTAGATGCAAGATTACTGATTAAAGGACAAATAATAGTTTATTGGTTGCTATTTTACAGAACAGTAACAAATCCTCAATGAATTAAATAGTTTAGAAGCCCAAGAACCCACATTTGGAAACATATCTCGCACGTTTCTAAGTTTTAACTTAATTTCATTGAAATAAAGAATGTATGTCTTTTCTCTGTTATTTTTTGTTTAAAATACTATTTGTTTACTGGTCTAATATTCTAGAAACTGCAATTTACGTGCCCCACGTTGGGCGCCAAAACACAATGCTGCTTTTCATGTCAACAATACAAATTTTGTTGTTGATTTTCTGTAATTATTTAGCAAATAGAACTATTCTGCTTCTATCTCTGTGGCTCCACGTCTGGTAATACATTTTTTACCTTCCCTTAGTCTCTACAACGACGAAAGTTTGTTTTTCTTCTTAAATCTGCGTTACACCTGCCCCAGGGTGGGCGCCAAAGCACATCTTACCTTAAATATCAACAAAAATACGAATCACAGAACAAATAATAGTTTTATTGGTTAATATTTTACAGACAAATGACAAATCCTTAGTACATCAATAGTTTTAAAGCCAAAAAACCCAAATTTGGTAATATATTGAACATGTTTCTACGTTTTAACTCAATTTAATGACGAAATTTATGTAAGCTGCTTTGGTATTTAACACAAGTTGTGTCATAAAGGCTTTGAAGATTGCAGATGGAAGAATAACTAATTTGTTTAAAAAAAAAAAAAATTGGCGCCAAAGCAGGGACCGTAATTTTTTATATTCCCCTCGTGAGATTGTTAGATGCAAGATTACTGATTAAAGGACAAATAATAGTTTATTGGTCGCTATTTTACAGAACAGTAACAAATCCTCAATGAATTAAATAGTTTAGAAGGCCAAAAACCCAAATTTGGAAACATATCTCGCAAGTTTCTAAGTTTTAACTCAATTTAGTGACAAAATTAATGCAAAGTGCTTCGTTATTTAATACAACTTGTTTCCTAAATGCCTCGAAGACGATTTATTCTATTTCTTTATGCCTGCTGTAATTAATCTACGATAAATATCTAAGCAAGTTTCAGGAGTTTTCATGCAGAAAAAGAAAACGAATTTTGTTGAAGCTGACAAAATAGAATGTTGCTTTGAAGTGCAATCGATAGCAAATCGGTCGAAATCGCTAACTTTTAAAATTGTTCTAACTGGAACAATTTCAGCTAAAAATTGTTCGAGTTTCTCTGAAACTGGCAGAGGGAAAGATATATTCTCGTCTTGATAGCAAACAAGAGCAAAATTTAGATCAGAAAGAACAAAGTGAATTTTGTATTAGTAGCTAACTTAAAGCTAAGGTCAAGGCTTTAGTTGCCGCTTAATTTGAGTTGGTTTTATCGAAAATTACTACGACATAAGCGAAATTTTCTTGTGGGAGTCTACAAAACACCAGCTCCATAATTGGCGCCAAAACACAAGCTTATCTTGCATATCAAGCAGTGAGACTGACAGATGCAAGAAATGGAAAAACGAGGACTGGAAGATAAAACAGCGAAAAATTTTGGAGAAGATGACAAAAACAGCGCCAAGGAGTAAAAAAGCAGAATAGAAGATGACGAAAAACACAAAAACTTTTAAAAGATTTAGAGTAAACTAGTTTTGGAAATAAAGGAAGAGACAGATAGACTCTGACAGGAAATCCAAAAGAGAAATCTTTGATAAATGTCACAGAGAAATACGAATCACAGAAGAAATAATAGCTTATTAGTCGGTATCTAACAGAAAAGTTACAAATTCTCAGTAAATTAAATAGTTTAGTAGCCCAAAAACCCAAATTTGAGAACATTTCGAGCGAATTTCTAAGTTTTAACTCAATTTAATGGCAAAATTAATGCGAAGTGCTTCGTTATTTAAACAATGTTTATTTTTAAACGCTTTGAAGATTGTAGATTGTAGAATAAATAGTTTTGTTTGAAAAAATTTTTTTTGGCGCTAAAGCAGGGACCATAATTTTTTTATATCTTGCATGGGATTGTCAGATGCAAGAATACTGATTACAGGACAAATAATAGTTTATTGGTCGCTATTTTATAGAAGCGTAATAAATCTTCATTGAATTAAATAGCTTAGAAGCCAAAAAACCTATATTTGTTAGCATGTCGAGTGAGTTTCTAAGTTTTAACTTCAAAATGCTTTGTTTTTAAATGCAAGTTGAAGATTGCAGATTGTAGAATAAATAGTTTTGTTTGTAAAATATTTTTTTTGCGCCAACATTTCGTTTTTTAGAAAAACTGATCAAAACTCAGCCTCAAGCTTTTATTTACTCGCGATGAGGTAAACACAAGAAAACTTGCTTTTCATTGTTGTTTCGATACACACAAATCATTGGAAAATTCAGGTAGAAAAGCGAGTGTCTGGCTAAACTTGTGTGTGAAATTTATATTGGGGGGTAAAGTTAACTGGAAAACTTTTCTTAAGGCTTAGAAAATGAATTTAATGCCGAACTGTTGTAGTCTGATCTAAAACTTTTCATTTGTTGAAACTTAAAAAAAAAACTTCAATGCGGCTATAAATCGCTGTCAATAATTTTTATAAAAAAGCTTTCACGCTGGTAAAAGCTAATGAGCCGTCGTTCGCACGTCTACTTTGCATTTAAATAGAAAAACTGCATAGAGATATAAACGAAGTCTTTCATCAATGTCTTTGCGAAGTTTTGGAAGTTCATCGTGAAGGGTTTTTGCTTGGCTTTCATCAAAGGTGAGTTTTTTGAATGATTTAAAACTAGCTTTAGAAGCCGCAACTTCAAGTTTCGCAAAAAATTCACCAATAACAAATGGCAGAGGGTGTGCAATATGACTTTCTCTCTGGGGAGAAATACCGCAACGCAAAGAAGCCATTATAATCAATGTTTGAAGTGATAAACCAGAATTTTCAAAATAAAAATAAATTCTCGACGTAAAGTTGCTTCTTCCAGTTGCTTGACCAGATGCGATAATGGCCTGTTTTGTAGCGACAGCTCGAGGGGATCAACCGACCCGGAAAACCTGATTGACAATACATCTTCCTCTAGTGCAATCACAAAAAAACGTTTAATTTTCTAAAAATACTTTTAAAAATTTTCTTTGTTTACTCCCTGTAGAACAATAGAGTCTCCCATCAATGATAATTTTATCAGGAAATTACCTCTGTTATTATGCTTTCAAGCCGTCATTATTGTTTTGCAGGCTCCTACGAGGGAATTTCTTTTATGTCGTCGTAATTTTCGATAAAACCAACTCAAATTAAGCGGCAGCTAAAGCCTTGACCTTAGCTTTAGGTCAGCTTCTGATAAAAGAATTCACTTTGTTCTTTCTGATCTAAATTTTGCTCTTGTTTGCCATCACGACGAGAATATGTCTTTTCCTCTGCCAGTTTTAGAGAAACTCGAACAATTTTTAGCTGAAATTGTTCCAGTTAGAACAATTTTAAAAGTTAGCGATTTCGACCGATTTGCTATCGATTGCACTTCAAAGCAACATTCTATTTTGTCAGCTTCAATAAAATTCGTTTTCTTTTTCTGCATGAAAGCTCCTGAAACTTGCTTAGATATTTATCGTTGATTAATTACAGCAGGAACAAAGAAATAGAATAAATCGTCTTCGAGGCATTTAGGAAACAACTTGCATTAAATAACGAAGCACTTTGCATTAATTTTGTCATTAAATTGAGTTAAAACTTAGAAACTTGCGAGATATGTTTCCAAATTTGGATTTTTGGGCTTCTAAACTGTTTAATTCAATGAGGATTTGTTACTGTTCTGTAAAATAGCGACCAATAAACTATTATTTGTCCTTTAATCAGTAATCTTGCATCTAACAATCTCACGTCGGAGATATAAAAAATTATGGTCCCTGCTTTGGCGCCAAACTTTTTTCTAAACAAATTAGTTATTCTTCGATCTGCAATCTTCAAAGCCTTTATGACACAACTTGTGTTAAATACCAAAGCAGCTTACATAAATTTCGTCATTAAATTGAGTTAAAACGTAGAAACTTGTTCAATATATTACCAAATTTAGGTTTTTAGGCTTTAAAACTATTGATGTACTGAGGATTTGTCATTTGTCTGTAAAATATTAACCAATAAAACTATTATTTGTTCTGTGATTCGTATTTTTGTTGATATTTAAGGTAAGATTGTGCGTTGGCGCCCAGCTTGGGGCAGGTGGAACGCAGATTTAAGAAGAAAAACAAACTTTCGTCGTTCGTGAGACTAAGGGAAGGTAAAAATTTCTTCACCAAACGTAGAGCCACAGAGATATAAGTAGCAGAACAGTTGTATTTGCCAGAAAATTAGAGAAAATTAACAACACAATTTGTATTGTTGATACGAAAGGCAGCAACGTGTTTTGGCGCCCAATCTGGGGCACGTAAATCGCAGCTTCTAGAATACTGGTTCAGGAAACAAATGTTATTTAAAAAAAAATAATACAGAAGAAACACAAATTGTTTATTTGAAGCTTCAGAGTTTTTTGGAAGCCAAATTTTGGTCTTTAACTGGGGGTCATCAACAAGAGTCAAAATAATCGTATTGGCCGGAATAATAGAGGAAACTACAAAAAAAATTGAATTGTTGATATACAGGGCAAGATTGTGTTTTGGCGCCCATTATGGGGCTGGTAAAACCTTTATTAAAGAAATAGTTTGAAGTATAATTTTGTTGTTCGGAATATTACTGAAAAATAGCAATGTGTATTAATTGGTTGTCATCTGAAAGAGAGAAATATGTATAAATATGATTTGGCGCCCAACGTGGGGCTGACGCTACGTAGACACAATAGTATGCTTTACAGAGCAAATAGTTTTGTTAGTCTCAATACTGGAGGAACATAACAAACGGAGCTTTAATGGTGTTGATATAAAAGAGAGGATTATGTATAAATATATTTTGGGGCTCAAAACGTGAGGTAGAGTAGGTTCTTAACAGAGAAAAGTTTTATCTTTGTGTAAATTAGAGGAACCTTTAAAATTTTAGCGTCAAACGTCGGGCTACAGTACAAACAAGGGTCAGAACAGTCGTATTAGCTAAAATTTTAGAGAAAATCACCAAAAAAATTTGAATTGTTGATATGCAAGGCAGGATTGTGTTTTGGCGCTCATCATGGGGCTGGTAAAACGCAGATTTAAGAAAATGTATTGCAATATAGTTTTAAATTATAGAGTAAATTTAATTGGTTGTGGTAGAGAGAAATATGTATAAATTTGGCGCCCAACATGGGGCTGACCCTACGTAGATGCAAGAGTATATCTTTCGGAGCATATAGTTTTCTTAGTTGAAATACTGGAGGAATAAAACAAATTAATTGCGTTGAGATAAAAGAGATGAACATGTTTACATGTGTTTTGGCGCCCAACGTGGGGCAGACTATACATAAACGCAAGAGTGTGGCTTACAGAACAAATAGTTTTGTTTGTCTCAATACTGGAGGAACATAACAAACGGAGCTTTAATGGTGCTGATATAAAAGAGAGGATTATGTATAAATATATTTTGCCACTCAAAACGTGAGGCAGAGAAAGTCGTTAACAGAGAGAATGAGTCTTTTTGTTGCGGAAATTAAAGTAAGGTAAATTTTTTTTGCGTCAAACGTAGGGCTACAGTATAGACAAGAGTCAGAAAGTCGTCTTGAATACAATATCAGAGAGAATTATCAAAAAAAAAAATTTGTATTGTTGATATGCAAGGCAGGATTGTGTTTTGGCGCCCAACGTGGGGCACGTAAATTGCAGCTTCTGGAATATTGGATCAGGGAATAAATACTATTTTAAACAGAAAATAATGCAGATGAAACACAATTTTTTTATTTCAATGAAGTTTAAGAAATTTATAAAATTTTGTGTGAACAAAATTTTGGAGCCCAACGTGGGGCACGTAAATCGCAGCTTTTCGGATATTGAACTAGGAAACAAATAGTATTTTGAACAAAAATAATACAAAAGAAACACAAATTTTTTTTCAATAAAGCTTGAGAAGTTTTAAAACATTTTTTGGTACCAAATTTTGGCGCCCAACGTGGGGCACGTAAACCCCACGTTTCAGTTTTTAAAGAAAGTTAAAAAAAATCTGGTGTCAAACGTGAGGCTACAGTATAAACGAGAGGCAGAACAGTGGTATTAATCTGAATATTACAGAAAACTACCAGGAAAAAATTGAATTGTTGATATGCAAGGCCGGATTGTGTTTTGGCGCTCATCGTGGGGCTGGTGAAACGCAGATTTAAGAAAATGTATTGCAATATAGTTTTATTAATCGGAAAAGTATTGAATAATGGCAAAGTGAGTTAAGTTTGTTTTGATATGACAGAGAGAAATAAGCATAAATGTAATTTGGCGCCCAACGTGGGGCCGACTGTTCGTAGACGCAAGAGTATATCTTACAGTGCAAATAGTTTTCTTAGTTGAAATACTAGAGGAATAGAACAAACGTAGTTTTAATATAAAATTGATATAAAAGAGAAGAACATGTTTAAATGTGATGTGACACCCAATGTGGGGCTGACGTTTCGTAGACGCAAGAGTGTGGCTTACAGAGCAAATAGTTTTGTTAGTCTCAGTACTGGAAGAACGCAACAAAGAGAGTTTTAATGGTGTTGATATAAAAGAGAGGAATATAAATATACATATTTTGGCGGAGAGAAAGTTGTTAACACAGAGAATAGTTTTGTCGTTGCGGAGATTAAAGTAAGGTAACAAAAGGATTTTTAATGGTGCTGATATGAAAGAGAGAAATGAGCATAAAGTTTCGGTCATTAAATTTCTTTTAAAATAACATTACAGTGGTATCTTGGAAGTTGAGTCAAAGCGAACTAAGTCCAAAGTTTTAATTGAAATTGTGCTTTGATTATTAGCTCTAGGGGAGTGTTCAGTGATTAGTTTTTGGTTGATTTCAAGTCATGTCATGTAAATTTGGTGTTTTTTGTTGTAGTGACACGATAAAGAGTTTTTTTTTTGATTTGACACGAATAAAAGAGGAAGTTCTTTTTACTGTTGCAACATTGATATAGTTCTGACACGGGACCAATGGCAAATCAATATGACCAGAGCATGATGCGCCTGAAATATATTACAAAGAGAAAAGTCGGGAATAAAATTGAGTATTTTAGATTCTTTTTTAACAAAGTTAATAGAAGAGTTGAGATCAAAGCTCGAGTCGACAACACTTTGAATGATTTATACAATATAATCCATGAAGAGTACGTTTTGAAGGAACACAACGCACCTAATCCGTCCTTTCAAGATTGATAACAAAAATTCGCACGAATTGGAGTGGAAGTGTGATAAAACTAGCGTGTCAGACTTGATGATAAACGATGGCAGCGTCATGCTTTTCCCCAAAAAATGAATCTTTTCAACCAGACGAAGCTTTGTTTTAATGAAGCATAAAAATTAATCACGATTCTGATTAACTATGGCATAGTTTCACCGAATTGGTGCCTAACCTGGAGTCCTGGACATGGTTTATTCAAGTAGATTTGTGGTCTTTTTTTGCGTGATCAATTAAGCAATATGGGGCAATTATGATTTACACAGGGTTTTTTTTATTAGAAGAAAGAGAATCAAGAGAGGAAATCCCTAGATCGACCGGAAGTGTCGACGACGAGTGACCGCCATCCTAAACTGAATTATTGGACGCACAAACATGAGATTTTGTTTATTGGAACGTGACTCGAAAACTTTGACCAATTTACTTCTAACGGGATTTTATTCTATTTTCTCCAATTTTTTATTAAACAAGATTATCTAGATAAAATGTGAAGATCGCAAAGACATACGGAGCAATTATTTGACAGACTAGTCTTTACTAATAAGTAAAGACTGGTTAAATGTAGTCTTTTATACTCTTTTTTAGATATTTATTACAGTCTAAATAATTTTTTGTGTTAGTAAATCGCGATAGTAGATTCTGTGGGTTTCTTTGGGTTAAAAGGATTATCTGAAGAGACTAGAAGACCGATTTCTGGTAAAGACTACTTAAATACATTCTTTTATACCTATTTTTAAATACTTATCTTAGTCGAAATATTTTTTTTTGTGTCGGCAAATACCGGTAGTAGATTCTGAAGGGCTCTTTGATTTATAAAAGACTGCGTGTAATTATTAGAAACGTCTATAAAATCCAAAAGACCGTCTGACCGATTAGCAAGATTGCTTGAAGGGTTTAGAAGACCGATTTTTGGTAAAGACTGGTGAGATGTAGCCTTTTATACTCTTTTCTAAATACTTATCATAGCTTAAATATTTTTTTGTGTGGGTAAATACCGATAGTAGATTCTATGAGGCTCTTTGAGTAATAAAAGACTGCGTCTAGTTAGTAGAAACGTTCAGAATCTAAAAGAGATTATCAACTTTGTAGGATTGCCTGAAAGGTTTAGAAGACTGATATCTGGTAAAGACTGCCTGAATGTGGTTTTTTATACTATTTTTTAAACACTTTAGTGTTTCGACATAGTCGAAGTATTTTTGTGTTAATAAATACTTATAGATTCTTAAGGGCTCTTTGGGTTATAAAAGACTGCGTACTTAGTAGAAACATCTATAGAATCTATAAGAAACTCTATCAGGTTAAAAGGATTGCTTGAAGACTCTAGAAGACCAGTATCTGGTAAAGACTGCTTAAATATCGCCTTTTATAATTTCTTTTAAATACTTATCACTGCCTAAGTAATTTTTGTGTTAGTAAATACTGATCGTAGATTTTGCGGGGCTCTCTGGATTATAAAAGACTGCGTCTAGTTAGTAGAAACGTTTATACAACCTATAAGACTGCCTATCAACTTTATAGAATTGCCTGAAGGGTCTAAAAGACTGCTATCTGGTAAAGACTGATTAAATCTGGTCTTTTATACCCTCTTTTCAATACTTACTTTAGTCAAAATATTTTTTTGTGTTAGTAAATACCGATAGTAGATTTTGTGGGTCTTTTTGGGTTAAAAAGATTGCTTAAAGAGTCTAGAATACCGTGAGGACTGGTTAATTGAAGTCTTTTATACCTTTTTTTTAATACTTATCTCAGTCTAAATATTTTTTTGTGTTAATAAATATTGATAGTAGATTGTAGAGGGCTCTTTGGATTACAGAAGAGTGCGTACTTAGTAGAAACGTCTATAGAATTTGTAGGAAATCTATCAAGTTACAAGAATTGCTTGAAGAGTCTAGAAGACCAATATCTGGTAAAGACTGTTTAAATGTGTCTTTTTATACTCTCTTTTAAAGGCTTACTATAGTCTAAGTTTTTTTGTGTGAGTAAATACTAAAAGTGGACTTTGTGGTTTTCTTTTGGTTATAAAAGAGTGCGTGTAGTTAGCAGAAACGTCTCTACAATCTATAAAACGGCCTATCAGGCTAAAAGAATTGCTTGAAAGGTACAGAAGACTAATATCGGGTAAAGATTGGTTAGATGTAGTCTTTAAATCTTTTTTTATATTTAAAGAAGGATTTAAAGGCTACATCTAACTAGCTACTACATTCTAAATATTTTTTTGTGTTAATAAATACCGATTGTAGATTTTATGTGGTTCTTTGGGTTATAAAAGACTGCGTGTAGTTAGTAGAAACGTTTATAGAATTTATAAGACTGCTTATCAGGTTAATACGATTGACTGAAGAGTCTAGAAGACCGATATGGTACGGACTGGTTAAATGTAGTCTTTTAAATACTTACCATTGTCTAAATATTTTTTGTTTTAGTAAATATCGATACTAGATTTTGTAAGGCTTTTTGGGTTATGAAAGATTACGTGGAGTTAGTAGAAACATCTTTAGAATCTATAAGACTTTCTGTCAGGTTAAAGGATCGCTTAAAGAGTCTAGAAGACCGCTATTTGGTAAAGACTGCTTAAATGTGGTCTTTTTTACACTCTTTTAAATACTTATCACAGTCTAAGTATTTTTTTGTGTTAGTAAATACTATAGTAGATTCTGTGGTGCTTTTTGGGTTATGAAAGGCTGCGTTTAGCTGGTAGAAACGTCTATAGAATCTACAAGATTGCCTATCAGGATGAAAAGATTTAATCGAGGGTCTAGAAGACTGATATTTGCTAAAGACTGGTTAAATGAAGCCTTTTACATCTTTTTTTAAATAATTACCACAGTCTTAATTAGTTTTTGTGTTAGTAAAAACTGACCGATAGTAGACCCTTTGGGTTTTTTTGGGTTATAAAAGACTGCGTGTAATTAATAGAAACGTCTATAGATTCTATAAGACCGTCTATCAAGTTTATAGGCTGAAGACCAATATTCGGTAAAGACTGCTTAAATGTAGTCTTTTATACCTTTTTTGAGAAACTTACCATTGCCTAAATATTTTTTTGTATTAGATTTCAGTTAGTAGAAATATTTATAGAATCTATAAGACCGCCTATCAGGTTAACAGGATTGCCCGAAATGTCTAAAAGACCGATATTCAGTAAAGACTGTATAGTTGTAGCTTTTTTTATTCTCCTGAATACTTACTATAGTCTAAATAAATTTTTGTGTTAGTAAATACTATAGTAGATTCTGTATGTGTCTCTGGGTTGTAAAAGAATGTGTCTCTGCGTTTAGTTAGTAGAAACGCTTCTAATATAGAATAGCATTCTAATAAGATTGCTTATCAACTTTATAAGATTGTCTGAAGATTGTAGAAGACTGATATCTGGTAAAGACTGCTTAAATGTGGTTTTTTATACTCTCTTTTAAATACCTACCACAGCGTAAATACATTTTGGTTTAATAAATACTGATAGTAAATTCTACGGGGCTTTTTGGGTTATAAAAGACTGCGTACTTAGTAGAAAGGTTTATAGAATCTATAAGAAATTCTGTCAGGTTAAAGGATTGCTTGAAGAGTCTAGAAGACCAATATTTGGTAAAGACTGGCTAAATGTAGCCTTTTATTCCTTCTTTTAAATACTTATCACAGTCTAAATAATTTTTTGTGTAAATAAATACTGATGGGATCTGTGGGGCTCTCTGGGTTATAGATAGTAAAAACGTTTATTGAACCCATAAGACTGCTTATCAACTTTGCAAGATTGCCTGAAGAGTTTAGAAGACTGATATGTGGTAAAGGCTACATATATGTGGTCTTTTATACCTTCTTTTAAATGCTCACCTATTTTTGTGTTGTAAATACCGCTAGTAGATTCTGTGAGGCTCTTTGAATTATAAAATACTTTGTGTAATTAGTCGAAATGTCTATAGAATCTATAAGACCGCCTATTAGGTTAAGAGGATTGCCTGAAGGATCTAGAAGACCGATATCCAGTAAAGACTGGTTAATTGTAGTCTTTTATATACTTTAAATTAGTAGATTTTTAGAAAAGGCGATATACTAAACTCAATTATCAAATTTTTCTAGTCGTAATAATAAGGTTTCTGTTATTAAGGTAACAAAATCCTCCCCCAATTTGATAAAATTTTTGTTATCACTCGACAAACTTGCAATCGATCTAAAAATATTCCCTACAAGCTTGTAAGCTTCTTTTTTAATTTTAGATAACAGTGTTTCGCATGGCTTTACAAAACAAGAACATTGTAAATTCCTTGTTTAAAACATCGTTGAGCACATTTAATTAGGTACGATAATAAGATATCACCTGGGGCAACTCATTATAAATTGTATCTGAATCTTCATCACACTGCCAAAATTTAATTAAAGTCGTTTTCAACGTCCTTAAAATCGTCTGATTTCTTCCGCAAATTTATTATCACAAATCGATAATAATTCCATTACGAGGTGCAAAATGCATTCGGTGTCTTGATGAGCAATTATCTCTCTGTAACATTTAAACGAAGATGCTTAAATCAATTTTACCTCCCTTGTGTTAATTTAAAAAAATTTATTTTCTAACCCAATTATAAACCAATAAACGTTCCGCTGTTCGTAAATAAAAAGCGATTAGACTCCCACCTGCGCTGTGCCTAGATTTTACAATTTCCAGACCTCCCACAAACTTGGATCAACCGAAAGAAATATCCGAGGGATTTATATACTCCAAAGTCGGATATAAACAACGTATTCTATTCAGAAGCTACGTATTAATGACAGCTGAACCGAGATTAGGTCTCTACGTTTGGTGCCACAATATAAAAAGGGGTTTTACTGACTGACTGGAGCTCGTAAACTCACAATAATAGAATCGAACATAGAAATACGTTCAATTTAGGGGCGACTTCAAGATTTTAGGTGTTCCAGTTTATCTCTGCTAATACTGATTAGATTTTCAAAGAAGAAATGAGTTTTTGGCGCCATAGGTGGGGACCGCAATATAAAAAACGGTTTTACTGACTGACTGGAGCTCGTAAACGTACAATAATAGAATCAAACATGGATATACGTGACCTCAAGATTTTAGATGTTCCAGTTCTAGCTAATATCGATCAGTTAAAAAAAAACTGAATTACATTCATCTGATGTTTACATGCCATCTGCCTACTCCTACCTACCCCATTAAAATTCCTCTCTCGCACATTTCCCTACCGTTAGTCGTACGCATTACCATATGAGGGGGTTGTTCAAGAATGTTAATGGAAGATAACTATTTCCCTGTCTCTTATTGTTAACCTCACTTGGAAAACTTTGGAAAATATGTTATGATATATGGCTTTTCCTTTTTTTGTGTGTTCTCGTTTTGGTATTATTTATGATCCTCGTTTAAAGACAAGTGTTTTAAACGAAATATTGTAAAATCAATCAAACGACCTTCCATTTCTATGCTAATTTCAGTTTTTATGCTGACGCTTAGTCTACTATTTTTGTTTTATGTCCATCCATTTAAACAAGTACTTCTGGTAAATTAGGGTTAACTATTGAATATACAAGCCCTGACACGTCCCTTATCAACAAACTTGGATGGGACAAGTCTAATAGCAAAGGTTCATGAAAGTCACATTTGACGTTCACTTCATTACGAAGGGTTATTCTCTCTCTCCTTTTTTTCTCTTAATTTAATTATGTCTCTTTTGAAAGATGATCACCGTTGAGCGCCAAGAAGTTAATTGAAAAAACGGCAATTAAAATAATTGCGAGAGATACACAAGAAAACGTTCATAAATTACGAGTTTTAATAAACAAATTACTGTAATTTGTTTCTTTCATTGTGAAAAAACAACAAAGTTTTCCCTTGTTTGTATAACTTTTCCATTTGGAGTAATCTCATTGTTAACCCTTCACAAACAACAATTGACAAAAATAACGCGACAAAAACTAGACTGCATTCAAATGAGATAATTAATCAGTGGCCTGGTGTTGATGCAAGACTTAAAATTTTGCTCACTTAAATAACTCGATATTCACATTGTAGAAACTACGATTGCTGATTTAATAATGTCGCACCTAATGAACCGCTCTCTTCTCAATCGCTTGTTTTAGACTAAGTCATCGGTTATTGTTTTTGCTTTGTTTATATAACGATATATCTTTAAAGTTAACATTGACAACCTTCATTTGAGCCAAACGATAGTTTAGCTTGAATCTAATGAATGGCTGTGATGAATATTTTTCAGAATCACGCACTATATTGGGATTTAGAGTTTTAGTTCGTTTTTTCTATAAAGCTGTCAAAAAAATGTACTTTTAATTATAAACGGTGGATTTTGATCTACAATTTATATTTCCTTCGTTCCGATCGTTAAAAAATTCCGTTTCGTCGTTATTAGATTCGCATTATGCTTCAGCTGCGTTTTTATAGACCGATCGTGTAAACCTCCACAGCACTTGTAGACACAATAAGACGTTCAGCCTCTCGATCTAAACCTGCTTACTCTATCAGAATTTCAAAGAGCGTTGGATGTTATTTTTTAAGACGTCATGACAAATTGATTTAACTTTGAACACGACACGTGATGGATTATGTCAAGGTTAGTTCTCTCACTCCCAATTGAAAAAACAATCAACAAACAGAAAACTCTATTATCCGACTCATTTACTCCCTAACTGGCAAAGACAGATTTCGATTAAATCCGAGTTCTTTATTGAAAATTTTCGGTTGTAGAGTCTGTTTTAATTAAAAGTGAAGGGATGGTCACAAACACAACCCCAAACGGATGCGAGCAGGTGTCATGCCTTAGATCTGTGTCCGGAAACTTCAATTAGGGACTCCTGCAGCGCAATCTATTCCTCCCATGAGACATAATTAAACTTTGGCTAGAGGGAATTTTAGAAAATTTTTAAGCCTGTATCGACTCCAGGGAAACAACAACATCTTATTTAAATGCAGACTAGTTCTTAGTTCTATACTCAATTTTTACTATTTTTTAGACGTGAACAATCTATATGGGTAGGTTATGTTCAGTCTCTACCAGTTTTTTATACATAAATTTTTTTTGAAATTAATAATGTTGGTAAAGTATTAAGAGATGCTAAACACTTTCAAAAACATGAATCACACTATAGTGCGTATCTTAGAGAAATATTTTTGACGATCATAGTTATTACTTTGTGAAATTAGGGAGTAAAAAAATGGCCGCTTTTTCAAAAATTTTAATAACGAAAAAGTAGTAGAGACTTGATACAACCCATCTATAAATATTGCTAACGCCTTTAGTTAGTATTACTTTGTTTTTAGATAAATTAGTAAGGCGATTGTGTCATCTAATTTCCATGAACTCCCTCTCCTTAATTTAGTTCGAGTAAACAGAGAATCCTTGACTGAACTGCATAAACACAACATGATAATAAGTGTATCTAACGTATATGCAGCAATTTAATTAACGTCCTTCAGTTAAGCAGAATTTCAAATTTCTTTCATTAAAAATAAAAAATAAAACCTCGAATTTTATTGTCCCTGTTCTTGACCTTCTCGATTCTCTCCTGAAATATAGCACCACTGTGAAAGGTAAACACCACACAACATAGATGAGATACTTGAAACTAGTCTAAGCATAAGAGCTTTGTTTGTAACAACTCAACTGAAAAACTTTCAGCAATTAACCTGTCTGTTTTATTTCGAAATTAAACTCGATGATTGATAGTTGAAGCAACAGTTGACTCGTTCAATCATTTATTTTTCTCTCGAGACTTGTCAAATTAGCTGAAAAAAAATTGATTGAGGTTGAGAGGTGTTGGTTTAAGTCAATAGAGAAACCTTAAGCCCGCACAATGCTGCAACCGCATGCAGGTGATGAGATGTTTGTTTAACAACTCAGGTAATTATTAATTAAACACTAACAGTGAAGGAAACGCGGTTTAATATATATCTGTCAAAACGTAGATTAAATTGTAATTAATCGCTGCTTGGAACGGTTTGAGTTTTCTAAAAAATAAGCTACTTTAAAATCCAATATAATCCAGTGGTCATGTGTGCAAGTCATTCCACGAAATGGTACCCAAGGGAAAAACACCCAACGTCAATTGTTGAGATTAACCGACATTTTAATATCGGATAAAAGCTTTCATTAAAAACTTGCCACTTAGTAAAAATAACGATTTTTTGATGTAATTAGAAAGTTTCTGGTATTAACGCAACAAAACACAGATGTAATTTTATTAAATTTCTGTTAACGCTTGATAAAATTGCAATCGATGCGAATTTTTTTACACAAGCTTGAAAGCTTTTTTATTCATTTTAGTTGTTGGCTAGTAGTTAGTACTACTATTAGTTTTAAAATTGTAAAAAGTAATAAATAAGAAAATATGAAAAATGTGTCAACAAAATTTATAAATCAAAAATGAATAACCCATCTCCCAATCTTAAATAGTTTTCGATACTCTGTATATTCACAGTTTTATAATTTTGCATTTAGATGAACCAAAATTTATCATTCTAGACTATATTTTGTAGTTCAAAAACAAGTAAAATAAGGACAAAAGCTGTTAAATTTGTCGAGCTTTGTAATTTTGCTTTGTTGCTTTGTACCTATAACAGCTGTGGATGTGGATAATGATAAAAACTAGACCTAGTTAACAATTTTTATCGACGGGCTATGTCTAGTTTCTATATTTTTTTTCAATTACTAACTATTAGGCTTTTACTACGTCTGAATTTTATTATTTATTGGATGTTAACAAGCTGCCTAAGCTGTTTATGTCTACTTTCTATTATTTTTTTTTGGATCCAGTTAATTGTTAACAGTTATTATGGGCTTGATATGTAGATGTTAGCAATTTTTATGGATGAACTGTGTTGAATTTTTGATATTAACTACACTGCTCCAAGAAATTAACGCACCACTTGAAAATAAAGTAAAAAAATTAAAACTATGTACATTTGACAACTTTGGTTGAGAAGGTTTAATCAAGCTATAATCTAGTTACCCATCGTAATAAAAGTTTTGACATTAAAGTCAGAAATTTGAGTTTAATAGTTTTTTAAGCAGAAATTTTAAAATAATTTTCATTTTTAAAATGTGTTAATTTGTAATTTCGTTTTATTGTTATTTGAATTTGCCGTTCTGTAGATAGTTTTAATCATTTGAAACAATAATAAAAACATTATGAGGAATTTGACTCGAGAAGAATGCGCCCATGCTGTGGTTTTGTTGGAGGAAGGATGCAGCTACAGAAGAATTGGTGAAAGGTTTGGTGTATCTCATACGTCAGTTTCGCGTATGATACAAAGGTACAGAGAGACAGGAAGTCACCTCAGAAGACCTGGGCAAGGAAGAAAAAGGAAAACCACTCTTATCCAGGATAGATTTTTAAGAATATCTGCGCTAAGGGAACGCTTTGTAACCGCCAGGAAGCTTCAAACTGAGTTCCGTGACGTAGAAGGAATTCAAATCAGTACCGAAACTGTTAGAAAAAGACTTAAGGAGGATAATTTAACACCTCATATTCCTGCTCGTGGTCCTGCATTGACTGCAGAACAACGCAGAGCCCGATTAGAATTTGCTAGAGAGCACATAAATTGGCAAAGAGAGGATTGGGAGTCTGTTCTTTATACGGATGAGTCAAAATTTTGCCTTTACAATTGCGATAGACGTGTTCGTGTGTATCGTAGACGAAATGAACGGTACGTACAGTGTAACATTCAGAATACCACATTGTTTGGTGGAGGCTCAGTAATGGTTTGGGGTGGTATTTCCTTACAAGCTCGCACGGAGTTAGTGGTTGTAAATAATGGCTCTATAAATGCGGACCGTTACATAACAGACATTCTTAAAGAGCATGTCGTACCATATGCCCCTTATATTGGTTCAAATTTTTTGTTAAAGTTATATAACGCAAAACCCCTGCCCGAATTGTTAAAGATTACTTGAATGAGGCAGAAATCGATGTTTTGGATTGGCCAGCTCGAAGCCCTAACCTGAATCCTATTGAGCATGTTTGGGACATTCTCGGGAAACGTTTAAAAAATCTTCCACATCCTCCTGTCCATCTTCAAGAGGTTGGTCCTCAACTAAATGAAATTTGGAATAACTTAAATCAAGAAGACATAGGTTCGTTAATTTTGAGTATGGAACGAAGATGTGCAGCGGTTATTTAAAGTAGAGGTGGAAATACGCGATATTATGATGTTTTCTGTAACTTTTATAACGGCGTAACTTTAATAAAATTTTGTTTTCGGTTCGTTTTTCTATATTTGGACACATTAGATATTAATTTACTTTAAACAAATGTTTTTGTTAAATTTTTCTTAATTTTGTACCAATTGGTCGAATACATGTTTCAATTTTCAAAAAAATTCAAGTGGTGCGTTAATTTATTGGAGCAGTATTATTATGTATTATTATGGGCCTGCCATGTTCAACTACTACTATTTTTTGATGTTAATATCACATTAATATCATGTTATATCATCATTTGATGATGATAATAATACGACTGGTTTATTTCTTATGTTTACCATTGTTCGGATGTTATATAGTAGTTCCTATACGCCAGCTATGTATACGTTAACAATTTTTATAGATGAACTGTGTTTAGTTTTCGATATTAACAACCATTACGGGTCTATCATGCTTAACTTTACCTATTTTTTGATATTAATAAGCTATATGAGAGACCTATTTGTAGTGTTTATTATTTTTTGGATATTAACAGTTATTAAGAGCCTGCTACGTAGATGTTAACAATGTTTATGGATGAACCGTTATTATTTCTTGATGTTAATAAGCTACGTAAGCTGCTTATTTCTAGTGTTTATCATTTTTTGGATGTTAGCAGTTATTATGAGATATTAAGTTACTATGCAGATATTAACAATCTTTATGGATGAACTTAGTTCAGTTTTCGATACTATCAATTATAACGAGACTGTCCTAAGTGTCCTATTTCTAGTGTTTACCATTTTTTGGATAGTAGCAGTTATGACGGGCCAGCTATGTAGATGTTAACAATCTTTATAGATGAACTGTGATCAGTTTTTAATATTATCAATTCTTACGAGCTTACTACGTCTAACTTTTACTATTTTTGTGTGTTAGTAAGCTGATTTAATTGTCTATTTCTAGTGTTTACTATTTTTTGATGTTAACAGTTATTATTGGTTTGCTATATAGATGCTAACAATTTTTATTTATGAACGGTGTTTATATGTCGACATTAACAGTTATAACTATCGTTCCATATCCATCTTTTACTATTTTTTGATGTTAATAAGCTACGTAAATGGCCTAATTCTAATGTTTACCATTTTTTGGATGTTAACAGTTATTATGATCCTGTTATGCAGATTTTAAAAATTCTCATGGATTAACTGTGTTCAGTTTTCGATACTAACAACGATTACAAGTCCTCATGTCCAAATTTTACCATTTTTTTGATGTTAATAAGCTATATAAGGGGTCTATTTCTACTGTTTACTATTTTCTGGACTTTAACAGTTACTACGGGTCAGCTACGTAGATGTTAACAATGTTTATAGATGAACCGTTATTATTTCTTGATGTTAATAAGCTAGGTAAGTTGCTTATTTCTAGTGTTTACTATTTTTTGGATGTTAGCAGTTATTATGAGATATTAAGTTACTATATAGATATTAACAATCTTTATGGATGAACTTTGTTCAGTTTTCGATATTAACAATTATAGCGAGGCTACTATGTCCAAATTTTACCATTTTTTGTTGTTAATAAGCATATGTGTCTTATTTCTACTGTTTATCAATTTTTTTTATGTTAACAGTTATTATAGGCCAGCTATGTAAATATTAACGGTTATTGTAGATGAACTGTATTCAGTTTTTAAAACTAACAATTACTTCGAGGCTATCATATCTAACTTTGACCATTTTTTGGTGTTAATAAGCTATATAAGTGTGCTATTTCTAGTGTTTACCATTTTTTGGATAGTAGCAGTTATGACGGGCCAGCTATGTAGATGTTAACAATCTTTATGGATGAACTGTGATCAGTTTTTAACATTATCAATTCTTACGAGCTTACTACGTCTGACTTTTACTATTTTTGGGTTAATAAGCTGATTTTATGGTCTATTTCTAGTGTTTACTATTTTTTGATGTTAACAGTTATTATTGGTTTGCTATGTAGATGCTAACAATCTCTATTTATGAACTGTGTTTAGTTGTCGACATTAACAGTTATAACTATCGTTCCAAGTCCATCTTTTACTATTTTTTGATGTTAATATGCTACGTAAGTGGCCTAATTCTAATGTTTACCATTTTTTGGATGTTAACAGTTATTATGATCTTGTTATGCAGATTTTAAAAATTCTCATGGATTAACTGTGTTCAGTTTTCGATACTAACAATGATTACGAGTCCTCATGTCCAAATTTTACCATTTTTTTGATGTTAATAAGCTATATAAGGGGTCTATTTCTACTGTTTACTATTTTCTGGACTTTAACAGTTACTACGGGTCAGCTACGTAGATGTTAACAATTTTTATGGATAAACTGTGTTCAGTTTTCGATATTAACAATCATTACGGGTCTATCATGCTTAACTTTACCTATTTTTTGATATTAATAAGCTATATGAGAGACCTATTAACAGTTATTAAGAGCCTGCTATGTAGATGTTAACAATGTTTATAGATGAACCGTTATTATTTCTTGATGTTAATTAGCTAGGTAAGTTGCTTATTTCTAGTGTTTACTATTTTTTGGATGTTAGCAGTTATTATGAGATATTAAGTTACTATATAGATATTAACAATCTTTATGGATGAACTTTGTTCAGTTTTCGATATTAACAATTATAGCGAGGCTACTATGTCCAAATTTTACCATTTTTTGTTGTTAATAAGCATATGTGTCTTATTTCTACTGTTTATCAATTTTTTTTATGTTAACAGTTATTATAGGCCAGCTATGTAAATATTAACGGTTATTGTAGATGAACTGTATTCAGTTTTTAAAACTAACAATTACTTCGAGGCTATCATATCTAACTTTGACCATTTTTTGGTGTTAATAAGCTATATAAGTGTGCTATTTCTAGTGTTTACCATTTTTTGGATAGTAGCAGTTATGACGGGCCAGCTATGTAGATGTTAACAATCTTTATGGATGAACTGTGATCAGTTTTTAACATTATCAATTCTTACGAGCTTACTACGTCTAACTTTTACTATTTTTGGGTTAATAAGCTGATTTTATGGCCTATTTCTAGTGTTTACTATTTTTTGATGTTAACAGTTATTATTGGCTTGCTATGTAGATGCTAACAATTTTTATTTATGAACTGTGTTTAGTTGTCGACATTAACAGTTATAACTATCGTTCCAAGTCCATCTTTTACTATTTTTTGATGTTAATATGCTACGTAAGTGGCCTAATTCTAATGTTTACCATTTTTTGGATGTTAACAGTTATTATGATCTTGTTATGCAGATTTTAAAAATTCTCATGGATTAACTGTGTTCAGTTTTCGATACTAACAATGATTACGAGTCCTCATGTCCAAATTTTACTATTTTTTTATGTTAATAAGCTATATAAGTGGCCTATTTCTATTGTTTGCTATTTTTTGGACTTTAACAGTTATTATGGGGCAGCTACGTAGATGTTAACAATTTTTATGGATTCGTATGCGCTCGGTTTTCGATATTAATAATTATAACGGGTTTACTTTGTCTAACTTTTACCATTTTTTGACGTTAATAAGCTAGACGAGTAGCTTATTTCTAATGTTTATCATTTTTTGGATGTTAACAGTTATTATAGGCCATATCTATATAGGCCAGCTATATAGATGTTAACAATCTTTATGGATGAACTGTGTTCAATTTTCGATATTGACAATTATCACGGGCTTATCATGCCCAACTTTTACTGTATTTTGGTATTAATAAAGTACATAAGTGATCTATTTCTAGTATTTATCATTTTTAGATGTTAGCAGTTATTATGGGCTATCTATGTAGATGTTAACAATCTTTGTGAATAAACTGTGTTTAGTTTTTGATACTAACAATGACTACCAGCTCATCAGCTCTAACTTTTACCATTTTTTGATGTTAATAAGCTATATAAGGGGTTTATTTCTACTGTTTACTATTTTCTGGACTTTAACAGTTACTACGGCAGCTACGTAGATGTTAACAATTTTTATGGATGAACTGTGTTCAGTTATTATTACGAGCTTATTATGTCTAACTTTAACCATTTTTTTGATGTTAATAAGCTAAATGAGCGCTCTATTTTTACTATTTACCATTTTTTGATGTTAACAAACCACAGCAACTAACTAATATCAGTGCGAAATAGACAAAAGTCTAACTATTTTTCTTTTGTTACAGGTAAGGATCCCCTGCTCAGTCGATGTCCGCATCCAAAAAGGGTATTGTTTGAGTTTGTAAAGTCGGTCGCGCAGTTATAATCGACCATTTCCAAAACTAACAAAACTTTATTATTGTCCTTGCCAGTTTGTACTTTCCCATTTGACAAATTGCGTTGAGGTTTTCGAGTCCCTGTTTGATTTATGACTGTTTAATTATTCGGGTGGTTGCAATATGTCGAGAGGTTGGCCTTTAAAATTTCTACATTGTCGGCCACTCCTTGCATGTATTATCTCAGTTTTAATCCTTGAAATCCAGGGAACTGTTTTCTCAATCAACACGGTCGGGTTGACGCAACAACACTGACAAGATGCGTGATAAACCGGTGTTTTATCTGGGAAAATTCGGGCAAATTGTCACGGGTTTGGGGGTAATTAATTCCGGTGTAGTTTCAGCAACACGCTGCGCTTACACATATTTGACAAGGGACCTTAATTTTTTTTTTATTAAATTGTTGCCACAATTGAGTTTCTTTTTGATTTCTAACGCCAGATGGCGAGTGAAATTACGCCTTTCTGACTATTTTCAGAACAAAATCAATATCGGCTATCTAAAAAAAGTTTTGCGCTCATAAATATTCCTCCGCGATTTTTAATCAACGACAAAAAAATTATAACTTAATATAAAGCCACGACCAGTTTCAATATTTGATCGTTGCTCATAACAATTTCAAGAGTAAAAATCTAAAAGTCCTTGAAACGGTCGACTTGCTCGTTCCGGTATTTGATTACGTGTCATAAAAGTTGGTAACACTGCACCTGCAGGCTTCAATTTTCAGACAACTCGAAATGAATTTCTCTACTTTATCAGTTTTATAACTCTTCGTTGCTGTTCTGATGTTTCTATTTTAATTTTGTTTTATTGCTATAAATGAATCGGGAATTTACGATTTGCGCCGAATTTAACGGTTATAACTGCTTATTGTATAGTAAAATGAAAGAAAACAGTTTTTTTCTTAATTTTCCTGATTGATAGGGTCGCAGGTAAATTTCTAGAATTTTTTTTACACAATTTTTTTAATTTAGCAATTATTATGAGCATGTGAAGCTTAACTTTTAACATTTTTTAACAGTTATCACTATTAACATTCTGTTAATAGTGTTATTAACATATATTATGGACGTACCATATTAAACTCTTACCATTTTTTTAACTGTTCTCTAACTGTTGATTAACTCAACTCCTAACATTTTTTAACAGTTAACACTAATAACACTATTAACAGAATGTGTTATTAACATTTATTATGGACGTACTATATTAAACTGTTACTATTTGTTTAACTGTTGTCTAATTTTTTATTCTCTGGTGGATTTTGTCTCATTTCTCCCATTTTTCTAAATTAACAATTATTATGAGCATGCGAAGGTCAATTCTTAACATTTTTAACAGTTAACACTAATAACACTATTAACAGATTGTTAATTAACAGAATTTTAGCACTATTAACAGAATGTTAATTTTTTAACAGTTAACAGTGTTTTATCCTGATTTTGCTGATCGATAGTTGTAGCAGGAAAATTTCTGCAATGTTTTCTTTTACAATTTTTGCGTTTTAAGACATTTTATGGGTGGGTTTTATTCAATCAATGTCTTCTATCTCTAATTGTTTTAATTTTTTAAATGTTATTAATTTAAATTGATAGGATACGTTTTATTTTTACCCCTTTGTATTAGACTATCTATGATTTTTGTTATTTTTTTTATATTAACAATTACTATGGCCGTGTTTTAGCCAATTCTTAACATTTATTTAAATGTTAACAATTTTTTTAACAGTTACAATTTTTTTCTTGATTTTTTTGATCGATATGGTTTTAGAAAAATTTCCAGAATCTTTTTTTTACAATTTTTTTGATAATAACAATTATGGGCATGCTGTAGTTAATCCTTAACATTTATAACATTTTTTAACAGTTAACAATCTTTTTTCTTGAATTTGTTGATTGGTAGTGTTGCAGGAATTTTTTTTTATAATTTTTGGGTTTCAAGAACTTTTGTTGATGTTAATGCTTTACCAATATTTTCTAGGTCTAACTGTTTTTTTTTGCGCGATTGATTGTTTTTATCAGTTTACTGTGCCTGTTTCTACGACGGTAGGTTGCTGTTGCTGGTTGCTACGTGTAACAAAGCGGTAAGTAATTCACTTACCGTTCAGTGAACGGTAAGCAATTAAATCTAAAAAAAAACAATTTTGCGATTTATTTATTAAAATTAAATGTACAATTATTATAATTAATAGTAGTAATACCACTCGCATTTGAGTTTCTAGTGTCAATAGACAAACTTTCCGACGTAGAAGTCCCAGGTTGTTGTAATAGTCCACCAACATCGCTGTGTAAAATTTTATGAGCAAATTCAATTTTGTTTTGGAGGGAATCTTCCACGTAACTCTCGGCCACCGTTGATAAACGCCACCCACCATGTCTTTTTAGTCCCAACACATCAACTCCGTTATTCGCCAAAAGTGTAGCCGATGTGCGTCGAAACGAGTGTCCAGTAAAACCTTCAGGGGCTTGCAACTTTAAATACTTTGCAATTTTTGACGGCCAGCCTCCAATTGTGCCTTTTCCTGTGACTTGCCTAGTGCATTTGCCATTTCGATAGTTCAGAAATAAATGATCTGACGTTGGGTTGCTTGCTCGAATTCTTATGTATTTTCGAAGTATTTCCAAATAATAAACTGTTTCATTTTCTTTATTAATAACTGTAAACGTTCGCTGAATATTCGTTTTTGTATTTGGAATATTTACTATAAACATTTCTTCATGTTCTTCTATGTCACTCATTTTAATATTGTACAATTCCTCTCGTCTACAAGCGCCCGATACTCCCAGTATCATTGCTACCTGAAAATATATTGTTTCCTTAGAACTCAGATGTACCACCTCATCATCTACAACATACCTTTTGAATTAAAAATTGTTCGTCTGGTGCTTCATTCAAGAATTTTTCCATGTCTTCTTTGGTAAAATTTTTAGCCTTCTTAGGCCCATATCCAATATTTTTTCTCTTAAGGTAAGCAATTAATGTAGCAAACTTAGAAATATCGATAGCATCATGGAGAAAAACTGTACTCTTCAGCATAGAATACTCCGCCCATAAACTGCCTGGACCCTTCAAGTGTCTACTTCTCACCACAAAATACGCTAACAAGCTCTTTTCATTTACAGAAATCTTCTTTGCTTCACGCCATTCCTTAAACAACTTGTATGTCTGTTCATATCGTGCTTTAGATTTTTCTGGAATTATTGCCGAACATCCTTCTTGCCAAGCGTCTTCTAAATCATCCGGTAGATCATCACTATCGCTCATATTTGCTTCGGAAACGGAACCACAAAACAGAACTATGTAGGAATGATTGTATCAAAAAACAATTTTACTTGTTTGGAACAAAACCATAGCAACCATGGAACAGCCACCCAAAGTTTTCAGTTTCAATCTTCCCGATTATCACAAATGTATTGATATAAATTATTATTATTATTATTATTCTAGAAACTCCAATCGCGCAAAAAACGTTATAAGCATGTCGAACGTTAAGGATTACTGTTCTCAGACAATAATTGGAGTCGTCGCTTCGCTCCTCCTCCAAACAATTGTCTTCGAACGGTAAGCATTCCTTACCGTTCTCCATACTTAATATACTATTTTGGTCTTTAATAATTCTCATTGTTGGGATACGGTTTTTTTGGCATCTTGTCTCATTTTTTTTATATTAACAATTATTATGTGCATGCGAAGGTCAACTCTTAACATTTTCAACAGTTAACACTAATAACACTATTAACAGAATGTTAATGGAACGTAAAAAAAAATTAACTGTTAAAAAAATTGTTAACAGTATAACAAATGGTAGGAGTTTAATATAGTACGTCCATAATAAATGTTAATAACACTATTAACAGAATAAATGTTATTAACATTTATTATGGACGTACTATTTATACTCTTACGATTTATTTAACTGTAAACAATTTTTTTAACAGTTAAAATTTTTTTTCTTGGTTTTTTGGTCGACAGTGCTGCAGGAAATTTTCTGGAACGATTTATTTTACAATTTTTGATTTTAAGGCTTTTTATGGATGGGTTTTATTCAATTAATGCCTACCATCTTTTATTGTTTCTATTTTTTTAAATGTTAATAATTTTAAAAGGTAGAATACGTTTTATTTTTACCATTTTATAGCAGGCTATCTCCGATTTCTGCTATCTTTATCACTAACAATTATTACAGACATGCTCTGGCCAACTCTTAACATTGATTTAACAGTTAACAGTTTTTTTTTCTCGGTTTTCCTGATTGATAGTATTGCAAGAAAGTTTGTGGAATGCTTTTTTATTATTTTTGTGTTTCAAGACTTTTTATTGGTGGATTTTATTCAGTCAATGCCTACTATCTCTAATTGTTTTAATTTTTTAAATGTTAATAATAATTCTAATCGATACGATACGTTTTATTTTATCATTTAATAGCTGGCTATATCTGATTTGTGCTATCTTTTATATTAACAATTATTACAGGACGCTATGGTCTAGATTTAACATTTATTCAAATGTTAATTTTTTTTAACAGTTGACAGTTTTTTTTCTTAATTTTGCTGATCGATAGTCTCTTACAGGAAAATGTCTGAAACGTTTTTTTTATAATTTTCGGGTTTTAAGACTTTTTATGTGCGGGTTTTATACAATAAATCTCTTCCATCTCTAATCGTTTCAATTTTTAAATGTTAATAATTTTAAAGGGTAGAATACGTTTTATTTTTACCATTTTATAGCAGTCTATGTCAGATTTTTGCTATTTATTTATATTAACAATTGTTATGGCTGTGTTATAGTCAATTCTTAACATTTATTTAAATGTTAACAATTTTTTAAGCAGTTAAAATTTTTTTCTTGATTTTCCAAATCGATAGTGTTACAGGAAAATTCCTGGAATATTTGCTGACAAATCAATAAGCAAACAGCCCGGCATATTTGACATTAGAATGGTAATTCTCTGATTTATTGCCAATCTAGAGATACATTCTCTTTTTGGATAAAATTGCAATTTATTACTATTTTTTTCCCTTCACCGAAATATTCTAAATTCGCCGAATTCCAGATATATTTCCTCTCGTTTCAGTATTTTTCTTATTTGGTAGAGTAATTCTCGATATATAAATGCGGAAAAATCAAATCTTATTACAGTGGAAATTCCATTTGCAACGGAATATGAAAACGATTGTTTTCTCAGAGTTTTTGATGTTTTCTCTCATTTTTTATATTTATTCCCTTTCAAATTTATCATTTGACCGACTTGGCAGCTTTTCAGAAAATGAAACTTGAGATAAAACGCTTTCAGGCTTACCTAACAAATTGGAAAATGACTTTCAGTTCGAAAATTGATTTATTATCGACATTTCGTTTAATTTTTTTTTAACCACATTTATGTAATTTAAAAAAAAAACAGAACTTACGTAATAGATGATTTATGCAGTCTTTCTAGAATTTAAATTATTTTCAGGAGTTTTCAGTGTTAAGTGCGCCCTCTGGAGCTTTTCAGGCAAAGCTTTGATCAATTTTCAGCGTACGCTCTGTCCTGAAACGTTTCTAATTCAACCACCGGTTTGTAGAGAGCGCCCGTTTCGCTCTAACTCACCCTAAAAAATAATTTTCTCTTGTTTTAATTAAATTTTTTTATTTTCGTATAAATTATCAAGGGTGTATAAAACAATGGAGTGTGTAGCATGTTTTGTTTTTGGTAAAAACAGGAGTAAATATCAGTGTTGTGTCGTAATAAATTACCAAGAGGGTTTGAGCTATCATAATTTAAAGCTTCAAGAGCTGTATACATTTGCGGTTGGTGCTATTCATGAAACGGGTATAAGGTCATAACGGCCATTTGCATGAGTAATGGAGGTGGTCTGATGACGTCTTGTGAAACATACAAAACATGTATTAAATCGATGTTGGGGAGGGAATGAGAGTTTTTATCGAAATATGGAAGCAAAGCAAGGACAAAAATTTGTTTTGGCTTTTTTTCACCGAATTTGCATCAAATCGGATAACGATTTGAATTTGAATTTTAATAAGTGTCCAGGAGGAGATTATACAGAGAGACATTTTTAATCTTTATTGGTGGGCTATGTCTAGTCACTACCATTTTTTTTTAATTTAAATTATAATTATAGTTATGCTACTGTCTTAATTATTTAGATAACTATTCTAAAAATCTCTGCAAACTCACACAGGAAAAAAAATAGTGAGGCACTGTTTACACTTTACTATCTGTCTTGTCTCGTTGTCACCGACTGTCCAGTCAGTCTTCCTCTTAATTATTTTGTTGTAAAAAATACAATATATTACCATTGTATTTATTTACTACTACAAATACTGCAAATATGCTCTATTAGAAACGGTTTTTGAAGTTCTATCAATTTTTTTGAGTTTAACAATGCAAAACTGTTACAAGACTGAACTCGTTTTGTTGATAATAATATCCAAATAATTTATTTTAATAATTGAAAGTTTATAATAATTTTCCAAATTTTTTTTTGTTTAACCAATTAGAATATTTATGTCCTTTGCGACAGTGTTGTTTATAAAGATTTTAAGAACACTTATATACAGATATATTGTAGAGATCTGCGGCCATATCAATAAATACTGATAATTGATAAAGATAGCGACACAAAATATTTTTAGCATAATTTTGGTTCTTTTATTATAAATTAGTTATAATTTTGGTAGTTTTATACTAACAAATTACAATAATTTTTTATAAATTACGATAAATTACTGTAAATTACAACAAATTATCATAGAGTACAATGAATTACTTTAAAAAACAATAAATGCTCTTTGATAATACAACGTGATTATAAAATAATGATAAAAACAGCGATACACAATTTTGTAGTTTCTACGATAAATTACTATAAATTACAATAATACAAGCCAACAAGTTATCATAAATTGGCAAAAGTTACGATAAATTACACTAAATTACCATAACTTACGAAAAATTGGAGTAAGTTACAACAAATTACTATAAAATATAGCAAATTACCAAAAGTTACAATAAATTAGGAAAAAGTATGGTAAAGTACAAGAAATTACCATAAATAACGGTAAACAATCTTGGTAATACAACGTGACTAATAAATAGTAAAGAAATGGTGCTACAAATTATTGTTTTTATCACAATCTTGGTACTTGCTGCGATAAATTCCAATAAGTTACTATAAATTACCGTAAATTACATCAAATTACAATAAAATACAGTAAATTACTAACAATTACTATAAATTACAATTGATTACGAAAAAATATCGTAAGTACGATAAACCACCGTAAAGAGCAATAAACAATCTTTGGTAATACAACGATCAATAAATACTGATAATAAAAGAGTCATAAAATTATTATTTTTGCGTAATTTTGGTACTGTGTATGAAAAATTACCATAAATTACAATAAATTAAATAACAATAAGTTACAATAAAGTACCGTAAATTACACTAAGTTACGATGAATTGCCGGAAATTACAACAAATTACCGTAAAATATAGTAAATTACCAACAATTGCGGTAAATTACGAAGAAGTATCGTAAAATACGATAAATTACCATAAATAACAATAAGCTATCTTTGCTACAACGTTATCAATAAATACTGATAAAAATAGTGAGAAAAAACTATTAATTTTTCCATAATTTTGATACTTTCTACAATCAACTACCATAACTTGCCATAAATTACCCTAAATTACAATAAATTAAATTGCAATAAGTTACGATAAATTACAGCAAATTACCATAAATTACTATAATTACTATAAAATTAATAATAATAAATTACCGAAAAAAACAATAAATATTCTTTGATAATACAACGTGATTACAAAATACTGATAAAAACAGCGATACAAAATTGATATTTTTACCATAACTTTTGTACTTTCTACGATAAATTACTATAAATTACAATAATATATGCCAACAAGTTATCATAAATTGGCAAAAGTTACGATAAATTACACTAAATTACCATAACTTACGAAAAATTGGGGTAAGTTACAACAAATTACTATAAAATGCAGCAAATTAACAAAAACTACAATAAATTAGGAAAAAGTATGGTAAAGTACAATAAATTACCATAAATAACGATAAACAATCTTGGTAATACAACGTGACTAATAAATAGTAAAGACATGGTGCTACAAATTATTATTTTTATCACAATCTTGGTACTTGCTGCGATAAATTACAATAAGTTACGATAAATTACCGTAAATTACATCAAATTACAATAAAATACAGTAAATTACCAACAATTACTATAAATTACAATTGATTAAAAAAAAATATCGTACAATAAGCTACCGTAAAGAGCAATAAACAATCTTTGGTAATACAACGATCAATAAATACTGATAATAAAAGAGTCATAAAATTATTATTTTTGCGTAATTTTGGTACTGTGTATGAATAATTACCATAAATTACAATAAATTAAATAACAATAAGATACAATAAAGTACCGTAAATTACAATAAGTTACGATAAATTGCCGGAAATTACAACAAATTACCGTAAAATACAGTAAATTACCAACAATTGCGATAAATTGCGAAAAAGTATAGTAAAATACGATAAATTACCATAAATAACAATAAACTATCTTTGCTACAACGTTATCAATAAATACTGATAAAAGTAGTGACAAAAAAACTACTAATTTTTTCATAATTTTAATACTTTCTACAATAAACTACCATAACTTGCCATAAATTACTCTAAATTACAATAAATTAAATTGCAATAAGTTACGATAAATTACAGCAAATTACCATAAATTACTATAATTACTACAAATTAAATTAATTGTAGTTATTTTTTCCGTCATTTATTGTAATTTATGGTAATTTTTCGTAACCTTTGATAATTTGTTGTAATTTATAGTAATTTACTGTATTAGATAAAATTTGTTTTAATTTACGGCAATTCATCATAACTTATAGTAATTTATTGTAATTTTCGGTAATTTATCGTAAAATTTACTAAAATTATGCTAAAAATAATAATTTTGTGGCACTATTTCCATCAATATTTATTGATCACGTTATCGTTGTATTACCAAAGATTGTTTATTGGTAATTTATTGTGCTTTACTTTACCTTTTTCGTAATTTATCGTAATTTGTAGAAATCGTTAGTAATTTATTGTAATATTATTTATTAAAAATAGTAATTTTGTGACTGCATTGCTATCACTATTTATTGGTAGTCTTGTATTACCAAAGATTATTTATTGATATTTACGGTAATTCATTGTACTTTTAGAGACTTTTACGTAATCTATTGTAATTTATAATAATTAATAGAATACTATTAGATAGAAACTATTCTAGAAGCGTGACTTTCCATTCGTTCCTATCAATGATAAGTCATTAAATAATTTTTTAAAGCGTTCCGAATCTTCCCGAAACTTCGCTCACGATGATTACGTAATCTGTTGTAATTTATAGTAATTTACTGAATTTTATAGTAATCTACCTGATAATTTATGGTAATTTATCGTCATTCGCGATAATTTATCATAACTTATTATACTTTTATTTATTGTAATTTACAGTTATTTATCGCAACTTTTGATAATTTGTCGTAATTTATAACAACTTATAGTGCTTTATATAATTTATTGTAATTGAGAATAATTTATAAAATTTACTTAATTTTAATTAAATTAATTTATTGAAAATCTATAATATCCCATCCTTTCGTAACATTTCTTTTTTAAATTTAAATTAATTAATTTATTATAAGAGTCGAAATAAATGGTTTCTAAACGAGAATTTATAATTTTATTTGTCAAAAACATTATTTATGGCTCAAGTAAAGATAATTTAGCCAGAGAGGTGCATTAATAGTTCAAGTACGTTATAAACTTCCTTAATAAATAGTGACTCAGTGGAAGTCTGTAATAATTAAAAGAAGCAGTTAAGTGCTGGGTTATATTCAGATAATGAGGTTTTAATTCCGCTGCATTAATCACCTAGAGAGTCACTCTTCTCCAATTAAAAAAAAATAAAATAAAACAAGCTTTAATAACATCCCTGAAAACTGAAACTTACTCATACATCTATATAGATTTTATTACAAAAGTTTTAAATTTTGCAAATAAAATATTTAATGAGACAATCGTGTTTAGACACCGAGATTACATAATGACCAAACCGTATCCAAACTCCTGTCATTCTATAATCTATTACAGCACATTTATTGAAATTTAAATTCAATTCGTTGTCCGATTTAATGCAAATTCGGCTAAAAATGCCAAAACAAATCTGTCATTCAAAAAATTTTATTGCTATTCTCGTGGGACTCGTTATGTTTAAATTAACAAAATTTTTGATCCACAATTCTCTGATAACGAAACTTGTTTCACGCAAAAATCGATTTTGTACATGTTTTGTACGTTTTATAAGACGTCATCAGTCACCTCTATCTCTTATACAAACGGCAATTATGACTTTTTATCAGCGTTATAAATAAGTGCAGACCATTAATATATCAAGTTCTTAAAGGTTTAAAATATTGTTCCGGTGAATCATAGTGAGCGAAGTTTCGGGAAGATTCGGAACGCTTCAAAACATCATTGAATGACTTACATATCATTGATAAGAACGAATGGAAAGTTACGTTTCTAGGATAGTTTCTATCTAGTAGTATTCTATCAATTACTATAAATTACAATAGATTACGAAAAAGTCTCTAAAAGTACAATGAATTACCGTAAATATCAATAAATAATCTTTGGTAATACAAGACTACCAATAAATAGTGATAGCAATGCAGTCACAAAATTACTATTTTTAATAAATAATATTGCAATAAAAAATTAATAAACAAAATAAATTACAATAAATTACTAACGAATTCTACAAATTACGATAAATTACGAAAAAAGTAAAGTAAAGCACAATAAATTACCAATAAACAACAATAAACAATTTTTGGTAATACAACGATAACGTGATCAATAAATATTGATGGAAATAGTGCCACAAAATTATTATTTTTAGCATAATTTTAGTAAATTTTACGATAAATTACCGAAAATTACAATAAATTACTATAAGTTATGATGAATTGCCGTAAATTAAAACAAATTTTATCTAATACAGTAAATTACTATAAATTACGACAAATTTATCGAAGGTTACGAAAAATTACCATAAATTACAATAAATGACGGAAAAAATAACTACAATTAATTTAATTTGTAGTAATTATAGTAATTTATGGTAATTTGCTGTAATTTATCGTAACTTATTGCAATTTAATTTATTGTAATTTAGGGTAATTTATGGCAAGTTATGGTAGTTGATTGTAGAAAGTATCAAAATTATGGAAAAGTTAAGAGTTTTTTTGTCACTACTTTTATCAGTATTTATTGATAACGTTGTAGCAAAGATTGCTTATTGTTATTTATGGTTATTTATCGTATTTGACGATACTTTTTCGTAATTTATCGCAATTGTTGGTAATTTACTGTATTTTACGGTAATTTGATGTAATTTACGGTAATTTATTGTAACTTATTGTAATTTATCGCAGCAAGTACCAAGATTGTGATAAAAATAATAATTTGTAGCACCATTTCTTTACTATTTATTAGTCACGTTGTATTACCAAGATTGTTTATCGTTATTTATGGTAATTTCTTGTACTTTATCATACTTTTTCCTAATTTATTGTAATTTTTGGTAATTTGCTGCATTTTATAGTAATTTGTTGTAACTTACCCCAATTTTTCGTAAGTTATGGTAATTTAGTGTAATTTATCGTAACATTTGCCAATTTATGATAACTTGTTGGCATATATTATTGTAATTTATAGTAATTTATCGTAAAAACTACAAAAGTTATGGTAAAAATATCAATTTTGTATCGCTGTTTTTATCAGTATTTTGTAATCACGTTGTATTATCAAAGAATATTTATTGTTTTTTTCGGTAATTTAGTATTATTAATTTTATAGTAATTATAGTAATTTATGGTAATTTTCTGTAATTTATCGTAACTTATTGCAATTTAATTTATTGTAATTTAGGGTAATTTATGGCAAGTTATGGTAGTTGATTGTAGAAAGTATCAAAATTATGGAAAAGTTAAGAGTTTTTTTGTCACTACTTTTATCAGTATTTATTGATAACGTTGTAGCAAAGATTGCTTATTGTTATTTATGGTAATTTATCGTATTTTACGATACTTTTTCGTAATTTACCGCAATTGTTGGTAATTTACTGTATTTTACGGTAATTTGTTGTAATTTCCGGCAATTCATCGTAACTTATTGTAATTTACGGTACTTTATTGTAACTTATTGTTATTTAATTTATTGTAATTTATGATAATTTTTCATACACAGTACCAAAATTATACAAAAATAATAATTTTATGACTCTTTTATTATCAGTATTTATTGATCGTTGTATTACCAAAGATTGTTTATTGCTCTTTACGGTAGCTTATTGTACGATATTTTTTTGTAATCAATTGTAATTTATAGTAATTGTTGGTAATTTACTGTATTTTATTGTAATTTGATGTAATTTACGGTAATTTATCGTAACTTATTGTAATTTATCGCAGAAAGTACCAAGATTGTAATTTGTATCACCATTTCTTTACTATTTATTAGTCACGTTGTATTACCAAGATTGTTTATCGTTATTTATGGTAATTTATTATACTTTACCATACTTTTTCCTAATTTATTGTAGTTTTTGGTAATTTGCTGCATTTTATAGTAATTTGTTGTAACTTACTACAATTTTTCGTAAGTTATGGTAATTTAGTGTAATTTATCGTAACTTTTGCCAATTTATGATAACTTGTTGGCTTATATTATTGTAATTTATAGTAATTTATCGTAGAAAGTACAAAAGTTATGGTAAAAATATCAATTTTGTATCGCTGTTTTTATCAGTATTTTGTAATCACGTTGTATTATCAAAAAATATTTATTGTTTTTTTCGGTAATTTAGTATTATTAATTTTATAGTAATTATAGTAATTTATGGTAATTTTCTGTAATTTATCGTAACTTATTGCAATTTAATTTATTGTAATTTAGGGTAATTTATGGCAAGTTATGGTAGTTGATTGTAGAAAGTATCAAAATTATGGAAAAGTTAAGAGTTTTTTTGTCACTACTTTTATCAGTATTTATTGATAACGTTGTAGCAAAGATTGCTTATTGTTATTTATGGTAATTTATCGTATTTGACGATACTTTTTCGTAATTTATCGCAATTGTTGGTAATTTACTGTATTTTACGGTAATTTGTTGTAATTTCCGGCAATTCATCGTAACTTAGTGTAATTTACGGTACTTTATTGTAACTTATTGTTATTTAATTTATTGTAATTTATGGTAATTTTTCATACACAGTACCAAAATTTTACAAAAATAATAATTTTATGACTCTTTTATTATCAGTATTTATCGATCGTTGTATTACCAAAGATTGTTTATTGCTCTTTACGGTAGCTTATTGTACGATATTTTTTTGTAATCAATTGTAATTTATAGTAATTGTTGGTAATTTACTGTATTTTATTGTAATTTGATGTAATTTACGGTAATTTATCGTAACTTATTGTAATTTATCGCAGCAAGTACCAAGATTGTGATAAAAATAATAATTTGTAGCACCATTTCTTTACTATTTATTAGTCACGTTGTATTACCAAGATTGTTTATCGTTATTTATGGTAATTTATTGTACTTTACCATACTTTTTCGTAATTTATTGTAATTTTTGGTAATTTGCTGCATTTTATAGTAATTTGTTCTAACTTACTACAATTTTTCGTAAGTTATGGTAATTTATCGTAACTTTTGCCAATTTATGATAACTTGTTGGCTTATATTATTGTAATTTATAGTAATTTATCGTAGAAAGTACAAAAGTTATGGTAAAAATATCAATTTTGTATCGCTGTTTTTATCAGTATTTTGTAATCACGTTGTATTATCAAAGAGTATTATTATATTTGTGTTGTATTATAATTTGTTGTAATTTATAGTAATTTATTGTAATTTATAAAAATGTATTGTAATTCGTTAGTATAAAACTACCAAAATTATAAGTAATTTATAATAAAAGTACCAAAATTATGCTAAAAATATTTTGTGTCGCTATCTTTATCAATTATCAGTATTTATTGATATGGCCACAGATATCTACAATATATCTGTATATAGGTGTTTTTAAAATCTTTATAAACAACACTGTCGCAAAGGACATAAATATTCTAATTGGTTAAACAAAAAAAAATTTGGAAAATTATTATAAACTTTCAATTATTAAAATAAATTATTTGGATAATATTATCAACAAAACGAGTTCAGTCTTCTATCAGTCTTGCATTGGTAAACTCAAAAAATATATATAGAATTTCAAAAACCGTTTCTAATAGAGCATATTTGCAGTATTTTTTTGGTAATTTTTCAGAAATGTTTAATTTGTAGGAGTAAATAAGACAAGGGTAATTTATTGTATTTTTTTGAAATTTACTGTAATTTATCCTAATTTATGGTAAATTTTCGTAATTTATGGTAATTTATAACAATATTTACGGTGTTTTAGAGGCATTTACCAATTGCTATAATAAAAAAAATTAATGCTAGTAGGCGAGTTAGATAGAACTCTTTTGATTCATTCCACGTCTTTATTCTCGAATTATCTCATTTTAAAATAAATATTAGATAGAGATTTGTTTTATTTCACGAGTGGTTCCAAGTTAATAAAAATTCCTCGTTTCATTTCATGTTTATTCACAAGCTTGCCACAATTATGACTAAACCTCCCCAACATCCATAAAATCCTCTCTGAAAACTCCCATCTTTAAATGTTTCGTGTTTTTCTCAACCAGCTGAAAAGACTAAAATTAATTATTCGCGCTTCCTCTAACACTCCTTGATTTATTATTCTGTTTCAACTTTGTTTAACATAAACTCCAGGTGCGTCTTTGATAAAAATCAAAATCGACGTAAATTTAGTGTCGACGAAGCAATTTCAATTCATACACGGCGTTACTAATTAGTTAACATCTGTCTGAGTAAATATTCAAGCTCAGGGCAGATTAATTAATTCCAGTGAGGTATTTGCACGGTTATGTATGGGTTTCCCTTTAAACCATTGTATTGTTTAAAATACCACTTGAAAAAAATTAAATTTGAAAAGTTACTCAAATGGTGTGTGTTCATGATTAAAATCGTTGACCGTGAGTGAAAGGCACAAGCAAATTAAATGAAAGAGGCTTGCAAATAAAACAAAATAACAGAGACCACAGGAAAATCGAAGTGGAAGCCCTACAAGTGGAGACGAAACTTGAGATTTCAAGGATTTTAAAGGTATCGGATTCGGGAAGATGTGTCGAATCTTTATGGCACGGCTATGTTGCAATCTCGACCAGATTGGCTGTTTTAAAACACGAATTTATGGCAAATAAAGCGTTTGTAAACAAGAATTTAGTATTTTGTTTGTCAAAATCGGTATTTATGGTTTAACTAAAAGTAATTTAGTTCAAATACGTTATTAAAATCTATGATAATACCCTTTTTTTTTACAAAAAGAATATTTTTGTAGTGGCTTTCAATTTGACTGTTTTAGCCAGATATATTCTTCTGATTTGGTTTTTTAGTAGTGTAATTTGTTAAATCTTACATTTATTTATTCAATAAATAAATTATTTTTTTTATAAAATTTCTTATAGATTTATATTTTTTTGGAATTTACCAATGATTTCTTCATACATAACTAAACTGAGTTTCTTGAGGCTATTTTCCAAATAATCTTATTTTGCAGATTACATTTTTCAAAATTGTTTTTTGGTTAAGCGAGATAGAAGCTTTTTATCATTTTTTTAAAGTTTTAAGTTGTTAAACAAACGAAAAAGTTAGGAAAATGAGTTTAGACGCACCAAACAAACTATTTTTACTGTTATCAACTAAAAGGATAAATTAATTACTATAAATTACAGTAAATTGAAATAAATTAATATAAATTACAAAAACTTAAAGATTTCTGAACAATTCAAACATTACAAATTATGAAAAATTACTACGAATTGTCAAAAATTAAAATAAATTAGTAATTACTAATTTGAAGCAGTCGAAGATATTTTTTTACTAATTTTGAAATTAATTAATGTAAAAGTGACATTTGTTCTCTACAAAATTGAGAGCAGAAGGTGACAGTTTACTAATTTTGAAGTCCAGAATAGTATTTTTACTAATTTTAGAATGTTTTCTTTAATTTTTTAATTAATAAAAACAACAGCGATATTAGTTTTGTAATTATAGAACAGCGATATTAGTTTTGTAATTATAGAAGCCCGAGACGTAATTTTAAGCAGCTGAAGATATATCTTACTAATTTTTAAATTAATTAATAAAACTTTTAATTGAAAAATTATTTACGAATTAGTAATAAAGAAAAAAGAAAAACTTACGAATCTATTGAAGAGTTTCTTTTAAGTACTTTTCGGAATTTTTCTTGTTCTTCTTTGTTTTTCAGTCGTTTTTATTTAGTTTTTTCTAGATACTCTCTTTTCTTTTAGTTGTCGTTTTTGAAATTCTTTTAAAGCATTTTTTTTTAAATTCTATTTTTTTGTTTCATAAGTGGGTTTATAAGTTGTTTAAGAATATTCTTCTATTGTTCTGTATTTTCTTCTATTTTTAATACTTTCTTCAGTTGTAGTTTTTCTTGTTCTTTTGTTTTTTTTTGAATCTTTGAGTCAGTCACCGCTTTTTAGATTTACCTCGTTCTTTATATTTTTTTTTATCACTTTTTTTTAAATTACTTTGAAGTTACTTTTGTTTTGCCTTTTCTTCTGAACTTCGTCAAGTTTTTGCAGAATATTTGTTGCACTTTTTTGTAATTAATTAATTTTTGAATTAATTAGTACAAAAACGATATTTTTTCTATAAGATTTGAAGCAAGAGGCGACAGTTTGCTAATTTTGAAGCCTAGACAACTATTTTTACTAATTTTAGAATGTTTTTTATTAATTTTAGTAATTACAGAAGCTCAAGATGGAATTTTACTAATTTCAAGCAGCCGAAGATATTTTTTACTAATTAATGCAAAGGCGATATTTTTCCTATAATATTGAAAGCAACAGGCGACAGTTTTCTTATTTTGAAACCCATAGAAGTAATTTTACTAATTTTAGAATGTTTCTTACTAATTTTTCAATCAACAAAGACAAAGATGATAATAGTTTTGTAATTATAGAAGCCAGAGATGTAATTTTGCTAATTTTAAGCAATCAAAGATATTTTTTACTAATTTCTAAATTAATTAATGCAAAAGTGACATTTGTTCTCTAAAAAATTGAGAGCAGATGATGACAGTTTACTAATTTTGAAGTTCAGAATAGTATTTTTACTAATTTTAGAATGTTTTTTTTTAATTTTTTAATCAATAAAAACAAGGGCAATATTAGTTTTGTAATTATAGAAGCCAGAGATGTAATTTTAGTAATTTCAAGCGGTCGGAGATATTTTTTACTAATTTTTAAATTAATTAATGCAACATCAATATTTTTTCTATAATATTTAAAGCAGGAGCGATATTTCTTCTATAATATGGAGTGCGAGAAGTGACAGTTTGCTAATTTTAAAGCCAAAAAAACTATTTTTACTAATTTTAGAATGTTTCTGGTTAATTTTTTAAGCAAGAAAGACAAGGACAATATTAGTTTTGTAATTATAGAAGCCAGAGATTTAGAGTAATTATAGTAATTTTGCTAATTTTAAGCAGTTAAAGATATTTTTTACTAATTTCTAAATTAATTAATGCAAAAGCGACATTTTTCTACAATATTTGGACAGGGCAGTTTTGAAGCTCAGAAAATAATTTTACTATTTTAGAATGTTTTTTTCCAATTTTTAAATCCATAAAGACAAAGGCGATATTGGTTTTGTAACTAAAGAAGCCGGGGATTTAATTTTACTAATTTCAAGCAATCGAAGATATTTTTTACTAATTTTGAAATTAATTAATGCAAAAGTGACATTTGTTCTCTACAAAATTGAGAGCAAAAGGTGACAGTTTACTAATTTTGAAGTCCAGAATAGTATTTTTACTAATTTTGGAATGTTTTTTCTTAATTTTTTAATCAATAAAAACAAGAGCGATATTAGTTTTGTAATTAAAAAAGCCCGAGACGTAATTTTAAGCAGCTGAAGATATATTTTACTAATTTTTAAATTAATTAATAAAACTTTTAATTGAAAAATTATTTACGAATTAGTAATAAAGTAAAAAGAAAAACTTGCAAATCTAGCGAAGATTTTTTTAAAGTACATTCCGGATTTTTTTTGTTCTTCTTTGTTTTTCAGTCGTTCATATTCAGGTTTTTCTAGAAACTCTCTTTTCTTCTAGTTGTCGTTTTTGAAATTCTTCTAAAGCATTTTTTTTAAATTGTATTTTTTTGTTTCTTAAGTGGGTTTATAAGTTCTTTAAGAATATTCTTCTATTGTTCTGTATTTTCTTCTTCTTTAATACTTTCTTCAGTTGTAATTTTTCTTGTTCCTTTGTTTTTTAGAATCTTTGAGTCAGTCTCCGTTTTTTAGATTTGCCTCGTTTTTTATATTTCTTTTTGTCGCTTTTTTTTAAATTACTTTGAAGCTACTTTTGTTTTGCCTTTTCTTCTGAACTTCGTCAAGTTTTTGCAGAATATTTGTTGCACTTTTTTGTAATTAATTAATTTTTGAATTAATTAGTACAAAAACGATATTTTTTCTATAAGATTTGAAGCAAGAGGCGACAGTTTACTAATTTTGAAGCCTAGACAACTATTTTTACTAATTTTAGAATGTTTTTTATTAATTTTAGTAATTGCAGAAGCTCGAGATGGAATTTTACTAATTTCAAGCAGCCGAAGATATTTTTTACTAATTAATGCAAAGGCGATAATTTTCCTATAATATTGAAAGCAACAGGCGACAGTTTTCTTATTTTGAAACCCACAGAAGTAATTTTACTAATTTTAGAATGTTTCTTACTAATTTTTCAATCAACAAAGACAAAGATGATAATAGTTTTGTAATTATAGAAGCCAGAGATGTAATTTTGCTAATTTTAAGCAATCACAGATATTTTTTACTAATTCCTAAATTAATTAATGCAAAAGTGACATTTGCTCTTTACAAAATTGAGAGCAGAAGGTGACAGTTTACTAATTTTGAAGTCCAGAATAGTATTTTTACTAATTTTAGAATGTTTTTTTTTTTAATTTTTCAATCAATAAAAACAATTTTGTAATTATACAAGCCAGAGATGTAATTTTAGTAATTTCAAGCAGTCGGAGATATTTTTTACTAATTTTTAAATTAATTAATGCAAAATCAATATTTTTTCTATAATATTTAAAGCAGGAGCGGCATTTCTTCTACAATATCGAGTGCGAGAAGCGACAGTTTGCTAATTCTGAAGCCCAGAAAACTATTTTTACTAATTTTAGAATGTTTCTGGTTAATTTTTTAATCAAAAAAGACAAAAACAATATTAGTTTTGTAATTATAGAAGCCAGAGATTTTTTAGAGTAATTATAGTAATTTTGCTAATTTTAAGCAGTTAAAGATATTTTTTACTAATTTCTAAATTAATTAATGCAAAAGCGACATTTTTCTACAATAGTTGGACAGGGCAGTTTAGTAATTTTGAAGCTCAGAAAATTAATTTTAGTAATTTTAGAATTTTAAATCAATTTTTAAATCCATAAAGACAAAGGCGATATTGGTTTTGTAACTAAAGAAGCCGGGGATTTAATTTTACTAGTTTCAAGCAATCGAAGATATTTTTTACTAATTTTGAAATTATTTAATACAAAAGGAATCTTTTTTCTATAACATTGATAGCAGGAGGCAACGGTTTACTAATTTTGAAGGCCAGACAAGTATGTTTACTAATTTTTGAAGTATCTTTAAATCTCTAAAGATGTACAATCCAAAGACGACATTGCTTCTGTTATTTTAACAATTTGATTAAAATTTAGTTATTGTTACAACTAACACTTTACTAATTCTACTAACTGTCAACCTAACCTGACTTTTTGCCATTTATTTATTTTTTTTTTTTTGAGAAACAGTTTTTATTGCTGATCTTTTGAATATTTAATTACTCAAAATTTAAGACAGTGGGATCTATTCGATTGATAAGAATTTCGTGCCCAACTAGATTTTAACATCACTGACGAAACTAACAAGAGTATTGAGGATTATTGGTCGTTTTAGGTAAAAAAGAAGTGTTGATAAAGGATAATCGTATTTATACAGAAGAAGAAAGACTGAAAACTGCTGAAAAGTACTCCAAAATTTTCAATTTTAAGAATGGATATTTTCTTTTAGTGATGTTATATAAATAGATAATTTACTAAACTTCTCTAACAGTGTATAGAAGCTACTAGTGCAGCTTCTGTTTTAGAAAACAGTGAAAATTCTTTGTTGTTCTACTTGAAGTGAATAAAAATACGTTTTAACGAGTTTTCTCAGCATTTTATCTATACGTAAATTGCACATTATCCTTGATCGTTGGTGTTTAAAGTGTCAGCAAGTCGTAACTACCATCATTAAGGGGGTGGTTACCCTTCCATCATGGACCTTTCAGCTTGAGTATTTATTTGATTCAGGCTTTCAACTATCAGGAACTTACCGCTATATGTAAACTCCGGTGCCTTGTTATTGCACCAGCAGTCTGCGCACTTCTTCTCATCTGGAGTTTCACCACCAGTGAGTGGCGAGCTTTCGGAGTGAACACTGCCAGTGAGCGATTTTTCACTGTGATTAAATACAAAAGCTGAATATTAATCGTCTTAGAGTGACCCAAAGAGCAAGCAGTGAGCTATGATCTCGATTAAGAATCAAAGCTTTGTCTTTGAAGGGTTGTTTTAAAAATTGAAGTGGCACGTGTTGAGACACCAGTGTTCGTAAAAAAATTTATTTCGGGTGTTTGTGGGTCTCTTGAGACATCTTTGAACGGATTTAAGTTATGTGACAATGCTTTGCTATGTGAGTCTCTTAAATTATTTAATTTCTTGCTTTTTGAGGGTTGAGATAACTCAATTTTTTGTGAATCATGTTTTAAACCAACGAATTAAAAATTAATTAGAAACATTCTAAGCTTAGTAAAATTAGTTGTCTGGGCTTTAAAATTTGCAAACTTTTGCCTCCTGCTTCAAATATTATAGAAAAAATATCGCTTTTATACTAATTAATTTAAAATTTAGTAAAAACCATTTTCCGTTTTTAAAATTAATAAAAGTACAGCTTCGGCTTTTATAATTACAAAACTAATATTGTTTTTGTGTTTCTTGATTGAAAAATTAACGAAAAACATTCTAGAATAAGTAATAGTAGTTGTCTCGACTTTAAAATTAATAAACTGTCGTTTTCTTCTCTGACTCTTATGGGGAAAATGTCGTTTTTGCATTAATTAAATTAAAAATTAGTAAAAAATATTTTCGGCTGCTTGAAATTAGCAAAATTACATCTCTGGCTTCAACAATTACAAAATTAATATTGCCCTTGTCTTTCTTGATTGAAAAATTAACCAGAAACACTCTAAAATTAGTAAAAATAGTTGTCTGAGCTTCAAAATTAGCAATCAGTCGCTTAAAAATATCGCTTTTGCATTAATTAATTTAAAAATTAGTAAAAAATACTTTCGGTTGCGTGAAAGTAGGACAATTACATCTCTGGTCTCTATAATTACAAAACTAATATCGCCCTTGTCTTTCTTGAATGAAAAATTAATTAGAAATATTGTAAAATTAGTAAAAATAATTGTCTGGACTTCAAAATTAGCAATCTGTAGCTTTGTGTCCTCGATATTATAGGGAAAATTTGGCCTTTGCATTAATTAATTTAAATATAGTATAATGACATCTCAGACTTCTATAATTGCAAAACCAATATGGTCCTTGTCTTTATTGACTGAAAAATTAACAAGAAACATTTTAAAATTAGTAAAAATGCTTATTTGGGCTTCAGAACTAACAAACTGTAGCTTCGTGCTCTCAATATTATAGGGAAATGCCGCTTTTGCATTAATTAGTTTCAAAATTAGTAAAAAATATCTTCGACTGCTTGAAGTTAGCAAAATTACATTCCTGGCTTTTATAATTACAAAACTAATATTTCTCTTGTCTTTCTTAATTGAAAAATTAATCAGAATTATTATAAAATTAGTAAAAATAATTGTCTGTGCTTCAAAATTAGCAAATTGTCGCTTCCTGTTACCAATATTATAGGAAAAGTGTCGGTTTTGCATCAATTCCATTAAAAATTAGTAAAAATTATGTCTGATTACTGAAATTAGTAAAATTACATTTCCTGCTTTTATAATTATTAAACCAATTTTGCTCTTGGGTTTATTGATCGAAAAATTAATCAGAAATTTTTTAAAATTACTAAAAATAGTTGTCTGGGCTTCAGAATTATCAATTAGTCGTTTCCTGCTCTTAATATTATAGAAAAAATATTGATTTGGCATTAATTAGTTTAGAAATTAGTAAAAAATATTTTCGACTGCTTGAAGTTAGCAAAATTACATTTCTGGCTTTTATAATTACAAAACTAATATTGTCCTGCATTAATTAATTTAAACATGGTATAATGACATCTCAAACTTCTATAATTGCAAAACCAATATGGTCCTTGTCTTTATTGACTGAAAAATTAATAAGAAACATTTAAAATTAGTAAAAATGCTTATCTGCGCTTCAGAACTAGCAAACTGTAGCTTTGTACCCTCAATATTATAGGAAAATGTCGCTTTTGCATTAATTAATTTAAAAATTAGTAAAAAGTATTTTTGCTGCTTGAAATTAGTAAAATTACATTCTCGGCTTTCATAATTACTAAACCAATATCAATAAGAGCAGGGCGGTTTTTAATGATTGAAAAATTAATAAAAAGCATTCTAAAATTAGCAAAATACTATTCCGATCTTCAAAATTAGCAACTATCGCTTTTTGCTTCCAATATTATTTTAAAAATGTCACTTTTGTATGAATTATTTTAAAAATTAGTAAAAATTATCTTCGACCGCTTGAAATTAGAAAAATTACATTTCTGGCTTCTATAATTACAAAACTAATATTGTTTTGGTGTTTCTTGATTGAAAAATTAACCAAAAACATTCTAGAATTAGTAATAGTTGTTGTCTGGACTTTAAAATTAGCAAACTGTCGTTTCCTTCTCCGAATCTCATAGGAAAAATGTCACTTTTGCATTAATTAGTTTCAAAATTAGTAAAAAATATCTTCGACTGCTTGAAATTAGCAAAATTACATATCTGCCTTCTATACTTGCAAAACTAATATTTCTCTTGTATTTCTTGATTGAAAAATTAATCAGAATTATTATAAAATTAGTAAAAATAATTGTCTGTGCTTCAAAATTAGCAAATTGTCGCTTCCTGTTACCAATATTATAGGAAAAGTGTCGGTTTTGCATCAATTCCATTAAAAATTAGTAAAAATTATGTCTGATTACTGAAATTAGTAAAATTACATGTCCTGCTTTTATAATTATGAAACCAATTTGGCTCTTGTCTTTATTGATTGAAAAATTGATCAGAAATTTTTTTAAATTAGTAAAAATAGTTGTCTGGACTTCAAAATTAGCAATCAGTCGTTTCCTGCTCTTAATATTATAGAAAAAATATTGATTTTGCAGTAATTAGTTTAGAAATTAGTAAAAACTATGTTCGACTGCTTGAAGTTAGCAAGATTATATTTCTGGCTTTTATTATTATAAAACTAATATTGTCCTTGTCTCTCTTGCCTAAAAAATTAACCAGAAACATTCTAAAATTAGTAAAAACTGTTGTCTGGACTTCAAAATTAGCAATCTGTAGCTTTGTGTTCTCGATATTATAGGGAAAATTTGGCTTTTGCATTAATTAATTTAAATATAGTATAATGACATCTCAGACTTCTATAATTGCAAAACCAATATGGTCCTTGTCTTTATTGACTGAAAAATTAATAAGAAACATTTTAAAATTAGTAAAAATGCTTATTTGGGCTTCAGAACTAGCAAACTGTAGCTTCGTGCTCTCAATATTATAGGGAGATGTCGCTTTTACATTAATTAATTTAAAAATTAGTAAAGAGTATTTTCGCTGCTTGAAATTAGTAAAATTACATCCCCGGCTTCTATAATTACTAAACCAATATCAATAAGAACAGGGCGATTTCTAATGATTGAAAAATCAAAAAAAAAAACATTCTAAAATTAGCAAAATACTATTCTGATTTTCAAAATTAGCAAACCGTTAACTACAAAACCTGAATATTAATCGTCTTAGAGTTGGGTCACTAGAGCAGGCAGTGAGCTATGATCTCGACCAAAAATCAAAGCTTTATCTTTGAGGGGTTGTTTTAAAAATTAAAGTGGCACGTGTTGAGACACCAGTGTTCTCAAAAAATTTATTTCATGTGTGTGGTCTCTTGAGACAACTTTGAACGGATTTAAGTTATGTGAGTCTCTTAAATTATTTAATTTTTTGCCTTTTTGGAGGTTGAGATAACGCAATTTTTCAAATTTTGTTTTAAACCAACGAATTAGATTCATTTGAAATAATTGGATTCGGTGATGAATACTTGAAACTTGACATTTTTCAGCCAAACGAGCTCTTTTCATAATTTTCAGGATAGCAGGTGCGATGATTATTTTGTTTTTTTCAAGGGAAGGGGAGGATTTTGGTTCTTAATTAAATCTTCTAGTGTCGTTTTATTTAATTACTAAATTTATTTTGAAACTAAAAGAGGAATTATCTTCAAGATGAGATTTTCTTAGATTTATTGTTCTTGTCAAAGCCAGAGACTTTATTTTAACTTTGAGTTAACTGAGAGGAATTCTATACGAACAGATGCAGGCATAAATGAAACTAGACTTTCCTACTTTTTGGTTTAAAAATTTGTAAAAAATATCTTCGAATGATTAAATTAAAAAAGTTACATTTCCGAATTTGATAATTACAAAACCGAAATTGTCTTAATTTTTATTGATTGAAAAATTATAAAATTAGTAAAAATATTTTTTTGGGTTTCAAAATTAACAAACTGTCATCTCCTGCTTTTATTATTACAGGAAAAATGACGCTTTGGTGTAGTTAATTTAATAATTAGTAAAAAATATCTTCGACTGCTTGAAATTAGTAAAATTACATCTCCTGTTTCAATAATAATTACAAAACTCATATCGTCCTTCTCTTTATTGATTAACAAATTACTCAGAAACATACCAAAATTAGTAAAAATAGTTTTCTGGTCTTCAATATTAGCAAATTTTTGCCTCTTGCTTTCACAATTATAGAAGAAGTATCGCTTTTGCATTAACTAATTTAAAAATTAGAAAAAAATATTTTTTGACTCCTGAAATTAGTAAAATTACAGCTCCGGCTTCGATAAATTATAAAACCAATTTCATCCTTGTCTTAACTGATTCAAAAATAAATAAAAAACATTCTAAAATTAGTAAAAATGCTATTTTGGACTTCAGAATTAGCAAATTGTTGCGTCCTGCTTCAAATATTATAGGAAAAATGTCGCTTTTGCATTAATTAATTTAAAAAATAGTAAAAAAATATTTTTGTTTTTTTGAAATTAGTAAAATTACATTTTCGTCTTCAATAATTACAAAACTAATATCGTCCTTGTCTTTACTGATTCAAACATTCTAAAATTAGTAAAATTAGTTTTCTGGGCTTCAAATTTAGCAATCTGTCGTGTTCTACTCCCAAAATTCTAGAGTAAGTGTCGCTTTGGCATTAACTAATTTAAAAATTAGAAAAAAATATTTTTAGCTGCTGAAATTAGTAAAATTACAGCTCCAGCTTTGATAATTGTTAAATCAATATCACCCTTGTCTTAATTGATTGAAAAATAAGTAAGAAACATTCTAAAATTAGTAAAAATACTCTTCTGGACTTCAAAATTAGCAAACTGTTGTTTTCTGTCCTCAAAATTTTAGAGGAACTGTCTCTTTTGTATTAACTAATTTCAAAATTATAAAAATATATTTTTAGCTTCTGAAATTAGTAAAATTACAACTCCGCCTTCGATAAATTGTAAAACCAATTTTATTCTTGCTTTGATTGATTGAAAAATAAGTAAGACACATTCTAAAATTAGTAAAAATACTTTTTCGGGCTTCAAAATTAGCAGATTGTCTCCTCCTGCTCTCAAAATTATAGAGAAAGTGTCGCTTTTGCATTAACTAATCTAAAAATTAGTAAAAAGATATTTTTGTTTGCTGAAATTAGTAAAGTTACATCTCCGGCTTCTGTAATTACAACAGCAATATTGCTTTTGTCTTTATTGATTCTAAATTTAGTAAAAACAGTTTTCTGGGCTTTAAGATTAGCAAACTCTCATTTTCTGATCTCAAAATTATAAAGGAAGTGTCGCTTTTGCATTAACTAATGTAAATATTAGAAAAAATATTTGTGTTTCCTGAAATTAGTAAAATTATATCTCCAATTTCTGTAGTTACAAGAGCAATATTGCTCTTGTCTCTATCGATTCAAAAATTAATAAGAAATCTTCTAAACTTAGTAAAAACAGTTTTATGGGCTTTAAAATTAGCAAACTGTCATGTTGTCATTCCAAAATTATAGAAGAAGTGTCGCTTTTGCATTAACAAATTTAAAAATTAGTAAAAACAATTTTTGATTACTTCAAATTAGTAAAATTACATCTCCGGCTTCAATAATTACAAAACTAATTTCGTCCTTGTCTTTATTGTTTAAAAAATTTATAAGAATCATTATAAAATTAGTAAAAATAGTTTTCTGGGCTTCAAATTTAGCAATCTGTTGTGTGCTACACCCAAAATTCTAGAGGAAGTGTCGCTTTGGCATGAACTAATTTAAAAATTAGAAAAAAATATTTTTAGCTGCTGAAATTAGTAAAATTACAGCTCCAGCTTTGATAATTGTTAAAGCAATATCACCGTTGTCTTAATTGATTGAAAAATAAGTAAGAAACATTCTAAAATTAGTAAAAATACTCTTCTGGACTTCAAAATTAGCAAACTGTTGTTTTCTGTTCTCAAAATTTTAGAGGAACTGTCTCTTTTGTATTAACTAATTTAAAAATTAGAAAAAAATATTTTTAGCTTCTGAAATTAGTAAAATTACTACTCCGCCTTCGATAAATTGTAAAACCAATTTTATTCTTGCTTTGATTGATTGAAAAATAAGTAAGACACATTCTAAAATTAGTAAAAATACTTTTTCGGGCTTCAAAATTAGCAGATTGTCTCCTCCTGCTCTCAAAATTATAGAGAAAGTGTCGCTTTTGCATTAACTAATCTAAAAATTAGTAAAAAAATATTTTTGTTTGCTGAAATTAGTAAAGTTACATCTCCGGCTTCTGTAATTACAACAGCAATATTGCTTTTGTCTTTATTGATTCTATAATTAGTAAAAACAGTTTTCTGGGCTTTAAGATTAGCAAACTCTCATTTTCTGATCTCAAAATTATAAAGGAAGTGTCGCTTTTGCATTAACTAATTTAAATATTAGAAAAAATATTTTTGTTTCCTGAAATTAGTAAAATTATATCTCCCATTACTGTAGTTACAAGAGCAATATTACTCTTGTCTCTATCGATTCAAAAATTAATAAGAAACCTTCTAAACTTAGTAAAAACAGTTTTATGGGCTTTAAAATTAGCAAACTGTCATGTTCTGATTCCAAAATTATAGAAGAAGTGTCGCTTTTGCAATAACTAATTTAAAAATTAGTAAAAACAATTTTTGATTACTTCAAATTAGTAAAATTACATCTCCGGCTTCGATAATTAGAAAACTAATTTCGTCCTTGTCTTTATTGTTTAAAAAATTTATAAGAATCATTATAAAATTAGTAAAAATAGTTTTCTGGGCTTCAAATTTAGCAATCTGTCGTGTGCTACACCCAAAATTCTAGAGGAAGTGTCGCTTTGGCATGAACTAATTTAAAAATTAGAAAAAAATATTTTTAGCTGCTGAAATTAGTAAAATTACAACTCCGCCTTCGATAAATTGTATAACCAATTTTATCCTTGTCTTGATTGATTGAAAAATAAATAAGACACATTTTAAAATTAGTAAAAATACTTTGTCGGGCTTCAAAATTAGCAGACTGTCGTCTCATGCTCTCAAAATTATAGAGAAGTGTCGCTTTTGCATTAAATAATTTAAAAATTAGTAAAAAGATATTTTTGTTTGCTGAAATTAGTAAAGTTACATCTCCGGCTTCTGTAATTACAACAGCAATATTGCTTTTGTCTTTGTCGATTCTAAAATTAGTAAAAACAGTTTTCTGGGCTTTAAAATTAGCAAACTGTCATGTTCTGATTCTAAAATTGTAGAAGAAGTGTCGCTTTTGCATTAACTAATTTAAAAATTAGTAAAAACTATTTTTGATTACTTCAAATTAGTAAAATACATCTCCGGCTTCTATAAATACAAAACTAACATCGTCCTTGTCTTTATTGATTGGAAGATTAACAAGTAACTTTCTAAAATTAGTAAAATCACTTTTATGGGCTTCAAAATTAGCAAACTGTTGTTTTCTGTTCTCAAAATTTTAGAGGAACTGTCTCTTTTGTATTAACTAATTTAAAAATTAGAAAAAAATATTTTTAGCTTCTGAAATTAGTAAAATTACTACTCCGCCTTCGATAAATTGTAAAACCAATTTTATTCTTGCTTTGATTGATTGAAAAATAAGTAAGACACATTCTAAAATTAGTAAAAATACTTTTTCGGGCTTCAAAATTAGCAGATTGTCTCCTCCTGCTCTCAAAATTATAGAGAAAGTGTCGCTTTTGCATTAACTAATCTAAAAATTAGTAAAAAAATATTTTTGTTTGCTGAAATTAGTAAAGTTACATCTCCGGCTTCTGTGTAATTACAACAGCAATGTTGCTTTTGTCTTTATTGATTTCAAAATTATTAAAGACAGTTTTCTGGGCTAAAAATTAGCAAACTGTCGTTTTCTGCTCTCAAAATTATAAAGGAAGTGTCGCTTTTGCATTAACTAATTTAAAAATTAGTAAAAACTATTTCTGATTACTTCAAATTATTAAAATTACATCTCCGGCTTCTATAATTACAAAACTAACATTGTCTTTCTCTTTATTAATTGGAGAATTAATAAGTATCTTTCTAAAATTAGTAAAATCACTTTTATGAGCTTCATAATTAGCAAATTTTTGTAAATGTGTTAAAACAAATCTTGTTTTGCTTTTTAGAATCTAAAATAATGTATTCAATTACTGTGTGTTTTTTTTAAATATTTGATTTGAGAATTTTTTTTTTGAAAATTTTTTGATTTTTTTGTAGGTTTGTAAAAAAATAATTTCTAATTAAAGCCACTCCCAACATCAAAGGCAATGCAATATCTGCATTAATACAAAATCCTAGACCCTCTAAATTTCCCCAAACACAGCTTCCTACCTAAATTTAAGATTTCCTAGTTTGCATTATGATTTCGTGAGCCATTTTCATAACGGAAGAGCACTTGAGAGATGTATGTTCTTGATGATATATTATTAAAGCGTCTGAGAAGTAAGTGCGACACAAATAAACCCGGATTTTTCCGGAGAAAATTGCACTTTAATTAATTTTAAATAAAGTATGAAGCGACTTATGACACATAGTGTTTTCTTCGTTTTAATTTCGTTTAAACTACATTTATCAGGCCAAATTTAAGATAGAAAATAAAGAAACTCAAATAAAAGTTGCGTTGTGTTTAACAAAATGGCGGGAATGTTTTTTGAGATGTGAGTGTATGTGAGATTAATCTGGGAAAGTAAATTTCTTAATTAATTAATTTAATTGATTTAAAAATCTATTAAAGACGTGAATAGCTTGTATAGCTGCGCCATGTTGCAGCTCCTACCCTCTCCCTAGTAAATTTTTAAGTCTTGCCACAAAAACGTGTTGAAACCCCAGCTTTTTGTTGGCACCTTGTTTATGAGCTTAGAGTATGTAAATAAATCAGTAACTTTCTCTCTAAACGGATTTCGTTTGTTCTACCCTTCAAAACTTCCCACTCCCTTTAAAGATCACAAAAGTATTTAACAAACAACTCCGATAACATCATTCTACAGAATTAACGCTGACCAGTAAACACCTCGGACAATAGCAAAACACAAAACTTTGAACAGTTGTAAAGTTAGTCCCACTTATGCAATAATCTCAGAGTTTATCAACTTCGTGCTAAAGCACCACTATCACGTCCCTAACCACAAAAAAAAAAACACAAAAAACTTGGTTATTTTTTAAGGAACTATTAAATTTCGGGTAACACGTCGAGGGCGGTTATCACATAAAGTTTTCCTTTGATCTTTCGAGTCGGAATTACGCAATATGAATACGTTCCTGGCTTTAATAGTGATAACACAGTATATCCCCAGATCGACTTTAAAAGAAGAAAAAATCTCTTATTTTTTATTTCTTTGAAAATTTCACTCTTATTAATTTGCTCAAATTACTTTTTATTTTAATTTGAAAGGTTCAAATAATCAGGTTTTGTTTTTGCAACATTATCTGTTTTTAAAAGCTGTATTTATTTTTTGCGACACTTTAGTTGAATGGCATTTCAATGCTGCCAACGTAATCAGGACTTATTGATCATATTGTACATTCAACTAAACACACCGAAACTTTTCTCTTAGTAGAAACATTGAGAGAAAAAAAAAAACAAGTGAACCATTATATTCAGTATTAATTAAATATTAAAACCTCTCAAGAGAGTTGCAACAACGCGACTCAAATTTCTTCCTTTTATTTTATTCATACATTTGTTTATATTAATTTTATGTTTACTCAGATTTTCAGAAATACCGACTGAAGTATTGAACAGAATGCTTTCAGCTAGCAAGAAAATGAAATCTGTTAAAGACGACATCACGAAAGGAGGTTTAAATAAATCTGATTTTAATACAATCAGCACATTTCCGATTTATTTTAGAAAAATGTTTTAATAAATCGGAATGCTTGAAAATTGAGTTTGAAAAAAGGTTTTAATAAACGAAAACATGTAGAAACAAAACGGACCGAAAAGGAAGGCTAAATATGGGCGCAAAACACAGAAATCCTAAATAAATTAACAACAATTTAAATTAATTATTTTTAGTTAATTTAATAATTCAATAGCTCACGAAAAAGAGATTCTTCTCAGGAAACTAGTTTCTACATGAGATTTTATACTAATTAAAACTTTCTCGGTTTGCCTACTAATCCGCTATTCTGTGATCAGTTTCATTTCCAGCTAAACACGAAAATATTTAAAAAAATATATAAAAATTAAAATAAAAGATTTATAAAAGTTACTTTCTTGACTCGGCATAGATGTTTGACTTTATTTATTAAAAATTTCCTTAGTAAAATCTCGTGGAAATCTAAATAAGGAAAACTGAACAAGGAAGAGCGTCAGAGAAGCAGCCTAAGGCACATTCTGAGAGACTTGTTTAGTTCTAAATGATAGATATATTAAACTACTTCTAAAAATACCTCTCCTTCTTCTTAATCCTTCACATAAATTACACTAATCCGGCTAAACTAACCCGGAATCAATTATCCGGAAAATGTATGGTCCGGTAGGTTTTTAATTTTTTTCTTTCCTCTGTGTGATGAAACTAACGACGTGGAAGTTATCGGAGAATTTAATTAAACTATGATCGCATATTTGTGCACACTTGTTGGAATTTACGAACTTTTCGTTGTCTTTGACCACTGGCTGAAACGAGAGAGAATTGATGTTTTCAGACAGGACATGACAGTTCATTTCTCTGGAAAAAATGTATTACACGTCACTGGTATTTTCCCGTGCTAAATATACTCAGGGAGTTTAGAACTGTTATACAAGAAATAATTTTCTGAAACATTTGTCGGACGTCAACATGTTGTTTTTCAGCAAGATAATTCATGTTCACATATTGGATTATCTTCAAGAAGCTGGTGTCAAAATAAAAAATAGTTTTCTTTTAAAGTTGATCCGGGGACTGTATATAAATAAAAGCACTACAATAGAGATGGGAATTATCGTTCTTTAGAATGAACTAGTTCGCGCGAACTAGTTCGTCAAAAAGAATCGTTCGTTTTTATAGTTCGTTCGCGAACTAATAAATCGGAATGTATCTTTGCGACCGAGTGAGACGGATACGTTCGCGACCGAGTGATACGTTCACTCGGTCGCGAACGAACTAGTTCATTTATAGTTCGCGAACTAGTTCAAGTAGTTCGTATAAAAGAACCGTTCTTTTTATTAGTTCGTTCGCGAACTACCCATCTCTACACTACAAGCCTTGTAATTTCACGTCTTTGTGGGCGATTTTTCTCATTTTTTTTTTATTTTGAACTTTCTTCTTTTACTGCGTTATTTGTATTTTTTGGAGGTCGTCATTTCCACTCTGTTTTTGGTCTGTCTCTTCGGCTATTGCGTCTGTTTCTAATATTCTTTTTTGGTAATTTATTTTCTTTTAATCCATCTGATTCCTTGTGACTTAACTATTTCTACTACATCTGTATCTTTGTTCTTCTAATCTATGTCTTTTTTCCTCTATAATTTTTTTTAAAACTTTTTTTGTCTTCTTTTTTCTCACTGTTTACCTTCGCAAGCTTATGTTCCCCCATGGTGGTATTATAGTTTTGTAGACATCAACTTTTGTTTCTCTTGCTACAGCTTTTGAGCTTAGTATAGAGTTTAATGCATGGAAGCTTCTGTTTCCAGCTTCTATTCTTGTTTTTATTTCTTCTGTATTTGTTTCTTTTCTATTACACTTCCGAAATAGATAAATCTTTTAATTTCTTTGAATTTGTATCTCTCGCTTTCGGTCACTTTTACTTATAGATATCTGTCTTCTTTGAATCCTTCATTTTTTACGTTTCTAAACAGCTTTCTTTTTACTCTTGATAGCTCTTCTTTGGTTCTTCTTATAAGTGTTACATCATCTTCAAGACCAAGCCATTGATGTTATTGATGGAAAAACGAATTTTATCTATACATATATAGAGTGTGTTTCAAAACTGTTGTCATCAAAGCAGGCTTTGGTTTTAAGGACATATGTCTGGGTAATTTGAACTATTTATTTGGGTTTTAAGCTTTCTGCTGAAAAAACCTACTGTTGAATATTACTTGTGGTCTGCCTACACCTGCCTTGCGATTCACACTCCTTGTTTCCCTGTACAAATCCACAACACGGCTCAGATTTTGACTGAAATGGTCGAAGTGGACAGCCATTTCAGGAAACTTTTCCTGACAAACTTCAAATGCGGCGTTTATAAGTAAACCCACTGTTCGTCGACTCTCTGACCATTTCTGAAGTGTCCTACTAGCATGAAGCGCTCCTGTTGCTCGTTGAAAGCCATCTTGTTTTTTTTAAACTACTGATTTGCTAACTTAACTGAGAAAATCAACCGAAAATACAGCGAAGTATAAAATTAGCAGGTTGTAATAATTGTTTACTGTCATAAAAATTTCAGAATTAGGCTTAAATCCAACCGAAGACATGACTTTTTGCTTTCTGTTTATTTGTTGCAGCCTGTCTTTTTTTTACTTCTCTCTTGTTTCTGTTGTATTAATATTATTTGGTCTACTACCGATCTTTTTTTTTAAAACCACACTGGTATTCTTCTACTAGTTTTTTTATGTTTTTTCAGTTTATTATACAGTAGTGTTATATCCAAGTATTCAGTATCTCTATTCCTCTATAATTTTCAAATTCTGTCTTGTCCCTTTTATTATAGATAGGACAGAGCATTGCTGTTCTCTATGCTTGCGGCATTTATTCTTTTATCCGTACATTTTATTTCTTTTTTTATCATTTCTTCTCGTATGTTGTCTTCTCCTGAACTTTTATTGTTTTCCTGTTTTTCTACAAGATTTTTAACTTCATCATCAAGCTTTTCTTCTCTTTCTTCTTGTCCGTTTCCATTTTGGTGTCTTCTCCTTTAACTCTTCTTCTTTTCTCTTCTTACAGCCTATCTTTCTGTTACTACTAATTTGCTTCTCACTAATTGGCCATGTTTATCTCGACCAAATATGTTTTTACGTTGAAATCCTTGTTTGGTTCTCTTGCATTTTTGAGAGAAGTTTCTTAGCTCTTTATTTCTGTAACTCTCTTCAATATCTTCTATTTTTCTAGCGTTGTGCTGTCTTTTCTGCTTTCTGTAAATTTTCTTCGAGCATTCTTTCTACGTCTTTCTTCTGTTCTAAAATCGTACTAATACTTTTATTTTCTCTTTAATTTTCTTTCTGATTTCTAGTTTTTAATTGTTTTCTGTTTATTTAGTCTCTTAAGGTAATCATAACAGTCTGGCAACTTGCAAAAAAAATTTCTACTATCAAAATACGAGAAATTCGTTTTCATTATTTGAAAATTGAGCACAATGTAACAAATTTGTTTACATTTGGAACGTCTATATAGCCGTATTTTCCTGTCATACAAAAATATGTAATTTCCGCATTGCAGTCAACAGTGGGGGGCGGCTTGCTTGTAATTCTTGAATTGTTCCGCCATTGAAATGTTTTTGTGATTTATTAGTTTGTGAGTTGGATGTTTAGCATACATTCATATATTTTCCTCTTGTTGTCACAATTTTTTTTCTGACAGTTCTGTTATCGATTGAAACACTTTAATCTGTAGAACCCAATCAAGACAATCTTATTACAGCACCTGATTAAAATGAATCTGTTTAGGGAGTCTCAGGACGCGTCTCTATTAACCCAGAAAAGTGTGTTATCCTCTTTAGTCATAAAACGTTCTCCCTTTGGTCCTGTTCTCTCCTAAAATGAGTTATTTTTTCAAGTTTTGGTAATTCCAAAACTTAGAAGAAATAAGAATCGATAAAGTTAATTGAAACGATAAATTTCAAAAATACTATCATGATAAATTTGAGAGTTCAGTGGAGTCCTTAATCTGGGGCTCAGACAGGACAAAGCTCGGATTTTCCAGTGAGATTAACAAAATTCTTGTTGTTACTTTAAAAAATTTGAATAATTACAAAAGGGTAAAACAGGTCATTTGGAAAAACATAATTTCGGACAAAAATTAAATTTTCCAACCGCATTAAATTTAATTAAATTTTCTAGAGGCCTGTCTTTCGATAATTAGGAAGAAATGCATTGCGTTGTCTCTTGTTGAATATTCATAGAGACTTGCATATATTAAATTTGGGGATTATAAACAGGTGTTTTTATTCCAGGCCCTTTTACAAGCACATGATGTTGTGGCGCACGAAATTTACGGCGAAGATGCAATGCGGGTCACGCCTCCGCCCTTATTGCCGTATCTCAACGGGGGTGACGATCTGGATGGGCCCAATGGTGAAGTGGAAATGGAAAACGTAACCAGAGTGAGACTGGTACAATTCCAGAAAAACACAGATGAGCCGATGGTGAGTGAGCGACATGGCGCAGCCAAAAAAAAATTTGTAATTGGTTGAGGAATTTTGTGGTAGTTTTGGACGATTTTAAGTAGGATAGGTTGTTATACGTTGCTAGATAAAAAATTGAACGGTTTATTTAATTTTTTTCTGTTAAAATCGTTGACATAACATAGCCATAAAGATTATTAACAGCACAAAAAAAAGTTCGGGGAAAATTTGAAGTAAATAGCAATTTAACAATCTTTGTATATAAATAATTAAATTGAAAATAAAATTAAATAATATTTTGATTAATAAAAAATTTGATTTTCACACAGTAATAACGCCTACGATTTAGGAAAATCTCTCACTCTTTAATCGTTTGTCGAGTTATTTATTAAAGCGGCCATGGTCTTCGAGCTACTTATATAATGTTTATTTATAATAAGTTATAAGACAACACTTTAATTTATAAACAAATAAAACAAAAAAATGTTTAAACAACAAAGAAAAATAATACTTAAGCCAAAATTTAGTTTTAAAACTAATTAACGAAGGAATTTGTGCAAATGAAGTGACAAAATTTGAGTTAAATGCCAAAGGAACATACAAGTTAAATAATAATAACAAACAAATTTTAAAAAAATTAGAAAAAGGTTAATTTAACAATGAGAGACAGACAATCGAATTCAAAATTAACTTAATGCAAATTTACATTGTATAAACTTTAAACAAAATTAAATTGAATTAGAGTAGAGCCCCACCTAATCTTTTTTTAGTTTGTTTTACAAAATTTCTTTAAATTGTTGCTAAATAAACTAATAGAAAAGAAGTACTAAAATTTGGGAATAACTTACAGCTTAATAGGAATAAAAACAGCTCACTTTTTAATCGCTTATTGGGCTCTTACTAGCTCAGTCATTGTCTCCGCTTGCTTATATAACGATACGTTCTTCTAAGACGTGTTTGGAAGTTTTTATGACTTTTCTTTTTTCGTTTGGTTCATAGGCGTGACTAATAATAGTTTCGCAGAATTTTACGCTACAGTGTGACTCACAACGCGTTGTTTTTCTGGAATTTTTTGAAAAAATATTAATGGGCTGATTTCAAGTTGAGATACTACCGGTATTATCGCAAATTTTAATACTTTTCCTTAGCAACAACCAATCACAACAGCAAACTTTATTAATTTTCCATGAAAACGAAGATACTACCGGTATTATCTCAACTTGAAATCAGCCCATCAGACAGTTATTTAACAATTATTTTTACGACCTTGAGATCGTCCTGTGTCCTTATAATTTGGAATTAAATGAGCAGAGTCTTCTAATAGTCCTGTCTGAGCTGAAGGCTAAAATAAACGAAGCAGAAGTAAAATAAATAATTGAATTGAAGGCTTAATTAGACAAATTACATAAAGAAAAATATTAAGACAATTATTTAACAATTATTATTACGACCTTGAGATAGTCCTGTGTCCTTATACTTTGGAAATAAATGAGCAGAGCCTTCTAGTAGTCGTGTCTGAACTGAAGGCTGAAATAAACGAAGGAGAAGTGAAATAAATAATTGAGTTAAAGGCTTAATTAGACAAATTACAAAAAAAAATACTAAGACAGTTATTTAACAATTATTACGACCTTGAGATCGTCCTGTGTCCTTATACTTTGGAAATAACTGAGCAGAGCCTTCTAATAGTCCTGTCTGAGCTGAAGGCTAAAATAAACGAAGGAGAAGTGAAATAAATAATTGAGTTGAAGGCTAAATTAGACAAATTACAAAAAGAAAAATATTAAGACTGTTATTTAACAATTATTATTACGACCTTGAGATCGTCCTGTGTCCTTATACTTTGGAAATAACTGAGCAGAGTCTTCTAATAGTCCTGTCTGAGCTGAAGGCCGAAATATACGAAGGAGAAGTGAAATAAATAATTGAATTGAAGGCTTAATTAGACAAATTACATAAAGAAAAATATTAAGACAGTTATTTAACAATTATTATTATGACCTTGAGATCGTCCTGTGTCCTTATACTTTGGAAATAACTGAGCAGAGCCTTCTAATAGTCCTGTCTGAGCTGAAGGCTAAAATAAACGAAGCAGAAGTGAAATAAATAATTGAATTGAAGGCTTAATTAGACAAATTACATAAAGAAAAATATTAAGACTGTTATTTAACAATTATTATTACGACCTTGAGATCGTCCTGTGTCCTTATACTTTGGAAATAACTGAGCAGAGCCTTCTAATAGTCCTGTCTGAGCTGAAGGCTAAAATAAACGAAGCAGAAGTGAAATAAATAATTGAATTGAAGGCTTAATTAGACAAATTACATAAAGAAAAATATTAAGACTGTTATTTAACAATTATTATTACGACCTTGAGATCGTCCTGTGTCCTTATACTTTGGAAATAACTGAGCAGAGTCTTCTAATAGTCCTGTCTGAGCTGAAGGCCGAAATATACGAAGGAGAAGTGAAATAAATAATTGAATTGAAGGCTTAATTAGACAAATTACATAAAGAAAAATATTAAGACAGTTATTTAACAATTATTATTATGACCTTGAGATCGTCCTGTGTCCTTATACTTTGGAAATAACTGAGCAGAGCCTTCTAATAGTCCTGTCTGAGCTGAAGGCTAAAATAAACGAAGCAGAAGTGAAATAAATAATTGAATTGAAGGCTTAATTAGACAAATTACATAAAGAAAAATATTAAGACTGTTATTTAACAATTATTATTACGACCTTGAGATCGTCCTGTGTCCTTATACTTTGGAAATAACTGAGCAGAGCCTTCTAATAGTCCTGTCTGAGCTGAAGGCTAAAATAAACGAAGCAGAAGTGAAATAAATAATTGAATTGAAGGCTTAATTAGACAAATTACATAAAGAAAAATATTAAGACTGTTATTTAACAATTATTATTACGACCTTGAGATCGTCCTGTGTCCTTATACTTTGGAAATAAATGAGCAGAGCCTTCTAGTAGTCGTGTCTGAGCTGAAGGCTGAAATAAACGAAGGAGAAGTGAAATAAATAATTGAGTTAAAGGCTTAATTAGACAAATTACAAAAAAAATACTAAGACAGTTATTTAACAATTATTACGACCTTGAGATCGTCCTGTGTCCTTATACTTTGGAAATAACTGAGCAGAGCCTTCTAATAGTCCTGTCTGAGCTGAAGGCCGAAATAAACGAAGGAGGAGTGAAATAAATAATTGAATTGAAGGCTTAATTAGACAAATTACAAAAAGAAAAATATTAAGACAGTTATTTAACAATTATTATTATGACCTTGAGATCGTCCTGTGTCTTTATAATTTGGATCGAAATGGGCAGAGTTTTCTAATAGTCGTGTCTGAGCTAAAGGCTGAAATAAACGAAGGAAAAGTGAAATAAAAAAATGAGTTGAAGGCTTAATTAGACAAATTACGTAAAGAAAAATATTAAGACAGTTATTTAACAATTATTATTATGACCTTGAGATCGTCCTGTGTTCTTATAATTTGGAATTAAATGAGCAGAGCCTTCTAATAGTCGTGTCTGAGCTGAAGGCTGAAATAAACGAAGCAGAAATGAAATAAATAATTGAATTGAAGGCGTAATTAGACAAATTACATAAAGAAAAATATTAAGACAGTTATTTAACAATTATTATGACCTTGAGATCGTCCTGTGTTCTTATAATTTGGAATTAACGGAATTTTTAAAAAAATCTGTATTAATAAACCGTAACATGGCGTATCCATACAGATTGTTAACATCTAAACATTTTTGTCTTTAAAATTAAATTAAATAATTAATTTAACGTTGTTTTTGCGATAACAGTATTATTTCTGCCGTGTTTTCAAAATTTCTGACTCAAAATTTTTGTATTTTGGGTCAATATCTTGACAAATACTTACTGCAGATAGAAAGTAGCGACAGATTTGTAATCTCTCGTCGATTGATTTGTAAAAATTCTGTTTATTTAACTGTCGGAAATTTAATCAAACCAAATTTCAATATTGACTCAGTATTGCAAAAATTGCTTTCTAAATTGTGGTCTATTCAGAGATCGATCTTCATTAATTGTGTTATTCTACTCAGGGTATAACACTGAAAATGAACGAAGATGGCAAGTGTATAGTGGCTAGGATAATGCACGGAGGGATGATCCATCGACAAGCGACTCTCCATGTAGGAGATGAAATTAGAGAAATTAATGGAATATCCGTTATGAACCAATCTGTTAATGCTCTTCAAAAAATTCTAGTAAGCCAAACACTCTCTCAATATTTAGGTTTCTCTGATAACTCAAATTTCAGAGAGAGGCAAGAGGGTCAGTCACGTTCAAGATCGTTCCGTCGTATCGAAGCGCACCACCACCATGCGAGGTGAGCTTAAGCATGTAGTGATAAAATCGGATTATTCAAAATGGATGTGTCTAGAGTTGTTTTTTTCTATAATACCTGTCAGATTGTTGTACAATAATACTGTTTTTAAATAGCAGTGAATTTGAATTTGAGCCACAATAATGAAGTATTACGACTTCCTTAATATCATTGACAACATAATGCGATTGAAATGATTTGTACGTCAGAAAGAGGTGCTCATTGTGTTAACCACGTCGAGACGCTAATTGAAGAAGACTGGCGTATTGTTTTTAGGAAGAATGATGAGGAGCAGGGGTCATATGAGCTGCTTCGTAGAACGTCATAAATAAGTAATAATCTTTGATTCCAGACAATCTGTAAAAACAAGCTCAAACTAAAAAAATAAATTATTTAAAGTGACAGGTATTTTAGAAAAAAAAGTAGTTTCATTTTCGCAGTGACATTTCATTTCTTTTGTTATAAAGCACATCCCATCATACCAGATCTGTGTCTACCTCTCACACATATTTTACACTCACTGTAGGTTAATAAACTAGCTTAGATTGTAAAAAAAATCAAAATTTTTGTAGTTTTGACAGTTAATAATTTTTTTTTCTGTTTTCGGTTCCGTCTAGTTATTCCGGATTAAACCTCTGCCAGTACTAGTAAGTACCTCAAGTATATACAATCTGGTTCGGGTGTGGTGTGCTTTAGTCGAGTTTTTTGCTTTGGGTAGTAGTTTTTGGCATTTAAAAATTTTTTTTTCCAGATTTTTGTTCGAGCTCAATTCGATTATGATCCTTTAGAGGATGATTTAATTCCGTGTGCTCAAGCTGGTATAGCCTTCAAGACCGGAGATATCCTTCAAGTAAAATCACAAATTTTCTTTTAATTTTTTTTTTTTTAAGACTGAATTATTACAGATAATCAGTAAGGACGACCATCACTGGTGGCAAGCTCGCAAGGACAACTCAGCAGGCTCAGCAGGACTCATTCCATCTCCGGAATTACAAGAATGGAGAGCCGCTTGTGCAGCTATGGAGAAGACGAAACAGGAACAAGGTTAGTCTCTCTCTCCTGTAGGACACACACCGCTTTTTTTTCTCGAGGTTTTTTTTTTTCGATTTCCAGCAGTTCACTTCAGTGGCTGATTCCCCTACTGTTGCATGGTTGTGTTTCTAAAATCGGTTTTTAATGAATGTCGGTGCAGTTCATATCACGAAATTTGTAAAACAAGTTAAGAGCGTGATTGCTTTATACGTCGGATTTCAATAGAATACTTAAATGCTTAGTAATGAAGTAATTTTGTTGTTCATGTTTTGAATCGATATTGAACGAACCGACTTAGAATAAGCATACATAATTAAACATCAAGCATGGGACCTTTAGATGTGCAGTTGTGAACAGACCTGAAATAATACAAGGATACAATAATAAATCTCAGTTTAAAATTGGGACGTGGGGGAACAGGGTTGGATGGGACAAACCCGGGGGACCGGTCTACAGTTTCTTTTTTACTGTTTAAAAAACATATATTTTACTAATTCCAGCTAATGACGTCATCATTTTTGTAACTCATTTTGGCAAAAATTTTAATATACCATGCTGAGCTTGTTGCTCTTTTTTTCTCTAGAATGTTCTAGAGAGTGCGGAACAGAGAACTATTCTAGAATATTTAGAGTAAGGTAAATTTAGATGAGTTTGAGAACCTAGAAGCTTCAATTTATCTAAAAATATGAAATTGTTTTCTTATCGCTTTATAGAATATATGAAAATGGTCTAACGTTGTTCTAGAATCGATAGTTTGTTTCATAAAAAAATCTAGAATGTTTAGAGTAATATAAATGCGATAATACAGAACAGGATAATAATCTAGAACTTTCTAGATAACGTAAATAGATTTTAGAAGTTTTAACAAGTCTAAATTTATTAGAAAATATACAATTATTTTGTTATCGCTACATAGAATGTTCTAGAATGTTTCAAACTATTTTGTCATAGAAATAGTCTAAATTGTTTTGTAATCGGCGGTTCATTCTACAAAAAACTCTAGAATATACACGATGACGTAAATGTGACTATAGGAGGCAGAAGAATAATCTAGAATTTTCTAGAATGTTTAAGATAACGTAAATAGATTTTAGAAGATTCGAAAATTCCTAATAATGTAAAATTGTTTTTTTATCGCTACATAGAATGTTCTAGAATGTTTGATAGGATCTAACATAAATTTGATTATTTGGTAAAGAAGAACAATCTAGAAAATTCTAGAATGTTATAGAAAGCGTAAATAAATTTCAGAAAATTCAAAAAGCGGCAATTTTTAGTGAAATAACTGAAAATAATCTAGATTGTTCTCGAATCGATAGTTCGCTGCTTAAAAATACACTAGAACGTTCAGAATAACGTAAATATAAATCTAAATAATCTAGAATATTCTAGAATGTTTAAGAAAGCGTTAAAAAATCGTAGAAAATTCTAGAAACTGTAATTTTTGGTGAAATAAATGAAAATAATCTAGATTGCTCTCAAATCGATAATTCGCTTCATAAAAATACTCTAGAATGTTCAGAATATCCTAAATTTGATTGTGCGGTACAGAAGAATAATCTAGAAAACTCTAGAATGTTTAAAAATGCGTAAATAAATTTCAGAAAATTCGAGAAGCCGTATTTTTTGTGTAATAATTGAAAATAGTCTAGATTGTTCTCGAATCGATAGTTCGTTCTATAAAAATATTCTAGAATGTTCAGAATAACGTAAATATAGATCTACATAATCTAGAACATCCTAGAATGTTTATGAAAGCGTTAATAAATCGCAGAAAATTCTAGAAACTGTAATTTTTGGTGAAATAAATGAAAATAATCTAGATTGCTCTCAAATCGATAATTCGCTTCATAAAAATACTCTAGAATGTTCAGAATATCCTAAATTTGATTGTGCGGTACAGAAGAATAATCTAGAAAACTCTAGAATGTTTAAAAATGCGTAAATAAATTTCAGAAAATTCGAGAAGCCGTATTTTTTGTGTAATAATTGAAAATAGTCTAGATTGTTCTCGAATCGATAGTTCGTTCTATAAAAATATTCTAGAATGTTCAGAATAACGTAAATATAGATCTACATAATCTAGAACATCCTAGAATGTTTATGAAAGCGTTAATAAATCGCAGAAAATTCTAGAAACTGTAATTTTTGGTGAAATAAATGAAAATAATCTAGATTGCTCTCAAATCGATAATTCGCTTCATAAAAATACTCTAGAATGTTCAGAATATCCTAAATTTGATTGTGCGGTACAGAAGAATAATCTAGAAAACTCTAGAATGTTTAAAAATGCGTAAATAAATTTCAGAAAATTCGAGAAGCCGTATTTTTTGTGTAATAATTGAAAATAGTCTAGATTGTTCTCGAATCGATAGTTCGTTCTATAAAAATGTTCTAGAATGTTCAGAATAACGTAAATATAGATCTACATAATCTAGAACATCCTAGAATGTTTATGAAAGCGTTAAAAAATCGTAGAAAATTCTAGAAACTGTAATTTTTGGTGAAATAAATGAAAATAATCTAGATTGCTCTCGAATCGATAATTCGTTGCATAAAAATACTCTAGAATGTTCAGAATAACCTAAATTTGATTGTTCGGTACAGAAGAATAATCTAGAAAACTCTAGAATGTTTAAAAATGCGTAAATAAATTTCAGAAAATTCGAGAAGCCGTATTTTTTGTGTAATAATTGAAAATAGTCTAGATTGTTTTCGAATCGATAGTTCGTTCTATAAAAATATTCTAGAATGTTCAGAATAACGTAAATATAGATCTACATAATCTAGAATATCCTAGAATGTTTAAGAAAGGGTTAATAAATCGCAGAAAATTCTGGAAACTGTAATTTTTGGTGAAATAAATGAAAATAATCTAGATTGCTCTCGAATCGATAATTCGCTTCATAAAAATACTCTAGAATGTTCAGAATAACCTAAATTTGATTGTGCGAACAGAAAAATAATCTAGAAAATTCTAGAATGTTAAAAAATGCGTAAATAACTTTCAGAAAAATGGAGAAACCGCAATTTTTTAAGAAATAAATGAAAATAATCTAGATTGTTCTTGAATCGATAGTTCGCTGCATAAAAATACTCTAGAATGTTCCGAATAAAGTAAATTTGATTGTGCGGTACGAAAGGATAATCTAGAATATTCTAGAATGTTTAAGAAGGCGTAAATAAATCGCAGAAAATTTGAGATGCTGCAATTTTCGGTGAAATAGATGAAAATGGTGTAGATTGTTCTTGAATCGATACTTCGCTGCATAAAAATACTCTAGAATGTTCAGAATTACGTAGATTTGATAGTGCGGTTCTGAAAAATAATCTAGAATGTTAAAGAAAGTCTAAATAAATTGTAGAAAATTAAAGAAGCCACAATTTTTCGTGTAATAAATTAAACTAGTCTAGATTGTTCTTAAATAGATAGATTGTAATGTTCTGGATAACGTAAGTGTTATTTTGCAGCACAGAAGAATAATCTAGAAAATTCTAGATTGTGCAAAAAAGCGTAAATAAATTTCAGAACCTTTGAGAAGCCCTTTTTTATCAAAAAATATTATATTGTGTTGCTGTCAGCAGATAGAATGTTCTAGAATCTTTAAAACTATTATGAAATGAATCAAAATAGTCTAAACTGTTCTGAGATGGATCATTCTTTGGACAACAAAATTCTAAAATGTTCAGCATAACGTAAGTTTGATAGTGCGTTGCAGCAGAATAATCTAGAAAATTCTAGAAGGTTTACGAAAACGTAAATACGTTACAGAAAGTTTGAGTAGCTTTAACTAATCAGAAACTGTTATATTGTGTTGTTATCGATACAGAAAATGTTCTAGAATGTTTGAAACTATTATGAAATGGAACAAAATAATCTAAATTGTTCTGAAATCAATAGATTGTTAGAAGAAAATATTCTAGAATATTTAGGAGAATAGAACGTAATACTAAGGTTTAGAAGAATAATCCAGAAAATTCTAGATTGTTTCAAAGAACGTAAATATATTTCGTAAGATTCAAGATGTTTCAGTTTCTTAGAAAATGCTGTATCTATTGCTACATAGAATGCTCTAGAATGTTTAAGAAAGCATACGTAAATTTCAGAAAATCCGAAAAGCCGCTATTTTGGATGAAATAAATGAAAATAATCTAGATTGTTCTCGAATCGATAGTTCATTTTACAAAAAAATTCTAGAATGTTAAGAATAACGTAAATGTGATAATAGAGAGCAGCAGCACAATCTAGAATATTGTAGGATGTTTAAGAAGTTGTAGATGTATTTCAGAAGATTTTAGAAGCTGTCCGATAATCCAAAAAATTGAATCTCTTGTTGTTAAGGCTTTGTTGAGTGTTCTAGAATATTCCAGAAACAGAAAAAAAATTCCAAGGCCTGTTTACTAATCCCCATTCAACCTTGTTTAAAATCATTAATTAGGTATCGGTAGGGAGGTGTTATGGTGGGCTACAAAAACACATACCGAATTTAAAAAATACCCAAAACAGTATTACTACATTATTTCACTGGTCTGTTCACTTCTGTCAGTAAATCTCCTCTACACTTAAACAGACAAAACAATAAAATACCAATAATAAACCCGTATTTTGGTGTGACCTGTATTTTTGTTGAATGCTAGACGTGGAAAAAGGATGTACTTCTCATGCTAACGGTTGTGATGGTACCACAGGTATATGATGACCTACATTAAGTAGCCTAAAGCATGATATTTAAGCATTTTTCAAATAAATGTTTTCCCTAGTAGACAGTGATTGTTTGTGATCTGCTGGGAAAATGACTAAATCAAAATTTTAATCTAGTTTTTTAAAAAAATCAAAAATGCATGGTATAGAAAGACCGTTAGGGTATAATTTCACCAGTTTGAAACTTGTAGTAAAAAATTTTTTTACAGTCAATTGCTCAATATTCGGTCGCAAGAAGAAACAGTACAAGGATAAATATTTGGCAAAGCACAATGCTGTTTTTGACCAATTAGATTTAGTTACTTATGAGGAAGTTGTCAAATTGCCAAGTAAGTTTTCTAATTTTTTAGTAAAACAATGCTTGACAAAATTTTTTTTTGTTAAGTGACTGATCCAGCTTTCCAAAGAAAGACTTTAGTTTTACTTGGAGCACATGGAGTAGGTCGAAGGCATATAAAAAATACTCTTATAGCCAAACATCCCGATCAATATGCTTATCCTATACCACGTAAGTTCTGTACTGATGAGGGACTAGTTTTATTTTTTGATTTTTTAGATACAACGAGGCAACCAAGAGCTGATGAGGAAAATGGCCGCAATTATTTCTTTGTCTCACATGATGAAATGATGGCGGATATTGCCGCTAATGAGTATTTAGAATATGGTAGTTATTGCACTCTTTTTTGATTTTTTTTAAATTGTTTTACATTTTGTAGGCACACACGAAGATGCCATGTATGGAACTAAATTAGATACAATCCGTAAAATACATCAAGAAGGTAAAATGGCTATTCTTGATGTCGAACCTCAAGCACTCAAAGTGTTGCGTACTGCTGAGTTCTCACCATATGTTGTGTTCATTGCTGCTCCGGCTTTGCAAAACATTGCAGATGTAAGCTTCACTGTTTGTTATAGATTTTACACTAATTTTTGTTTAAAAGTTTAGTAAAATTAGTTTACACAAGCCTAAACAGGAAATAAAATAATACTGGAAGTCAAGAATTTGACTAGCTTGAGTGTCTGGTAAACCAATACTGACAGTCAGAGCAGTTCACGTGATGTAAACACACATAACCTCTATTTTTATATAGTGACGTCGTAACACCGCCATATTGGCCGCTCCGAGTAATCCAGTTACATCATACATGACCTCCCTTGATATGATTAGTTAGTAATTAATCGTTGTAAAGCCTTTTAATTACTCTATTTAAGAAAATACGTGATGACGTCATAACTTCTCTATATTAGTCACTGCGAGTGATCCAATTACGTCAAAATTGTGCTTTCTTAATACGAAAGCTATCTGTCTGCAGTTTTTTTAATTTTGAAAAATAAAAAACGAATTTGAATTCGTTATTTTAAAGTCACCCTGTATATTATTTAATGCAGGATTATAAACGAAATGCAAAAATAAAAGGTCAACATTATTATTTACTAAATAAACTGTTTATTTTTAACAAGTTTTACAAAAAAAAATTAAATTAGTAATTTAAGTGTTTTGAGTTATATTGATAAATAAAAATTTTGTTTTAAAACATTTTAAAACAGTTTTTTTCTTTAATTAACTAAGAAATGTCGCTACCAAGGCGGTCCTCCATTTTACAGCGGCTAAGTAAGCTCGGCTAGCGTGAATGGCTGAATGCGAACTCGTTTTAGCCAATGAGCATTCAGTATTTCGCAATGCGCCATGATGTGGCTTCCAAGGGTGGGATAGACTGAATTCTGATTGGTTAATGCACTTCCCAAGTCGGAGTGAAATGGAGGTTTCATTTGTTAGTGAATAACAACAGTTAATTAACAATTAAGTGTCAATTTTAAACAATTAAATGTTGGAAAAGGTAACTTAATCATGATTAACCAGTTAACAATATTATTAATGATAATTTACCGATTTTCAAAGAACTTTTATTAAACAACAGGTAAAGAAAGAAATAATCGAGTCACGTTATCGGCTACTCACCAATCACAACTGTCACAGCAGACCACGTGACTCTAGTTATTACGTAATTTTTCCAGTTTACTCAGTTTTTTGTTGGTGTTTTTGGTATTTGATTCATAGACACAGATTAATATAGATTAAGCAACAAAAGCGTAAAGTGCAAAAACAGAAGGCCGCCATTTTATACCATAAAACTAATTTATAACGCAAATTTTACTAATTGCACTTTTCTAAGGAACATTTATTAAAGAATGAGAAATCTAGTCACGTGGACTGTCATTATCCAATCAAAGCTGTGACAGAAGATCACGTGACACTAGTAATGACCTGTTTTTTTCAGTTTACTCTGCTTTTTGCTGTTGTTTTTGGTATTTGATCCATAGACACAGAATAATATAGATTAAGCAGCCAAATACGTGAAGGCCGCCATTTTGTACCACAAAACTAATTTTTACGCGCGAATTTTTAAAATTACATAAACATGTTTTACTTTTTTTTAAGGAACACTTGTTAAAGTAAAATTTAGTCACGTGGACGGTCATTATCCAATCACAGCTGTCACAGCAGATCACGTGACACTAGTAATGACCTGTTTTTTTCAGTTTACTCTGCTTTTTGCTGTTGTTTTTGGTATTTGATCTATAGACACAGATTAATATAGATTAAGCTGCCAAATACGTGAAGGCCGCCATTTTGTACCACAAAACTAATTTTTACGCGCGAATTTTTAAAATTACATAAACACGTTTTACTTTTTTTTTAAGAACACTTGTTAAAGTAAAATTTAGTCACGTGGACGGTCATTATCCAATCACAGCTGTCACAGCAGATCACGTGCCACTAGTAATGACCTATTTTTTTCAGTTTACTCTGCTTTTTGCTGTTGTTTTTGGTATTTGATCCATAGACACAGAATAATATAGATTAAGCAGCCAAATACGTGAAGGCCGCCATTTTGTACCACAAAACTAATTTTTACGCGCGAATTTTTAAAATTACATAAACATGTTTTACTTTTTTTTAAGGAACACTTGTTAAAGTAAAATTTAGTCACGTGGACGGTCATTATCCAATCACAGCTGTCACAGCAGATCACGTGACACTAGTAATGACCTGTTTTTTTCAGTTTACTCTGCTTTTTGCTGTTGTTTTTGGTGTTTGACCCATAGACACAGATTAATATAGATTAAGCAGTCAAATACGTGAAGGCCGCCATTTTGTACCACAAAACTAATTTTTACGCGCGAATTTTTAAAATTACATAAACATGTTTTACTTTTTTTTAAGGAACACTTGTTAAAGTAAAATTTAGTCACGTGGCCGGCCATTATCCAATCAAAGCTGTCACAGCAGATCACGTGACACTAGTAATGACCTGTTTTTTTCAGTTTACTCTGCTTTTTGCTGTTGTTTTTGGTATTTGACCCATAGACACAGATTAATCTAGATTAAGCAGCCAAATACGTGAAGGCCGCCATTTTGTACCACAAAACTAATTTTTACGCGCGAATTTTTAAAATTACATAAACACGTGGACGGTCATTATACAATCACAGCTGTCACAACAGATCACGTGACAATAGTAATGACCTATTTTTTTTCAGTTTACTCTGCTGTTTGTTGTTTTTTTGTGGTATTTGATCCATAGACAGAGATTAATATAGATTAAGCAGCCAAATACGAGAAGGCCGCCATTTTGTACCACAAAACTAATTTTACGCGCGAATTTTTAAAATTACATAAACCCGTTTTACTTTTTTTTAAAGGAACACTTGTTAAAGTAGTTTTTTTCAGTTTACTGTGCTTTTTGCTGTTGTTTTTGGTATTTGACCCATAGACACAGATTAATATAGATTAAGCAACAAAATGCGTAAAGTGCAAAAACAGAAGGCCGCCATTTTGTACCACAAAACTAGTTTTTTAAGCGCGAATTTCAAAAATTGTAGTTTTCTAACGACATATCTTCGTATTTATTATAGAAGAAAAAAGATTGAGTCACGTGAACTGCTTCTAACACAGCCGTCACAGCTCTTTCTAAAATTATAAATGAATAAAACTTGATTAAATTAGTTAAAATTAATTGACCTTTGTGTGTAATTAAGCTGAGTGACATACTCAAATTTTCCCACAACTCTCATTTCAAGCTGAAATTATTTTGTATTTGGTCGTAATGAAGCCAATTGATAACCCAACCAGTCAATATTCTATTTCACCTGCCTTGCCTGTTATTACCTAGCTTCTCTAATTAAGCATTTCTGTCAGTCAACTGGCAAATATCAAGTATCAATGTTTGTAGTGAAAGGCTCAATTACGCCCCATTTTGCAGCCCCCTCACCATTTTTATTTTATATTAATATTATTTATATTATTACTTGTCAGTTAAACATCATTTAAATGAAGTAAAAAGAATTTATGTTGTACTAGAAAAAAACAAAGAAAAATTTTATAAACGTAGTTTACACAATTCTAATTTTTTTTTTTTTTTTCAGTACGATGGTAGTTTAGAACGACTCGCCAAAGAATCTGATATGTTACGTCAGGCTTACGGGCACTACTTCGACTTAACAATCGTTAACAATGATATCGACGAGACTATCGCGGCCTTGGAGGCCGCCATCGAGCGTGTCCAGACCACTCCACAATGGATTCCCGTATCTTGGGTCTACTGACAGCAGCCTTCCTTGGAATTTGGCTCTCTCCAGAACTTCTGAGCCGCACTTATTGAAGTGAATTAACACAGTGCACATCTCTAGAATTTTTCCACTAGTTTAGTGCCGCCGCCATTTTGAGTTCGTTTAGCGAAACGGGTACTTCCAAAGAAATGCCGATACCAAAGTTTATTTTTGCTTAATTTACTCGTTTTGCTAAATAGTTTTATTAGAAATAGTTTTTTTTTGTTATAAACAACGCACAAAAAACAACGTAAATTTGCTTCAATATTGAAAGAATTATAGCAATACGTCTGAAAGTATTAAAACTAATCGTAATTATTATATAATGTGATTTTATGATGTTAAAAGTGCTCACAAGTACTGTTTAAAAAAATGCGAATAACACGATGAAGTCAAAATTCACTATTTGTGTCATTTCATTCCGAATTTGGTCGTTTTTCAAGCTTTTATTTGATTGGTTCGCTTACCAGCTTGTTAATAAATAAACATATCCGATTGGAGGATGGTGAGAAACTTTTGGCTTTTGAATTTTTGATAGTGAGATATTTTAAGGCAGTGGGGTTAATTTTCGATGATTTTTTTCTGCTGTTTATATATATATAAATATATTTATAGATAAGTGCCATTGTTTGTCGATTTTATGTAAAAAAATTTCGATTATTTCAGTTATAATTGAACACTAAAAAAACGAAACACATTTAAAACTTATACAAGTGATTGCTTCCTCAAATAAGTGTACCTACCTACTTAAAAAAATGAACTAAAGGGTATTCCTAACATAATTTGATAAAAAGTAGTGTAGCGTTTTAAAACGTTTGCATTTATTTGAAACATTAGGACAATGTAGGTTCAATATTTCTGAAATAAAATGTAATATAACAAATTGTTGTTTTATTTCGATCCTACGTGTAGAAATATTTAGAGAAATTCATTGTAAGGGAGTGAAATAAACTTGTTAATTTTGTTGATTCAGAGTTTTTTTTATCATGTCCCACCAAGAAAACAAATTTTTTTTACAACCTTCTCGGTTCCCACTAAGGAACCAAATTTTTTTACCAAGTTATAACCAACAAAAAATTATTTTTGCCACAACCACATTGTTTAACACAAATTTACATTCTAAAGACAGTTTTTTAATTTTTGTTGTTTTATTGATAATTTAATAACCGTAAATAATTGACTTCTGTGATAAACAATTTCGGTCTTGTGCACTTTCGCACGAAACAAATGTCACATGGGCCTCACTGTCCATAGAAATGAAGTAGTAATATAAGAAGGCAGTCATTTTGTATCACTAACCTAATTTATAAACGCGATTTTCAAAATTTTCGTAAACTTTCGTAAATCGCAATTTTCTAATGACGTAGTTGTTACAGAAAGAAAGATTGAGTCACGTGGACTGCTAAGGTCCAATCACGGCTGTGATAGAAGTCTACCTGATACTTATTAACCTCACTTTTTGTTTTTAGTTTCCAATGTCAGAATTAATATAGATTAGGCAGCAAAATGCGTAATGTCCGCCATTTTGTATCACTGAACTAAATTGTAAGCACAATTTTTAATAATTTCAGTCACAAATTGTAGTTTTCTAATGACTTTTTTGTTAGAGAAAGAAAGAGTCACGTGGACTGCTAAGATCCAATCACGGTTCTGACAACAGTCCACGTGACACTATAACCTCACTTTTAGTTTTTTTTTTTTATTTCCACTGTCTATATGAAGAATTAATATAGAAGAAGCATTAAGACGCATGAAAGCAGCCATTTTGTACTACTAAATCCATTTCTAAGCCTGAATTTCAAAAACTTATAAACAATTTGTAGTTTTCTAGTGAATTAACTGTTACAGAAAGTCACGTGGACTAGCAGGATCCAATCAGAGCTGTGTCAGCAGTACACGTGACACTTTAACCTCACTTTTCGTTTTTTTATCTTTTTTTATTTCTACTGTCTATAGACTGGAGTTAATATAGATGAAGCATTAAAATGCGTAAAGATAGCCATTTTGTACCACTAAATCCATTTTTAACGCGAATTTTCAAAATTCCATTAACAAATTGCAATTTTCTAATAAAGAAAGAAAGATACAGTCACGTGGACTGCTAAGATCCAATCACGGATGTGTTAGAAGTCCACGTGACACTATAGCCTCACCTTTCATCTTTTTGTCGGTTTTTTTTTTTTTTTTTGGTATCCACTGTCCATAGATTAGAATTAACGTAGATGAAGCTTTAATGTGCCTGGAGATCGCCATTTTATACCACAAGTTTAAATTTTAAGCGCAATTTTCACTAATTTTAGTTACAAATTGTAGTTTTCTAATGACATTCTTTTTATAGAAAGAAAGATTTAGTCACGTGGACTGCTAAGATCCAATCACGGTTCTGACAACAGTCCACGTGACACTATAACCTCACTTTTAGATTTTTTTTTATTTCCACTGTCTATATGAAGAATTAATATAGAAGAAGCATTAAGACGCATGAAGGCAGCCATTTTGTACTACTAAATCCATTTTTAAACGCGAATTTCAAAAATTCCATAAACAAATTGTAGTTTTTTAATGAAATATCTGTTATAGAAAGAAAGATACAGTCGCGTGGACTGCTAAGATCTAATCACGGATGTGTTAGAAGTCCACGTGACACTATAGCCTCACCTTTCACCTTTTTGTCGGTTTTTTTTTGGTATCCACTGTCCATAGATTAGAATTAACGTAGATGAAGCTTTAATGTGCCTGGAGATCGCCATTTCATACCACAAGTTTAAATTTTAAGCGCAATTTTCACTAATTTTATTTACAAATTGGAGTTTTCTAGTGACATTCTTTTTATAGAAAGAAAGCTACAGTCACGTGAACGGCTAAGATCCAATCACGGTTCTGACAACAGTTCACGTGACACTACAACCCCTCTTTTCGGATTTTTAGTTTCCACTATCCACAGACTAGAATTAATACAGATAATGCAGCAATATGCTTGAAGGCAACCATTTTGTACCACTAAAGTAATTGTTTAAGCTTGATTTTCTATAATTCAATAAACAAATTGTAGTTTTCTTATGACGTACCTGTTACAGAAGGTCATGTGACTTCTGACATCCAATCACAACTATTTACAGGAGTCCACGTGACACTATAGAACAACTCCTTGTACTCCTTGTAGAAATTTATGGAAGAATTCATTATTATGGGACATTAAACAAAATAAAGTTGTTTATTTTGAATTTTATTTTTTATGACTACCAAGGAACCAATTATTAACCTACTCAAGGTCCACTAAGGAACTGATTTTTTTTAATGAAAAATAACCTACAAAAAATTATTATTTCTTGCCTTTTTTTGTGTAATTGATAATTTAAAATTCGCGATAATCGATTTTTTTTGATAAAAAACTTTCGGTCATGCGCACTTTCGGTCGAACCAGCTGTTCCTCACGTTGTGAACTGTCACAAATGTCATACTTGTCAAAATAAAGAAATAAAAATTTTTTTAATGTTTGTGTTATAAAAATTAACAATTCCAGTCTTGTGTAAATAAACACACTTTCCGTTTACCTAAATCCAATAAATTTTCGCTTTTATTTAAGGTCACACTCTGCATGTTTAATGTCAGTCTGTTCCAACCCCCTGATGGTGTACCCCCAGTTTTTATAAAATGGCAACATCAGAATTCAACTGGCGTCAAGATATATTATCAAAATTACAAAAACGTAATAAATTCGAAACACACAGCTTCCAGGATCTCATAGCACAACGTGAGACGAACCTAACCTAAAAATTTGTTTTCATTTCGAAATTTCCAGATAATAAGATTTTCGATCAGGTAAATGCGTTAAAACACGAGAATTTGCAGCTCTCGATACAGAACGAGAAGCTTCGACTTGAGGGTGACGGGGGCGGCGATAGCCGCCTCCAGGAAAAAATCCAAATCCTTGAACAAAAACTTCTAAGTCAACAAGAAGAACTCACGGAGTTACACCGACGAAAAGGGGAGAATTCTCAACAGATAATTGATCTAAATGCCAAATTGCAAGAAAAAGAGAAAGTGCTCGTAACGAAAGACATTAGGTAAAATTTGAGGTTAGATTTTCACAAATTTTGGCTCTTGTAGTCTTGCAGAAAGCGCAGCGAAAATCGTGAGTCTTCAGGCCGAAATTGCGCTTTTCGACCGAAACAACAAAGAGCTGACTTTGCTGAATGAGGCCCTGAGAGACGAGCACCAGGCCCTGCATCTGGCTTTTACCTGTCTTGAAGATAAGATGCGGAAGCTTCAGGTAGTAATTGCGTCAATTTCTGATATTTTTGACTTAAACACTATTGTAGGATGAAAATAGGCAGTTACTTGACCGTCTGATGAAGTACAAAACAAAAGATGCCGATAAAATGAATGAAGAAAATGAGAATTTTCTTAAGTAAGTGGCGAGAAGTGGCCGGTGATGGAGTCAAATTTCACTGCAGTTGGCTTGATAATAATGCTTGATCTTGTTTTTGCTTGTGGCTTTTTGTGTTTTATTAATTTTGAGCTGGTTGCCCGGTTGGCGGGAGAATCGGGGGCGAAATGAATTAGTTGAGTTAAGGACACAATTTTTCCACAAGTGGAAAAGTTATATTTAAAATTCGAAGTGTGAGATAACAGATAACAAAATTATTTATAATTTCTAAATAAAAGTGTATTTGAAATGGGAAGTTGCGATAAGATTAGTTGAATGAATGTGACTGAATTATATAATTTACATTAAAAAAGCAATTATGCAACTTGAAACAAGATATCACGAATATTAATCAAGTATTTGTTTATCAATTTTTTTTATTAGAAAAAGAGAGATTAAGTCACGTGGACTGTTAGATATCCAATCAAAGATTTTGTAGTTTACGTGGTATAATCTACATTTAAAAATTTCCCGCTATTTTTTTTATTTTAAGATGATGTAATTATATAATTTATATAAAAAATTAAGTATTTGTTAATGGTTTTTTCGATAAAAACCGAAAAAAAATTTGAAACAGGTTTATAAAACCAAAAAAAATATTGAAAAGTGATTAATCTTGAAAGAGAAAAAATATTAAATTCTAATAATAAAAAATTTATAAAGCTCTAAAACAAAAAAAATTCTACAAACTGAAACAAAAAATATAAAAATCTGTAATAAAGACAGAAGCTTGAAAAAAAATTGAATCAGAAAAAAACCTGAAACAAAAAAAAAATAAAAAAAATCTAGGAAAAAATATAATAATTCAAAACAAAAAATATTAAAACCTGGAACAAAAAAAAATTAACAGTTTTTTAAAGACAGAAAAAATATAAACCTGAAAAGTAAGATTATTGTAAAAAAAATTAACAAAATAAAAAAACCTGTAAAACCGATTATTATTTTTAAATCAAAAGTGTTAAATTCAGTGTCAAATTTGACACCTTTTGTTTGTCCCATTTTTAGTGCTAGAGTGGTCTATTTTTGATAAAGGTAGGCGAAAATTTTTCAAAAATTAATAAAAAGACAGTTATTTATATAACAAAAGGCATTTTACACGAATATTGAGCTTGTGAGTGTAAAGAGGCGTCTTTAGTGCAGGGATTTTATCTGAAATGGTATTTTTTTATATTTTATATCAATGCGATGTATGCAACCAACAATACAATTACAGACTCTTCTGCAATTAATTTTGACGTTTGAGTCCGTAAAAAACTGCTTTACAGACTGTTTTCATGATGATTTCAGAAAAGTTATTTTTTTGCATTAATTTAAGCCTTTTCTAGTGGATTAAAATAGTTATTTGTATAAAAAGGCACTAAAGTTAATATTTTTATACGAATTGGAAGCTTATAAACAAGTGTTTGGCTTCTTTTTTGTTAGAAGTGATGGGTGGCGAATCTGCTTCTTCTGATTTTTTTCGACTTTTTTTTAATTCGAATTTCTAGCAAGATTACCGACCTCCTTCAAGATAATTATTTTTAAAATATTTATATATTGTTGTTTTTTAAGGCGTTTTAGAGGGATTATAAATAAAGTAGAAGTAATTATTTATAAATCAGTAGCAGATAATGATGTGAATCTGTTTATCTCTCGATTGTTTTTGCAATTTAGGGTTTATATACGGTTTAAAGAAATTATACGTCAGAATAATATAAGTAAAACTTGCGTATTTTGTTTAATAAATAATAATAAATAAACGTACTTATTTTTATATAGGCGTTTGGCGTCTTTCCTCTTCTCAGACTGGTCGAACACTAATTGAAACAAAGAGAAATCGATAAATTTATGAAATAAAATGAAAAAAACGCACATAAAAAATGACCTGCGTTATATCACTGCAAGGTCAGAGTGTACTTTTCTCTTTAATAAAAAAAAAAAAAAAAACAAATAAAATTTAATAAAGATGTTCTTTACGTGTTTAACAAACTGCTACTTGACAATTATTGAATGGGGGTTGGGATAAAGGGAAAATTGGTGTATTGAAAATAAATTATTTGAAATCAAACCGTGACCACCCCAAAAACATTATCGCTCTGATTTTAATTTATTTCTACATTTAATGAAAGCTATTGATCATATTTATTACTGGTTTTAGTGGTTTAAATCGCACACAAGAGTGCACTTTAATAATAAAAAAATAATAATATAGAAATTAATAAATAAAGAGTCATTGCATTATGCCAAGCAGTAAAAACACAAATATTTTTTATTAGTGTTTAATGCATGTACAGTCTTGTTTATTTATAATGTCACAATTGAGTTAGCGAGTTTTGCGTTGACCTAACTTTTCTTTTGCTTTTTTTGTTTCCAGTGGTACTTTTTTAATTTTTTTAGACTTTTTCTTGTGTCTTCCAGTGTCATTTTTCCTTTTTCTTTTTTTCCCTTTGTAATCTCTGTTTTTTAAGCTTTTTTAGAATTTTTTTGTTCTTCTAGAACTTTCTGTAGCTCTTGTTTTTCTTCCAATCGTCGATTCTCAAATTCTCTTTTTTTTAATGGACATTTTTTATATTCTTGGTTTTTCAAACGCCGTTCTTTTTCGTTCCTTGCTAATCGCCGTTTTTCAAGCCTTTCTAGAATATGTTTTTGTTCTTCTAGAACTTTTTTAGTTTTTGTTTTTCTTACAATCGTCGCTTCTAGAATTTTTTTTCTTTTAATTATCGTCGTTCTTATTCTTTTTTCAAACGCCGCGCCGTATCTTTTTTTTCTAATTTTTTTTTAAGCTTTTTACAATTGGTTTTTATTCTTCTAGAATCTTTTTAGCTCTCCAATCGTCGTTTTCCGAATTCTTCTTTTTTATTGTCGTCTTTTATATTCTTCTTCTTCTAAACTTTTTTCTTGGATTGTTTTTTGTTTTTTTTAGAATTTTTTTAGCTTTTGCTTTCTTCCAATCGTTTTTCCAATTCTTTTTTTTTAATTGTTGTTTTTTATTTTCTTTTTTTCCAAACGCCGTTCTTTTTCTTTTGTCTCTAATCGCGGTTTTTCAAGTTTTTCTAAAAATTTTTTTGTTTTTCTAGAACCTTCTGTAGCTCTTGTTTTTCTTCCAATCGTCGTTACTCGAATTCTTCTTTTTTAATTGTCGTCTTTCATATATTTTTTTAAACGCCTTTTTTTTTCTTTCTTAATCGCTGTTTTTCAAGCTTTTTAGAATCGTTTTTTGTTCTTCTAGACTCTTATTTCGCTCTTGTTTTTTTTTTAAATCAACGTTTTACACGCTGTTTTTTGCTTTTTTAAAATCGTTGATTTCCAAGCTTTTGTAGAATCTTTTTTGTTATTCTGGAATCTTCTTTATCTCCTATTTTTCAAGGCCTTCCAAAATCTTCTTTTGTTCTTCTAGATTTGTTTTTTGCATTTCCAGAATCTTTTTTGTTGTTCTTTATCTTCTGTCCGACGTATTTCAACTTCTTCCAGAATAAGCTCTTCTAGTCGTCGTTTCTAATTTTTTTTCTTTCAAACGCTATTTCGAAATTAATTTTTGTTTTTTCAGAATAGTTTTCTGCATTTCTAGAACCTTTTTTGTTGTTGTTTTTCTTCTAAAAGTAGTCTTCGAGGATCTTCCATAATTTTCTGATGTTTTTTATTGTCTTCGAGACTTTTTTTGTTTTTCTAGATTTGTTTCTTGTATTTCCAGAATCTTTTTTTCTTGTTCTTTATCTTCTAACCGATGTCTTTCAACTTTTTTTAGAATTCTTTTTTGCTTCTCTAATCGTTGTTTGTCATATTTTTTTCCAAACATCATTTATCTAAAATATCTTAACATCTTTCAAATCTTTTTTTTTTTCTAGAATTATTTTTTTTATTTTTTGGAGCTTCTTTTGTTCTTTTTTCTTCTAACAGTAGTTTTTCGATATCTTCCAAAATTTTCTTCTTTTGAAGACTCAAAAGTTTCTCTCGTTTTTGTATTTCTTCTGGAATTTTTCTTTGTTTTTTTAGTTTTTCTTCAAAAATGCCATATTTATTCTTCTTAAGTTATTTTTGTGATATAATAGAAGTAGTTTTTCAATATTTTCTAGAATTTTCTTCTGTTTTTCATTGCTTTTGAGTCTTCGTTTTTCTATTTCTTCTAGAATTTTTCTTTGTTTTTCAGTTTCTCTTCAAAAATGCCATATTTATTCTTCTAAAGTTATTTTTTTGATAAACAGGAAGTAGTTTTTCGATATTTTTTAGAAGTTACTTCTGTTTTTCATCGCTTTTGAGTCTTCGTTTTTTTATTTCTTCTAGAATTTTTCTTTGTTTTTTTAGTTTCTCTTTAAAAATGCCACATTTATTCTTCTAAAGTTATTTTTTTGATAAACAGGAAGTAGTTTTTCAATATTTTCTAGAATTTTCTTCTGTTTTTCATCGCTTTTGAGACTTCGTTTTTCTATTTCTTCTAGAATTCTTCTTTGTTTTTTTAGTTTCTCTTTAAAAATGCCACATTTATTCTTCTAAAGTTAATTTTGTGATATAATAGAAGTAGTTTTTCAATATTTTCTAGAAGTTTCTTCTGTTTTTCATCGCTTTTGAGTCTTCGTTTTTCTATTTCTTCTAGAATTCCTCTTTGTTTTTTTAGTTTCTCTTTAAAAATGCCACATTTATTCTTTTAAAGTTATTTTTGTGATATAATAGAAGTAGTTTTTAATATTTTTTAGAAGTTTCTTCTGTTTTTCATCGCTTTTGAGTCTTCGTTTTTCTATTTCTTCTAGAATTTTTTTTTGTTTTTTAGTTTCTCTTTAAAAATGCCACATTTATTCTTCTAAAGTTAATTTTGTGATATAATAGAAGTAGTTTTTAATATTTTTTAGAAGTTTCTTCTGTTTTTCATCGCTTTTGAGTCTTCGTTTTTCTATTTCTTCTAGAATTTTTCTTTGTTTTTTAGTTTCTCTTCAAAAATGCCATATTTATTCTTCTAAAGTTATTTTTTTGATAAACAGGAAGTAGTTTTTCGATATTTTTTAGAAGTTACTTCTGTTTTTCATCGCTTTTGAGTCTTCGTTTTTTTATTTCTTCTAGAATTTTTCTTTGTTTTTTAAGTTTCTCTTTAAAAATGCCACATTTATTCTTCTAAAGTTAATTTTGTGATATAATAGAAGTAGTTTTTCAATATTTTCTAGAAGTTTCTTCTGTTTTTCATCGCTTTTGATTCTTCGTTTTTCTATTTCTTCTAGAATTCTTCTTTGTTTTTTTAGTTTCTCTTTAAAAATGCCACATTTATTCTTCTAAAGTTATTTTTGTGATATAATAGAAGTAGTTTTTCAATATTTTCTAGAATTTTCTTCTGTTTTTCATTGCTTTTGAGTCTTCGTTTTTCTATTTCTTCTAGAATTCTTCTTTGTTTTTTGAGTTTCTCTTTAAAAATGCCACATTTATTCTTCTAAAGTTATTTTTGTGAAATAATAGAAGTAGTTTTTAATATTTTTTAGAAGTTTCTTCTGTTTTTCATCGCTTTTGAGTCTTCGTTTTTCTATTTCTTCTAGAATTTTTCTTTGTTTTTTAGTTTCTCTTCAAAAATGCCATATTTATTCTTCTAAAGTTATTTTTTTGATAAACAGGAAGTAGTTTTTCGATATTTTTTAGAAGTTACTTCTGTTTTTCATCGCTTTTGAGTCTTCGTTTTTTTATTTCTTCTAGAATTTTTCTTTGTTTTTTAAGTTTCTCTTTAAAAATGCCACATTTATTCTTCTAAAGTTAATTTTGTGATATAATAGAAGTAGTTTTTCAATATTTTCTAGAAGTTTCTTCTGTTTTTCATCGCTTTTGAGTCTTCGTTTTTCTATTTCTTCTAGAATTCTTCTTTGTTTTTTGAGTTTCTCTTTAAAAATGCCACATTTATTCTTCTAAAGTTATTTTTGTGATATAATAGAAGTAGTTTTTCAATATTTTCTAGAATTTTCTTTTGTTTTTCATCGCTTTTGAGTCTTCGTTTTTTTATTTCTTCTAGAATTTTTCTTTGTTTTTTAAGTTTCTCTTTAAAAATGCCACATTTATTCTTCTAAAGTTAATTTTGTGATATAATAGAAGTAGTTTTTCAATATTTTCTAGAAGTTTCTTCTGTTTTTCATCGCTTTTGAGTCTTCGTTTTTCTATTTCTTCTAGAATTCTTCTTTGTTTTTTGAGTTTCTCTTTAAAAATGCCACATTTATTCTTCTAAAGTTAATTTTGTGATATAATAGAAGTAGTTTTTAATATTTTTTAGAAGTTTCTTCTGTTTTTCATCGCTTTTGAGTCTTCGTTTTTCTATTTCTTCTAGAATTTTTCTTTGTTTTTTAGTTTCTCTTCAAAAATGCCACATTTATTCTTCTAAAGTTATTTTTGTGATATAATAGAAGTAGTTTTTCAATATTTTCTAGAATTTTCTTTTGTTTTTCATTGCTTTTGAGTCTTCGTTTTTCTATTTCTTCTAGAATTCTTCTTTGTTTTTTTAGTTTCTCTTTAAAAATGCCACATTTATTCTTCTAAAGTTATTTTTGTGATATAATAGAAGTAGTTTTTAATATTTTTTAGAAGTTTCTTCTGTTTTTCATCGCTTTTGAGTCTTCGTTTTTCTATTTCTTCTAGAATTTTTCTTTGTTTTTCAGTTTCTCTTCAAAAATGCCATATTTATTCTTCAAAAGTTATTTTTTTGATAAACAGGAAGTAGTTTTTCGATATTTTTTAGAAGTTTCTTCTGTTTTTCATCGCTTTTGAGTCTTCGTTTTTCTATTTCTTCTAGAATTTTTCTTTGTTTTTTAGTTTCTCTTCAAAAATGCCACATTTATTCTTCTAAAGTTATTTTTGTGATATAATAGAAGTAGTTTTTAATATTTTTTAGAAGTTTCTTTTGTTTTTTATCGCTTTTGAGTCTTCGTTTTTCTATTTCTTCTAGAATTTTTCTTTGTTTTTCAGTTTCTCTTCAAAAATGCCATATTTATTCTTCAAAAGTTATTTTTTTGATAAACAGGAAGTAGTTTTTCGATATTTTTTAGAAGTTTCTTCTGTTTTTCATCGCTTTTGAGTCTTCGTTTTTCTATTTCTTCTAGAATTTTTCTTTGTTTTTTAGTTTCTCTTCAAAAATGCCACATTTATTCTTCTAAAGTTATTTTTGTGATATAATAGAAGTAGTTTTTAATATTTTTTAGAAGTTTCTTCTGTTTTTCATCGCTTTTGAGTCTTCGTTTTTCTATTTCTTCTAGAATTCTTCTTTGTTTTTTTAGTTTCTCTTTAAAAATGCCACATTTATTCTTCTAAAGTTATTTTTGTGATATAATAGAAGTAGTTTTTCAATATTTTCTAGAATTTTCTTCTGTTTTTCATTGCTTTTGAGTCTTTGTTTTTCTATATCTTCTAGAATTCTTCTTTGTTTTTTTAGTTTCTCTTTAAAAATGCCACATTTATTCTTCTAAAGTTATTTTTTTGATAAACAGGAAGTAGTTTTTTAATATTTTTTAGAAGTTTTTTCTGTTTTTCATCGCTTTTGAGTCTTCGTTTTTCTATTTCTTCTAGAACTTTTCCTTGTTTTTTTAGTTTCTCTTCAAAAATGCTATATTTATCCTTCTAAAGTTATTTTTGCAATATACAGGAATACAATATTGACATTAATTGCGATAATATCAAAAATTTCACTTATTTTGTGATTTTTCACGTGATAGAAAAGCATATATAAAACCGTATTTTTGCTTTCTACTTGCCCAACTTTTCTTATTACAAATCAAAAATAAAAAAAGTTTTTTTTTAGATGGCCCCATGTTGGGCGCCAAATATTCGTAACTAAAAAAATCCTGAAAACGATGATTTGCAGTAATTTTTTTATTGTCGTTTTCTAATTATTGCAAACGCATCGTTCGTCTCCAGTGACCCTCCCGTCAATATTTCACGATGCCCCATGTTGTGCACCAAAAAATTCCTGCCAACCTACAGAAATTCCACCGAACCCAGCCACGCAAACGAATGATATACGAAGAATTCGTAATCATGAAACGCGGAAACAAAAAGCCTTATTATAATGAAAAATCTTGTACAATATTAATAGGTAACCTTATCCTAAGCGTCCGGGTATTAATGAGCTTGTCAGTTTCCACCCGTTGTATATGTCTTTTCCACGAAAAGGTCTAAGATCAGTCCTAGAATAATTCAGAATTTTTCTATAATCTAGCTCTAGTAGTGTTAGTGTCTTGTTGTGTTGCATGTCAGTAGAAAATTTGCTTATGATTTACAGCGATGGCACCAAACAGCAAGTGCGCAGCACTTTTGGTCGTTTCAGGTAGGTCTTTTTTTTTTTTAAATAAGATAATGATATTAGTGGAGCAGATTTGTTATCAAAATCGTTTTCGAAGTAGAGAGATTTTTTTAAAATTTGGACGTGTACTTGGCACTTCACGCCAAACGAGTGCGAGAAAGATAGCTAAATACAGGTAGCAAACGACTAGAAAAAGACAGGTTGTTTTACAACTTTTTAAATATCTTTCTACTTTAAAAAAAATTTCTTTTCTTGATTACTGATCAACTCCACTAAGTCAGAAGGTACTAAGCGAGAGATTTTTTTTCCAGGAAACGTTTTGCAAAAATGCAGAAGGAAATTGAAGAGGCATGTAGGGATACAAGAGGTGTCTCTCCTGAAGAATTACAGGAAGGATTTGGACCGGCTTGTCAATCAACAATACCGACTAAAGCCAGTGTTAAATTCGTAAGACTCTCCCTGACATTATTATTTATTATCAACATTATTATTATTTAGGACGCTCATGATGGTGAAGTAAACGCGGTTAAATGGAGCCCTGTGGACCGTTTGGTAGCCACTGGGGGCGCTGATCGCAAAGTCAAACTCTGGGAAATCTCCAAAGGTCAGTCTTGACCCATATTGTTATCATTTCTCGCAATAAACTTTTCATTTTTCATGGTAGTTTTTTTTTGTGTTTTTCCATTGGTCTCTTTCAGGTGGTTGCGAGAATAAAGGTATGTTGGTTGGTAGCAATGCTGGTGTTATGGCTGTCGATTTTGATTCGTCGGGTACAATGATTTTGGGAGCATCTAATGATTATGCAAGTCGGGTGTGGACAGTTGCCGATCAGCGGTTAAGGGTAAGTCGTCTTTTTTTATATAGGCAGGGTTGCCAACCAATTATTTATAAAAAAGGATAAAATATCTAGATCTACAAGAAGCTTGATTTTATTTTGAAAGATCTAGAATTGCTTTATGATTTACGTACTATTCTAGACGTAGATCTTTATCTGCCAAACATTGAGTAATTTAAGTTTTGGAAGATCTAGATGAGATAGAAAATGAGAATCTAGTTTTCTCAAGTATTAAATAAATTTTTTTAAGTTGTCTACTTCTTGTTCTATATACAATGCTGCAAAATATCTAGATCTACAAGAAATTTTATTTTATGTTGAAAGATCTAGAATTGTTTTTAAGATTTTCGTACTATTCTAGACCTAGATCTTGATCTGCCAAACAATAAACGTCTACATCTATCACGTAATTTAAGTTTTGGAAGATTTAGATGAGGTAGAAAATGAGAATACAGTTTTAAATACATTTTTTAAGTTTTCTAGATCTTGCTCTATATACAATGCTGCAATATAACTAGATCTACAAGAAATGTGAATTTATTTTGTAAGATCTAGAATTGTTTTTAAGATTTTCGTATTATTCTAGACGTAGATCTTGATCTGCCAAACAATAAACGTCTACATCTATCACGTAATTTAAGTTTTGGAAGATCTAGATGAGCTAGAAAATGAGAATCTAGTTTTCTCAAGTTTTAAATACAATTTTTTTAAGTTGTCTAAATCTTGTTCTATATACAGTGCTGCAAAATATCTAGATCTACAAGAAATTTTATTTTATGTTGAAAGATCTAGAATTGTTTTTAAGATTTTCGTACTATTCTAGACCTAGATCTTGATCTGCCAAACAATAAACGTCTACATCTATCACGTAATTTAAGATCTAGATGAGATAGAAAATGGGAATCTAGTTTTCTCAACAATTAAATACATTTTTTTAAGTTATCTACATCTTGTTCTATATACAATTTGATTTTATTTTGTAAGATCTAGAATTGGTTCCAAAATTTTTGTACTATTCTAGACGTAGATCTTCATCTGCCAAATAATAAACGTCTACATCTACCGAGTAATTTAAGTTTTGGAAGATCTAGATGAGATAGAAAATGAAAATTTGGTTGTTTATCAACTTTTTAAATACATTTTTTAAAATGTCTAGATCTTGTTCTACATACAAAGCTGCAAAACATCTAGATCTACAAGAAGTTTGATTGTATTTTGTAAGATTCAGAATTGTTTTCAATATTTTTGTACTGTTCTAGACGTAATCTTGATCTGCCAAACAATAAACGTCTACATCTATCGAGCAAAATAAGTTTGGTGAAGATCTAGATGAGCTAGAAAATGAGAATCTAGTTTTCTCAAGTTTTAAATACAATTTTTTTAAGTTGTCTAAATCTTGTTCTATATACAGTGCTGCAAAATATCTAGATCTACAAGAAATTTTATTTTATGTTGAAAGATCTAGAATTGTTTTTAAGATTTTCGTACTATTCTAGACCTAGATCTTGATCTGCCAAGCAATAAACGTCTACATCTATCACGTAATTTAAGTTTTGGGAGATCTAGATGAGATAGAAAATGGGAATCTAGTTTTCTCAAGAATTAAATACATTTTTTAAGTTGTCCACATCTTGTTCTAGATACAATGCTTGAAAATATCTAGATCTACAAGAAATTTGTTTTTATTTTGTAAGATCTAGAATTGGTTCCAAAATTTTTGTACTATTCTAGACGTAGATCTTGATCTGCCAAATAATAAACGTCTATATCTACCGAATAATTTAAATTTTGGAAGATCTAGATGAGATAGAAAATGAAAATTTGGTTGTTTATCAACTTTTTAAATACATTTTTTAAATTGTCTAGATCTTGTTCTACATACAAAGATGCAAAACATCTAGATCTACAAGAAATTTGCTTTTAGTTTGAAAGATTAAGATTAATTTGATTGTTATTTAAGATTTATGTACTCCTATAGACGCAGATCTTAATCTGCCTAACAATACTACAAGAAATTTGATTTTATTTTGTAAGATTGAGAATTCTTTTTAAGATTTTTGTATTATTCTAGACGTAGATCTTGATCTGCCAAACAATAAACGTCTACGTCTACCGAGTAATTTAAGTTTTGGAAGATCTAGATGAGATAGAAAATGAGAATCTAGTTTTCTCAAGAATTAAATATATTTTTTTAAGTTGTCTAGATCTTGTTCTATATACATGCTTGAAAATATCTAGATCTACAAGAAATTAGATTTTATTTTGTAAGATCTAATTGATTCCAAAATTGTCGTACTATTCTAGACGTAGATCTTGATCTGCCAAATAATAAACGTCTACATCTACCGAGTAATTTAAGTTTTGGAAGATCTAGATGAGATAGAAAATGAAAATTTGGTTGTTTATCAACTTTTTAAATACATTTTTTAAAATGTCTAGATCTTGTTCTACATACAAAGCTGCAAAACATCTAGATCTACAAGAAGTTTGATTGTATTTTGTAAGATTCAGAATTGTTTTCAATATTTTTGTACTGTTCTAGACGTAATCTTGATCTGCCAAACAATAAACGTCTACATCTATCGAGCAAAATAAGTTTGGTGAAGATCTAGATGAGCTAGAAAATGAGAATCTAGTTTTCTCAAGTTTTAAATACAATTTTTTTAAGTTGTCTAAATCTTGTTCTATATACAGTGCTGCAAAATATCTAGATCTACAAGAAATTTTATTTTATGTTGAAAGATCTAGAATTGTTTTTAAGATTTTCGTACTATTCTAGACCTAAATCTTGATCTGCCAAGCAATAAACGTCTACATCTATCACGTAATTTAAGTTTTGGGAGATCTAGATGAGATAGAAAATGGGAATCTTGTTTTCTCAAGAATTAAATACATTTTTTAAGTTGTCTACATCTTGTTCTAGATACAATGCTTGAAAATATCTAGATCTACAAGAAATTTGATTTTATTTTGTAAGATCTAGAATTGGTTCCAAAATTTTTGTACTATTCTAGACGTAGATCTTCATTTGCCAAACAATAAACGTCTACATCGATGGTGTAATTTAAGTTTTGGAAGATCTAGATGAGATACAACTTTTTAAATATTTTTTTAATTGTCTAGATTTTGTTTAACATACAAAGCTGCAAAACATCTAGATCTACAACAAATTTGATCTTATTTTGAAAGATTTTGATGAATTTAATTGTTTTTAAGATTTACGTACTATTCTAGACGTGGATCTTGATCTGCCAAACAATAAACGTCTACATCTACCGAGTAATTTGAGTTTTAGATCTAGATGAGATAGAAAATGGAAAAATCGTTTTTTATCAACTTTTTAAATATATTTTTTCAATTGTTTATATTTTGTTCTACATACAAAGCTGCAAAACATCTAGATCTACAAGAAATTTGCTTTTAGTTTGAAAGATTAAGATTAATTTGATTGTTATTTAAGATTTATGTACTCCTATAGACGCAGATCTTAATCTGCCTAACAATAATCATCTACATCTATCGCGTAATTTAAGTTTTGGAAGATCTAGATGAGGTAGAAGATGGAAATCTTGTTTTTTATCAACTTTCTAAATACATTTTTTAAATTGTCTAGATCTTGTTCTACATACAAAGCTGCAAAACATCTAGATCTACAAGATTTATGCAGTACATTTAATTGTTTTTAAGATTTATGAACAATTCGAGATGTAAATCTGGATCTAAAAAAACAATAAACGTCTACATCTAGCTAGCAATCTAATTTGGTAAATCTAGATGAAACAGAAAATCGAAATCTCGTTTTATCAACGTTTTAAATAGATTTTTATCAGTGAAATATCGAGATTAGCTACAAAATATCGAGATCTACAAGGAACTTGATCTTATTTCTACAGATCTAGATGGTTTTTTGATTTATACAATCTTTTATTGTTTTTAAGATTTATATACACAGATTAGAGACGTAGATTTTGATCTACCGCAAAAAATAAACGTCTACATCTATCTAGTAATGTCTAGTAATTTAGTAATTTGTAACTTGCGATATAGATGCTGTTGTAGTTTTATAGGCAGATCTAGATTAGGTGGAAGATTAAGATTCAAGTAATTCATACTAACTAATCTATAACAATACTTCTAAAATCTAGATTTGTCTAATTTCTAGATGAATGATTTTTTAAATAATTTGGGCTTTTATTTACAGAACAAATTCATCTATATCTGTCAGATATCTATTTATTAATTTCTAGTTAGAACGTTTTTATAAAATTTTATGTTATTCTTGTAGATCTAGATTATATCTACAATTTCTAGAATATTAAGAATAGAATGTGATAATTTAAATTTTTAAGCGCGAAATTAATTTAAAACACGACTCGTCAGCCGAGTTTTTTTAAAATTGAGTACTGTAAAATAGTTAATACACAGTTTGTTATAAAGGATTTGTTATAGAATTTAAAAAAAAAGGCCTATCCTTTGAAATAAAAGACGGTTGGCAACCCTATAAACATCGTCGATTAGCTTTGTTAGCGGTCGGGTCGCATCACTCATAACGAACGTGTAATTATAGCTGTAACGGTGGTACCAACATACAAAAATCAATTGATGGATGTATGCCCCGAATGTAATTAAGAGTTCGAAGCGAGATTAAGTGCTCGATAATTTGTGCGATTTTGTATAAAAATATCAGAAATTATGACAGACGAAACGTGAGGTTGAAGATTTCCCGTTTTCTAAACTTTACACTTAATCAAAATTCAAACTTTCTGAATACAAAACCCAACTACAAAACTTTCTGCTTTCGAATTAAATTAAGTATGACAGAAGTCGACGACATTACAACACCCCTTCAAGCACTTATATCGTTTTACCCTTAAAATTAATAAATGTCAAGAGATTATGTCAACGTTCTAAACCACCAGACGAATAGTTTCTTAAACAGAAAGACGCACTTCCGAAATGAAATTCTTGCCACATCATGATTTTTCGGTTGTGGAGAGTAGAGTTTATGAGTACGTGGCAGAGCGTTTCGTTTTGAATTATTCATGACAGTATTTGTAACAAATATATCAACGAGAGTTATTCGCTCTCTATTTCAAATCGCTAGACTATTTATCTCTTTAACTTCAAAAACACTTTTTAATTATTCTTTTTTTAAATTTTCAAAAAGCTAAACTATTAATTTTCTATTCAAAAATTGTGTCTTATTCAATTTGTTTTAAACGATCTCACAGATAAAAGTTTATTATCTTTTCTTAGCCAGTTATCATGGAACTCTCTATTGAGCCACTGGCGAACAATGCCGGTCTAATGAGCAGGACACCCATCGTGTTGGAAAAACATTTTCATTCTGTTAGAACTAATTAAATTGAGAATTGCTGGATTTACACTGCCTAAATCTAAAGAAAGTAACGGCTTTATAAAATTAAATTGTGGCGAGGACTACTAATGTCTGCACGCTTTGTCTACAGAATTTTTGGGTAATTAGAGTTTATTTAGTATGTTAGTTGGTTTCACTGATTTTTTTTGTGAGTGAAGGACCTTTACTGAGCTTTTTATTTTATCCATTCAATATTCCAATCAAAATTTCTCCAACTTCATAGCTGATTTTATTGCTGAACGTAGTTGCTTTTAATTAGGTTATATTTCAATTTTATTTACACACATTTAATAATATGTCTGGTTTTATTGTAGCATTAAAGTTGCATTTAATAGTAGGCACCCTATAAAATCACCTCGTTTTTTATATAACTACTTTGTGTATCGATCGAGTTTTGTAATAAAAATTTCAACAAAACCACGATAACAGAATGATATATAAGTAAATTTAATGATTATAAATAATTATCAAGAAAAAGTTGGTGTAATTTGTAAGGTAATACGTTTCTAATTTGGTTTTTATAGCACTGCTGTTATAATTATCACTCTTTGGCATTAATTTTAAATCAAATTCGCGATGAACTGAGTTAAGACTCGGCTTTGTTGGTATTATTAACTGTAATACAGGTTAAAAACCTGTTATAAAAACCAAATTAGAAACATATTACTTTACTAGAAAATAAAAAATTGGCGCCACTAGTTATAAAACTGTCATTGTTATTTCTCACGGTAATAAAAGCCCACCCCGTGTATAAATATCCTCCTCCCTCTCTAATATCCGGGCCAGAGGCGTCCAGTCCACACGACATTTATTTATTATACTTATGAGCGAATAAACGAGTCGTTCATTTGCCGGCCAGGAGTTAATGAAGATTACAGCATGCTGTAATAAATTAACTCGTCTGACACCTGTTGGGTCCCGCGTTTTACATTACAACACATGCAAAGTCATCTTTGGAAAATTTTTTCTTTTAAGAGAAAATTGTACTCAGGAACGTCAATTGCTTTCACGAGTTGTTATTTAGATATTTTACATGAAATGTAGCAAATTATCAACTTCTTAGTTTCGGTTCGTTAAGGAAACGCCGCTGGGTGTAGAACACGAGGAAACGTGGCTATTTTATACAAATCTAATCAAGTCTGCTGAGGAAAATAATAAGGATTTGTTTTTGAGGATTTGGACATTGTGGTATGCCATGTGAGTGATAATTATATTTGGATTGGCTTGTCATACTACGTAATACATTTTTGTCGGGTTTTTGAGTTAATAATTTACAATAAAGGCACTAGAGATGCTTAAAAAATTTCGTATTTAACTTTTTTTTATTTTTAAGCGTATCTCGAACTTAAATATTAGAGATAAAAATATTGTTTCACGGACTTAATTATTTACAACTTTTTCATTATTTTTTGTACTTTTTACCGTTTACGCAGGGTTTTAAAATGATACATACTAAGTTAAAAATTCGTCGACTTGATTTGAAGTTATAATTGAAGTTAAAATATCTGTTTGAGACTGTCACAATTTAAAACCCTTGTAAATTCGGTTCAAAACTAATTATCTGTTGTAGATGAAAGTTGGTAATTTGGTATTCACGTTCAGTAGACATTCGAAAACGATCAACACAACCCCAAACTGACACAGACATAGGCGTCCGAAACTCGGGGTGGTGTTAAATTTCCCGTATAGTTTTGACTAGTTTAGTTAAACCAAGTTGAAATAAACATACCACACAATACATCACATCAAAAACATATTTATCTCTCGTTTTTCTATCAATTAACCTTAAAACTTTGTTTATTTCAGGAAAATTTCTGTTTATTGTGGTGAAAACTTTAGCAAAACTTCGGTTTTGTGTTTGACTTGTTTCAGTATCGATTGAGAATTTCCAATCAAGCTGGTTTAGTTCTTGTTTCACTAGCTAGTTCATGTCAGAAAACAGAGAGAATGTTATTATTTAATTAAATATATTTTCTTAGAAACATTGAGATTTTATGACAAGTCAACAATTTAACTACACTAGTAATTTTTTGTTTATCTGCAGAGACGGATTAAACACTGAAATCAAAAATATTCTCAAATCAAAACTTTTTGGAGAACCGTCAGCGAAACAAAATTTTGCATCCGTTGACTATAATAACAGTTACGAAGCAAAATATGACTACATAATTTTTAATTTTTAAAAAACTGTAGTTTGTTGCTACTAATTTTAATAAAATTGTCGCCTCTAGCTTCCAATTTCCACAAAACTGTCGCCTGCGACTCTTAATTTTTATCGAGACGGTTGCCTGCAGCTTGTAATTCTTATCTAATAATAATATTGTAAAATATTGCGACAGTTGAAGGATTAGATTGGTTCAACAAAACTATTTAAAACTAGTAGCAAGAACATTTGTTAGAAAATATCTTAAGAGACTTCGCTAGGATAGCACCAATATTTGCTTTACTATCTTTTTAAAATAAAAGAAAATGCTGACTTTGTCTTGATTAGGCAACGTCTTTCCTTTTTCTCTCTCTAGCTGTTTGTTAAGTTTTTATTATTTAGTTTTTGTTTTTTTTCTCGTTCAATTAACGATTTGAGAAATTTTCTGAAATTTATGTTCTTTAAAAAAATTTTTTTGAAGTGCTTTAAAAAAACTTTTTATTTGTAGTTTTTTGGTTTTTTCTTTTCTAACAAACCATTTTATTTTATTTTATTTCTTTAAATGGTTGTTTTTTCCTAATGTTTGAATTTTAAGTTTTCTGAATTTTTTCTCTTCTAAATATTATTTTACAGGTTTTTCTAGAATACTTTTTGGGATTTCCTAAAATCTAGAGTGTAAACAATAAATTTATATGTTTTTAATAAATTCTAATCTTTCTTCTCAAAATAAAATGTTAATTAATTTTCTAAACGTCACTTCTACTAATAGTTTTTATTTCTTAGAATTAGAATTTTGTTTTCTTTTTCATTTTCTTTTAACTTTATTTCTTAGAATTGCTCTTTTTTTTAATCTTTAAATTTCAAGACTTTTGAATTTCTTCTCTCCAATATGTTGTTTTGAAGGTTTTTTTAGAATATGTTTTTAGTATTTCTTAGATCTCTTTTTCTTCTAATTTTTGAATTTCAAGTTTTCTGAATTTTTTCTCTTCTAAACGTTGTTTTAGAAGTTTTTCTAGAATATCTTTTGATATTTTCTATAATCTAGAATAGCATAGAATAGTAAAACAATAAATTTGTGTCTTTGATAAATTCAATTCTTACCTATCAAAATTAAGTGAATATTAATTACGTAAACATCACTTCTAAACTCGGTTTTTTATTTCTTTGAATTAGAATTTTTTTTTCTTTTGAATTTCAAGTTTTCTGAATTCTTTCTTTTCTAGGTCTTGTTTTAAAAATTGTTTTAGAATACTTTTGGTATTTTTGAGAATCTAGAATGTTACAGAATAGTAAAACAATAAATTTAAAAATGTTATTAAGAAAATTAAAATAATGTAAAATCAACTTCGTAAACGGCACTTTTAAACAGACTTTCTATTTCTTAGAATTAGAAATTTTCTTCTTCTTTTGATTTTTAAATTTCAAGTTTTCTGAATTTCCTCTGTTCTAAATCTTGTTTTAGAAGTTCTTTTAGAATAATTTTGGATATTTTCTAGAATGTTACAGAATTTAAAAACAATAAAATTAGAAAGGGTAATCAATCTTTGGAACATCTTTTTTAAACATAGTTTTTATTTCTTAAAATTAGAAATTTTTTTTTTGATCTTTGAATTTCAAGTTTTTTAAATTTTTTTTCTTCTAAAAGTTGTTTTAGAAGTTCTTCTAGAACAGTTTTTGGTATTTTGAGAATCTAGGGCGCTATAGATTTGTAAAACAATGAATTTAAAATGGCTAATAAACTTCGTGAAGGTTATTTTAAAACATAGTTTCTATTTTGTAGAATAAGAAATTTTTTCGAGAATCTATAGAGTGCTCTAGAATAGTAAAACAATAAGTTTAAAAAAGTTAATTAATTTTTTGAACGTCTTTTCTAAACATAGTTTCTATCTCTTAGAATCAGAAAATTTCTTTTTCTTTTGATCTTTGAATTTCAAGTTTTCTGAATTTCTTGTCTTCTAAATGTTGGTTTAGAAGTTTTTCTAGAATACTTTTTAGTCTTCTCTAGAATCTAGGCCACTACATAATTTAAAAATAATAAATTTAAAAAGGTTAATTAATTTTTTGAACGTCTCTTCTAAACATAGTTTCTATTTCTTAGAATCAGAAAATTTCTTTTTCTTTTTGATCTTTGAATTTCAAGTTTTCTGAATTTCTTTTTTCCTAAACGTTGTTTTAGAAGTTTTTTAGAATATTTTTTGGTATTTTCTAGAATCTAGAGTACTATAAAATTGTGAAACACTAAATTTGTGTGTCTTTAATAAATTCTACTCTTATTTGTCAAAATGATAATTAATTTCGTAAACGTCGCTTCTATACATAGATTCTATTTCTTAGAATTAGAAATTCTCTTGTTCTATATATTTTTAATTTTTGAATTTCTAGTTTTCTGAATTTCTTTACTTCCAAATCTTGTTTTGGTGGTTCTTTCTAGAATCTAACGTTTTTTTTTTGAATTTGTTTTAAATTTTTTTTGTGCTGTTTGTTATTGAAATTATGAGAAGACAGAGAGAAAAATTTGCCAATCTTCGGGGATCCTCAAACATGATTATCCTAAGGGCTACTAAACTTGTCAATCCGCCCCTGCTCATTCTAACTGTTTAAATCTTCCTCTCGTGTTATAAACGAGAATTTGATATATACCCACCATGGCATCCAAGCCTAACCAATGATTGATTTATGCAGATGCTCAACCTCTATGTACACACAATTCTCTTGCGCATTTGTGTAAATCTTAATTACCCACGCAAGATAATAGATTAGGTAATTTGTTAGCCGATAGCAAGAGGAGACCACACCTAATGCAAAATCCGGAAGAAAAAAAAAAGATAATAAAATACGCTTACAGTTTCCGCGATATATCCTTTTTTATTTTAGATCGGCGAGTGCTTTTATAGTCGCGAGATATTTCAGAGCACTCCGCCCAACGTCACTAACATATGATGATGTGCTCTAGAAAATAAAAGACGAAAAAAACAACAACAATAACGCGTACTTTTTGCCATTACGACCGCTCAAAACAACATTGTTACAAGACGAAAATATAACCAGAGGAAAAGTAAATATTTTGCATTGAAGAACGGAGGGGATTAGCAAGGTAGATAACCCTTTTATGGGAGATTGACTGAGTTACGACAGAAGAAAAGCGTTCAAGAAATTTTATCTCAAGCATAAATAATAGAAGCTGCTACCAGTAATTACAGAGAATAGAGATGAATGATAAAATAAAAACAATTTAGCTCGTAAAATTCGATTAACTTGTTGGCAAACAAAAAATACAAGTTCTGTCTCTTTTTGTGTTTAAAAGGGGTCATCAAAATTTTTTTTTTAAATTATTAAACACAAATTTTGGATTCTTAAATTATCATAATAAGATAGTTAAAGAACTTTATTTAAGGGCTATATAAGTGGATAAAATTAGAGGGTGATATTTAAGGGATAATAATTACCTTTTTTGGACACCTTCTTTATCTACAATTTTACAAAATTAATGAGCGATATATTTTTGGATCGTAAAATACTTAAAACAGCAAGGATATCACGGAATCTTATATAATCGATTTTGAGGGGCAAAATAGAGGTTTTAGGGTTTTAGGGCAAAATACTAAGTAAGGGATAGTGCAGGGGTAACTAGAGGCGTTATTGAAGAGACAAAAAAAAAGGAAAGTTTTTTTTTTATAAGAACTGGAGATTGGTAGTTAAACTGACTTTGAAGGGCCAAACGCCCTTTTTATAGGCTTCGTGTTAATAAATGAGTTAAATTTTTTTCCAATATTGTTAATTAACTCTTTTTAAATGTTAATAATTATAAGTCGGAACGATAATTATGGCAAACTCTTCAAGACATATCATTAGTTTTTATATAAAAAAAAATAAACAATAGTAGAATTTTTTAAAATTTTTAATAGGGTAATTTACTTCGAGTAAAGAAGCAATGAAATCCTGAAAAACTTTACGTAGTTATTTCAGCACCTGAAAATAATTAAAGACAAGACTTATTACCTTACCGTAAAAGTAAGCAATAGTTTCGTTCATCTAATGAAGAGGATATTATATTGAGAGGAGTGGTAATACTTCAAGCACGATTTAGTTTTATTACCGTTCTTTAAACTATTTTAAGATTTTTATTTTAAAGGTTTTATCTAATAAAAAAAACGGTAATTGATTCAATTAATATGTTTAGAAAATTTAGAATTTATAACTGAATACATTCAGCGATAACTTGCAAATAGTACTAAATTATAATTACTTAAAATTATAATAATTTGAAGTGTGTTTGATGTTTTCTTTCTCATTTAATTGTGGTTTTCTGTTCTTTCTCTTTTAAATGCTGTTTTGGAAGTTTTCTAGAATATTTTTTGGTATTTTCTAGAATATAGAGTGCTACAGAATTTAAAAACAATAAATTTAAAAAGGTTAATCAATCTTCTAAACATAGTATCTATTTCTTAGAATTAGAATTTTTTTTCTCTTCTATATCTTGTTTTAGAAGGTGCTCTAGAATACTTTTTGATACTTTCTAGAATCTTGAGTACTACAGAATTTAAAAATAATAAATTTAGAAAAGTTAATCAATTTTTTGAACGTCTTATTTAAACATAGTTTCTGTTTGTTAGGACTAGATTTTTTTTATTGATTTCTAAATTTCAATTTTTCTGATTTTTTTTTCCTTAAAGTTGTTCTAGACCAGTTTTTGATATTTTGAGAATCTAGGACTTTGTGAAGGTTATTTTAAAACATAGTTTTTATTTCTTAGAAGTAGATTTTATTTGAACTTTGAATTTTTAGTTTTTTGAATTTCTTTTCTTCTAAATATTGGTTTGGAAGTTCTTCTAGAATACCCTTTAGTATTCTCTAGAATTTAGGGCGCTACAGAATCTAAAAACAATAAATTTAAAAAGGTTAATCAACTTCGTAAACGGCACTTCTAAACAGATTTACAATTTTTTAGAATTTGAAATTTTCTTCTTCTTTTGATATTTTAATTTCAAGTTTTCTGAATTTTCTTTTCTAAATCTTGTTTTAGAAGTCGTTCTAGAATAGTCTTGGGCATTTTCGAGAATATAGAGTGCTACATTATAGTAAAGCAATAAATTTTAAAAGGTTAATTAACTTTGTAAACGCCATTTCTTAACATAATTTCTAGTTCTTAGAATGAGAAATTTTTTTTTTCTTTTGATCTTTAAATTTCAAGTTTTCTGAATTGCCTCTGTCTTAAATCTTGTTTTCGAAGTACTTCTAGAATAATTTTGGATATTTTCTAGAATCCTACAGAATTTAAAAACAATAAAATTAGAAAGGGTAATCAATCTTTGGAACATTTTTCTTAAACATAGTTTTTATTTCTTAAAATTAGAAATTTTTATTTCTTTTGATCTTTGAATTTCAAGTTTTCTGAATTTTCTCTCTTTTAAATCTTGTTTTAGAAGTTGTTCTAGAATACTTTTTGGTATTTTTAAGAATCTAGGGAGTTATAGAATTGTAAAACAATAAATTTAAAAAGGTTAATTAATTTTTTGAGCGTTCCCTCTAAACATAGTTTCTATTTCTTAGAATTAGAAAGTTTTTTTCTTTTTGATCTTTGAATTTTATGTTTTCTGAATTTCCTCTTTTCTAAATTTTGTTCTAGGACATTTTGGGTAATTTCGAGAATTTAGAGTGTTGTAGAATAGTAAAACAATAACTTTAAGAAGGTTAATTAACCTCGTAAACGTCACTTCTTAACATAGTTTCTATTTCTTAGAATTAGAAAGTTTCTTTTCCTTTCAATTTTAAGTTTTTTAAATTTCCTTTTTTTTAAATCTTGTTTTAGAAGTTGTTCTAGAATACATTTGGGTATTTTCGAGAATCTAGAATGTTATAGATAAAACAATAAATTTAAAAAGGTTAATTCACTTTATAAACGTCACCTTTTAACGTAGTTTCTATTTTCTAGAATTAGAAACTTTCGATTTTTTTTATTTTTTAATTTCAAGTTTTCTGAATTTTTTCTTACTTAAATTTTGTTTTAGAAGTCATTCTAGAATACTTTTGGCTATTTCTTAGATTTAGATGATTGTTTTTTCTTTTGATTTTTGAATTTAAAGTTTTCTGAATTGCTTCTCTTCTGATTGTTGTTTTGGAAGTTCTTCTAGAATACTTTCTGGTATTCTCTAGAATCTAGAGTTGTACAAAATTTAAAAACAATAAATTTAATTAGTTTCTCTTTCTTAGAATAGAAATTCTCTTTTTTTATTTTTGAATTTTAACTTTTCTGAATTGTCTCTCTTTTAAAATCCAAGGCGCTATAGAATTGTAAAATTATAAAGTTAAAAAGGTTAATTCACTTTGTTCCTTCTAAAAATAGTTTTTTAAAATTAGATTTTTATTTTATTTTTGAATTTTAAATTTGTCAATTTTCTCTCTTCTGAATCTTGTTTTGGAAGTTTTTTTAGAATACTTTTGGATATTTTCTAGAATTTAGGGTGCTACAGAATTTAAAAACTATAAATTTAAAAAGGTAATCAATTTTTTGAACATCTCTTCTAAACATAGTTTCTATTTCTTAGAATTAGAAATTTTTTTTTTGTTTTGATCTTTAAATTTTAAGTTTTCTGAATTTCCTCTGTCCTAAATCTTGTTTTAGAAGTTCTTCTAGAATAATTTTGGATATTTTCTAGAATCTTACAGAATTTAAAAACAATAAAATTAGAAAGGGTAATCATTCTTTGGAATATTTTTTTAAACATAGTTTTTATTTCTTAAAATTAGAAATTTTTCTTTTTTTTGATCTTTGAATTTCAAGTTTTCCGAATTTCTTTTCTTCTAAAAGTTGTTTTAGAAGTTTTTCTGGAACAGTTTTTGGTATTTTGAGAATCTAGGGCGCTATAGAATTGTAAAACAATGAATTTAAAAAGGCTAATAAACTTTGTGAAGGTTATTTTAAAACATAGTTTCTATTTTGTAGAATAAGAAATTTTTTTGAGGATCTAGTAGTGCGCTATAGAATAGTAAAACAATAAGTTTAAAAAAGTTAATTAATCTTTTGAACGTTTTTTCTAAACATAGTTTCTATTTCTTAGAATCAGAAAATTTCTTTTTCTTTTGATCTTTAAATTTCAAGTTTTCTGAATTTACTCTCTTTTAAATCTTGTTTTAGAAGTTGTTCTAGAATACTTTTTGGTATTTTCAAGACTCTAGGTAGTTATAGAATTGTAAAACAATAAATTTAAAGAGGTTAATCAGCTTCGTAAACTTCATTTCTTAACGTAGTTTCTATTTCTTAGAATTAGAAATTTTCCTTTTCTTTTCATCTTTGAATATCAAGTTTTCTGAATTTCTTTTTTTCTAAATGTTGGTTTGGAAGTTTTTCTAGAATATTTTTTAGTATTCTCTAGAATCTAGGGCGCTACAGAATTTAAAAACAATAAATTTAAAAAGGTTAATTAATTTTTTGAGCATTTCTTCTAAACATAGTTTCTATTTCGTAGAATTAGAAAGTTTTTTTCTTTTTAATCTTTGAATCTAATGTTTTCTGAATTTTCTCTCTTCTAAATCTTGTTCTAGGATATTTTGGGCATTTTCGAGAATTTAGAGTGTTATAGAATAGTAAAACAATAACTTTAAGAAGGTTAATTAACCTCGTAAACGTCACTTCTTAACATAGTTTCTATTTCTTAGAATTAGAAAGTTTCTTTCCTTTCAATTTTAAGTTTTCTAAATTTCCTTTTTTTTTAATTTTGTTTTACAAGTTGTTCTAGAACACATTTGGGTATTTCCGAGAATCCAGAATGTTATAGGTAAAACAATAAATTTAAAAAGGTTAATTCACTTTATAAACGTCACCTTTTAACGTAGTTTCTATTTTCTAGAATTAGAAACTTTCGATTTCTTTTTATTTTTTAATTTCAAGTTTTCTGAATTTTTTCTTACTTAAATTTTGTTTTAGAAGTCATTCTAGAATACTTTTGGCTATTTCTTAGATTTAGATGATTGTTTTTTCTTTTGATTTTTGAATTTAAAGTTTTCTGAATTGCGTCTCTTCTGAATGTTGTTTTGGAAGTTCTTCTAGAATACTTTCTGGTATTCTCTAGAATCTAGAGTTGTACAAAATTTAAAAACAATAAATTTAAATTTAATTAGTTTCTCTTTCTTAGAATAGAAATTCTCTTTTTTTTATTTTTGAATTTTAACTTTTCTGAATTGTCTCTCTTTTAAAATCCAAGGCGCTATAGAATTGTAAAATTATAAATTTAATAAAGTTAATTCACTTTGTAAACGTTCCTTCTAAAAATAGTTTTTTAAAATTAGATTTTTTTTTTATTTTTGAATTTTAAATTTGTCAATTTTCTCTCTTCTGAATCTTGTTTTGGAAGTTTTTTTAGAATACTTTTGGATATTTTCTAGAATCTAGGGTGCTACAGAATTTAAAAACTATAAATTTAAAAAGGTAATCAATTTTTTGAACATCTCTTCTAAACATAGTTTCTATTTCTTAGAATTAGAAATTTTCTTTTTGTTTTGATCTTTAAATTTCAAGTTTTCTGAATTTCCTTTCCTAAATCTTGTTTTAGAAGTTCTTCTAGAATAATTTTGGATATTTTCTAGAATCCTACAGAATTTAAAAACAATAAAATTAGAAAGGGTAATCAATCTTTGGAACATTCTTTTTAAACATAGTTTTTATTTGTTAAAATTAGAAATATATATTTTTTTTGATCTTTGAATTTCAAGTTTTCCGAATTTCTTTTCTTCTAAAAGTTGTTTTAGAAGTTTTTCTGGAACAGTTTTTGGTATTTTGAGAATCTAGGGCGCTATAGAATTGTAAAACAATGAATTTAAAAAGGCCAATAAACCTTGTGAAGGTTATTTTAAAACATAGTTTCTATTTTGTAGAATAAGAAATTTTTTCGAGGATCTAGTAGTGTGCTATAGAATAGTAAAACAATAAGTTTAAAAAAGTTAATTAATCTTTTGAACGTCTTTTCTAAACATAGTTTCTATTTCTTAGAATCAGAAAATTTCTTTTTCTGTTGATCTTTAAATTTCAAGTTTTCTGAATTTACTCTCTTTTAAATCTTGTTTTAGAAGTTGTTCTAGAATACTTTTTGGTATTTTCAAGACTCTAGGGAGTTATAGAATTGTAAAACAATGAATTTAAAGAGGTTAATCAACTTCGTAAACTTTATTTCTTAACGTAGTTTCTATTTCTTAGAATTAGAAATTTTCCTTTTCTTTTGATTTTTGAATATCAAGTTTTCTGAATTTCTTTTTTTCTAAATGTTGGTTTGGGAGTTTTTCTAGAATATTTTCTAGTATTCCCTAGAATCTAGGGCGCTACAGAGTTTAAAAACAATAAATTTAAAAAGGTTAATTAATTTTTTGAGCGTTTCCTCTAAACATAGTTTCTATTTCTTAGAATTAGAAAGTTTTTTTCTTTTTGATCTTTGAATTTTATGTTTTCTGAATTTTCTCTCTTCTAAATCTTGTTCTAGGATATTTTGGGCATTTTCGAGAATTTAGAGTGTTATAGAATAGTAAAACAATAACTTTAAGAAGGTTAATTAACCTCGTAAACGTCACTTCTTAACATAGTTTCTATTTCTTAGAATTAGAAAGTTTCTTTTCCTTTCAATTTTAAGTTTTCTGAATTTCCTTTTTTTTCTAACTAGAGTGCTATAGAATAGTAAAACCATAAATTTGAAAAGGTTAATCAACTTCGTAAACGTCACTTCTTAACATACTTTCTATTTCTTAGATTTAGATGATTGTTTTTTCTTTTGATTTTTGAATTTCAAGTTTTCTGAATTGCGTCTCTTCTGAATGTTGTTTTGGAATACTTTCTGGTATTCTCTAGAATCTAGAGTTGTACAAAATTTAAAAACAATAAATTTAAATTTAATTAGTTTCTCTTTCTTAGAATAGAAATTCTCTTTTTTTTATTTTTGAATTTTAACTTTTCTGAATTGTCTCTCTTTTAAAATCCAAGGCGCTATAGAATTGTAAAATTATAAATTTAAAAAGGTTAATTCACTTTGTAAACGTTCCTTCTAAAAATAGTTTCTTAAAATTAGATTTTTTTTTATTTTTGGATTTCAAATTTGTCAATTTTCTCTCTTCTGAATCTTGTTTTGGAAGTTTTTTTAGAATACTTTTGGATACTTTCTAGAATCTAGGGTGCTACAGAATTTAAAAACTATAAATTTAAAAAGGTAATCAATCTTTTGAACATCTCTTCTAAACATAGTTTCTATTTCTTAGAATTAGAAATTTTCTTTTTGTTTTGGTCTTTAAATTCCAAGTTTTCTGAATTACTTTTTTTATAAATATTGTTTTGAAAGTTCTTAGAATTTAGAACTTTTTGGTATTTTCTAGAATATACGATCGTTTTTTAAACTATTTGAAAGTTTTTATTTTCAGGAAGGTTTTCTCCAATAAAAAACCGATAATTGATTCAATTCATATATTTAGAAAATTCAGAATTTATAACTGAATACATTCAGCGATAACTTATAAATAGTATAAAATTATAATTACCTAAATATAAAAATATATGGTATTTGTTAAAATTATTTAAAAGGGGGGTTTTCAGCGTGAATGATTTTCCAAAAAAAATCATCCAAGCACAGCACTCAAGAAACTAGGACAAGCAGTTTTTAAATACCAGTCATCCATCCTCATTCACACCTATTGCAAATTGATTAAAAAATAATTGAGTTATATTAAAAAAAATAAAAGACAATCAGAGTCATACTAGATCGTCCTAGAGTCTATTTATGCATGCCACCCCTCAAAAAAAAACAGTAACGCTTTACTTGACCTGAACCTCAAGCTTTGCAAAAAAAACGTTACCTGAAGCACTTTCCTAACTGTTTTTCTTTTAAAAAAAAATTAATTAAATTAACTAATCGAGTATTATTCTAATACGTTTGCGGTGTTATTAGATAGGCGTTGGCATAAAAATCGGGTGTGTATACTCGGCACGTTTCTGTAAGGAAACTAACTTAGATTGCAAATAAATATAACAAAATAGTTTTGTTACGTTTAGTCAGTTTTCTCAGAGAAATTCACCGAGTTTATTGACTGTTCCTAGTAGACTAAAATGGCAACAGCCACTCACACCCTTAGAAAAAAATAATAGTAGAGGGAGAAAAAAACGCAGGTATGTGTTACGCGCGAATTTAGTGTCTGTACATAACTTCCTAGATATCACACGCGATTTTCGGTTAGAAGCGGCGAGAATGATTATAACCGGATTCATAGAGCTTGCATAAGCTATCGGTACGGCCTGAACTTAACCCAGAAGGTAAGCTCACACTGACTGACATCCCATCGTTGAGTTTATTGGACCTCCGTCTCTGCCAGATGAAGGTCCACACGGCAATGATGAGAAGTTGAGCAGAGAGGAAAACAGCAGCGGCAACGATCAACCCTGCCATGTTTATGCAAACGCCCGATTCGGGGATGAAGACGGCTTCGGATTCGATGGATTTGTTGGCGTCGCGTTCGAAGCCGAATTTGTCGGTGATTTGGATTGATTGGACGAGGAGGAGGTCGTCGTGGGGGTCGGTGGAGCGGCGACGGCGGCGACGTCGGCCGTAGGAGACGACGGAACGCAGGTCGCCGGTGGATTCCTCTTGGTCGCATTGGACCGGCTCGCAGGTGGGCATGCAAGGGGTGACTAATGCGCGGAATTGAACCACCTCGGAGGAGGGGAACTTGAAGGCATCGAAGTGGGACAGCAAGATCTGGAAATTAACAAAATAATAATATTAATAATAATAAAAACAAAACAAAAATATTGACGTTATAGTAATAAAATGAAAGAACTCAAGTTCAAGTTCAAGTTTTAAGAACTCCGTCGTTTTTCAAATTTTTGGGAGAAGTCATTTGCGTAAAAGATGTGTTTCACAATTGCGTGACATTTGGGACCCCAGAGGGTAAATATTTGAAGGATTATTAAATTTTTTACAGAACTAATAAACTAAATATTCTGAATTTAGTTTGAGGGGTACATAATGGGTAAAATAGAGCGTATTATTTGCGGAAAAAAACGGGGAGTTTGTGTCTAAATTGTCGATTGCAGATTAGCCCTCATTTGAGGGCTAAATAATTTCTACAAAATTAATTAACAAACGAGATATCTTTGAGGGGTAAATAAAGGACCCCATAGTATGATATTTGAGGGGTCAGGTATTAACGTATTAAATAGTTACAATATAATGGCCGCGGAATTTTAATACATTTATAATTAAGTTTGAGGGGTAAATAAAGGGTAAAATGGAGCGTATTGTTTGGAGGAAAAACGAGAAGTTTTTAAGGGCTTATCAACTATTTTATTTGGTGATTGGTGATTAGTAGATTAGCCCTTGTATGAGGGCTCTAAAATTTCTACAAAATAAAGAACATGGGGTTAATCTTTAATAATATCTAAAATATCTTTAATATTTCAGACAAGGGGCAAAAAATTTTGAATAGTGGGCTATTTAAGGGGCAAAGTCTTCTAGTTTAGTAGACGAAAAGTTTGTTAACGATACATATTGTCATAATATAATAGTTATATTTAATTTTGAGGGGCAAAATAAGGGCCTCTAAAAGGTTAAAGGGTTACATTTGAAAAGTGTTAAAAATTCTACAAAATTATTAAACGAAAGGGGTTTTATACAATTAATTTTAAGAGCACAAGGGGCATAAAGTGTCTTTAAAGGGTAACATTTGAGGGGCAAATAAAAAGACAAAAAGGGGAATTTTAAGAGTAAGAGGAGATGAAGAATTGCCAGAATAGAAGCGCTAAAAATATATTTTTGAAATATCAAAAACAAACAAAAAAAGGGGAATTTTGAGGGGTACAGATTTTTTTAAAGGGGGCTTAAAGTTACAAATTTGTAAATTGTTTTAACATCGTTTATATAATTGACAATTTTAATAAAAAGGGGTAAATTTGAGGGGTAAAAAGAGGGTCTTTTAAGAAGTCATAAACGGTTTTTCAAAATAACAGGTGTAAAATTGGTAAATAGTCACAGCAGAAGAGACATAAAGTGTTTTTAAAGGGTAACATTTGAGGGGTAAATAAAAAGACAAAAAGGGGAACTTTAAGAGTAAAAAGTGATGCTTGAAGGAATCATTAATTGCCAGAATAGAAGCGCTAAAAATATGTTTTCGAAATATCAAAAACAAACAAAAAAAGGGGAATTTTGAGGGGTACAGATTTTTTTAAAAGGGGTCATTGAAGTTACAAATTTGTAAATTGTTTTAACATCTTTTATGTAATTGACAATTTTAATAAAAAGGGGTAAATTTGAGGGGCAAAAAGAGGGTCTTTTAAGGAGTCATAAACGGTTTTTCAAAATAACAGGTGTAAAATTGGTAAATAGTCACAGCAGAAGAGACATAAAGTGTTTTTAAAGGGTAACATTTGAGGGGTAAATAAAAAGACAAAAAGGGGAACTTTAAGAGTAAAAAGTGATGCTTGAAGGAATCATTAATTGCCAGAATAGAAGCGCTAAAAATATGTCTTTGAAATATCAAAAACAAACAAAAAAAAAGGGGAATTTTGAGGGGTACAGATTTTTTTAAAAGGGGTCATTGAAGTTACAAATTTGTAAATTGTTTTAACATCTTTTATGTAATTGACAATTTTAATAAAAAGGGGTAAATTTGAGGGGCAAAAAGAGGGTCTTTCAAGGAGTCATAAACGGTTTTTCAAAATAACAGGTGTAAAATTGGTAAATAGTCACAGCAGAAGAGACATAAAGTGTTTTTTAAGGGTAACATTTGAGGGGTAAATAAAAAGACAAAAAGGGGAACTTTAAGAGTAAAAAGTGATGCTTGAAGGAATCATTAATTGCCAGAATAGAAGCGCTAAAAATATGTTTTCGAAATATCAAAAACAAACAAAAAAAGGGGAATTTTGAGGGGTACAGATTTTTTTAAAAGGGGTCATTGAAGTTACAAATTTGTAAATTGTTTTAACATCTTTTATGTAATTGACAATTTTAATAAAAAGGGGTAAATTTGAGGGGCAAAAAGAGGGTTTTTTAAGGAGTAATAAACAGTTTTTCAAAATAACAAGTGCAAAATTGGTAAATAGCCACAGCAGAAGGGACATAAAGTGTTTTTAAAGGGTAAAATTTGAGGGGCAAATAAAAAGACAAAAAGGGAAACTTTAAGAGTAAAAGGAGACGCTTGATGGAATTATTAATTGCCAGAATAGAAGCGCTAAAAATATATTTTTGAAATATCAAAAACAAACAAAAAAAGGGGAATTTTGAGGGGTACAGATTTTTTTAAAGGGGTCATTAAAGTCACAAATTTGTAAATTGTTTAACATCGTTTATATAATTGACAATTTTAATAATAAAGGGGTAGATTTGAGGGGTAAAAAGAGGGTCTTTCAAGGAGTCATAAACAGTTTTTCAAAATAACTGGTGTAAAATTGGTAAATAGTCACAGCAGAAGGGCTAGGAATTTAAGAATATGAACCTTCTGTGATAGACTAAAAGTGTAACTTTGAGGGGTAACAGACGGCTTAAAAGGGGTAAAAACAATTCTAGAAAATTTTAAATATTTTTTTATATATGAAGAAGGGGAGAGAGATGACAGAAAGAAAAGAGGGTAATGAAATATTTAAATTGCTAAATTGTCACTATAAAAAGATTTTGAGAGGTAAGATGTGATAGAAGGACCAGGGAAACTGATTATAAAAATTATTAAAATAACATATGTAGAAGAGTTATCAAGATTATTAAGAGCCTCAAGATTAAGAGGAATCTATTATTTGGGGAGATTATCAGATAAAATTTACAAAATTAGTGAAATCTTGTTTTTTAAAATTGTTAATCTTACATCTTACATTTTAAGAGTAAAAAAAAGGGAGATATTAGGCGGTAAATTAGGGTTTTTTTGAAAAAAAAAACGAGGAACTTTAGATTGTTGAATTTTCAAAATTCGGTGGGTCTAAAAATTTGTAATAATTTAGCTTTTCTTTAAATTTAGGAGTTATTTGAGGGGCCATTAATAATAATGGAGACACAATTAGTCCGCCATCTTTTTTGTTTCTCTCTTCTTCTGGCAATCAATCATAAACCAATTTAATTCCCGATTAGTTAAGCATTTGACATTTCGATTCAACTCCGCAACTTGTTAATCTTTGATCAGGTTTAATTAAAGCACTGAGTGTCCGAAAATTCTTATCTCTTTAATCAGTTCAATTTAGATTTTTTTATAGTAAAAAACCCCGCCACGCCCCTTTGATATATAAGGAAATTTCAATTTTGCAACTTAATAACTTACCTTGCCCGACTCGGCCGATTTATAAATAGGACCCATGATGAAGTGATCTGTGGGGCACCCATCCGAGTCGATTAAAACAATCTCACTGGAATCAACACCATCCATTGCGACCAACTCCCTGACGAAGATTTCATACGGACTGTTTTTGTCCATAATTTCGAAACGTAGAGCGAGAGGATCACCGACTTCAGCTGACGGCATGACATCACCACCGGAGCGATCTGTGATTTTCATTGCGACATTCGGTGAGTCCACTGTGACCTCCTCGGAGAGGGCCGGTTGGATATCCCCATGGACGCCCAAATCCACCTCGTTGGTCACACTCTTGTTGGTCAAATCGTACTGGCAGGTCACTGCCAGCCCCAGATCTGAGCTGGTGACGATCTTATCGTGGTGCTGGATCACCACGTCGTTGATGTACCTGCCGAGGCCGTTTTTACGCACGTTGCATTCAAGATTATCAAAAGCCATGGAGAGCTCGAATTCGAGACTGTTGTTAACGTCTCGAACGCACGAATTTGGACTTCCTTTGGCGTAGATTTTGCCGTCGAAAAGCTTGCTGGTTTGGATGCGAGCCACCATGTCGCCTGACCGGCAGTCGATGCTGACGTTGTAGCACGAGCTCAATTCGTAGGTTGCCGCCTCAGGGACCTCCAAATAAGGATCCTGCAGGACGAGAACGAATGCTAACATATCACACAGGAGCTAAATATTCATGAGGGTGATTTAAAGCAGCGAGTGACTGACAAGAGGTGGAGATTTTATTATTAAGGGGGCACTGCACCTTAGATCAAATGTTTCTTAGAAAGAGACGGAAATTTCGGTAGCGGAAATGCAAAATGGGATAGATAATTTACAGCGAAACACTCAAAAATTGCAAAAAATTCTTTCTAGATTGATTTTTTTAATTGTCTGGATCTAGATCTACAAAACCGGACATCTAAATTTACTAGAATATTATTGCTAATTGTTAATATTTTAACAGATCTAGATTTTTTTTTCACTTTGATCTGCAAAACAATGACAAGAGAATTTCTAAAATATTTTTGGCATACTGAAAGATCTAGATGAGATTGAAAATATGAATAGATTTTTTTAAAATTAAAATATAATTAGGTATTAGTAACATTATAACCTGCAGTGCACCCTTAAGAGCCTTCTCAAGGTTACTAACCTGTATATCGGCAAGCGTAGCACGCGAGTGATGACTGAGTCGGCAAACCATCTCTCCAGTGTCTCCATAATCATAGGAATGACACCTGTAGGGCGAGTTGAGACACAATTCTCGGCATTCATCAACCGATCCGACATCTTGATAGACCGAATCGACAGTTTTGAGTATTCTTCCATTGAGTTTTTTAAATTCGCATAATTTTGACGGTTCTTCTACGCAGTTGTTCTCCATATAGTCGTAGCCATCGGCTGCTTGAAAGACCGAACTTCCAGCAAGGGTGAGCCTATCCATTGCGGATAGTTCACAATCGCCTGTTGCGTTATTATAATTGGCCGATCTGAAAGATTTATTGAAATCAAGTACAGTGGTCATATTTGATAAGATAATAGAGGAGTATTGTGGGCTTTTGTAAGTTAAGAAATGGCAGGTCATCCATCTTGAATCGTGCTTTACATATGTAGACATGTACAGGCAGTTAGTTTAATGTCGGCCATTATTCCCCGACTAAATAGACTATAACTCTTGGTTTTTTCTTTTAATAAGTGTTGTTTGATGGGCGCGGATCGCTCACGATGGATTATGGTCATTGTCCCATCTCATCCATAGGATTGATGGGACCGGAACTGCCCATTCCATCACGACCGTGATAAATTATTTATCGGGTGGACAACAACCTTATTACTAGAAGGTTTTACACTTGTTAATCACGGCTTAACGACATGAAAAACCGGCGCTTTTGCAAGTGTTAAGGCCTATTTATTGCGCTTTCTGGATCTACGTCTCATTGTCTCGCCCATTTGCGGCTTAACAGCCTCGATGCCATTTTAGGGCGGCTGCTAAAGGATGAAGATGCTGCTTTGAACACTACATAACCTAACCATTATCTAAACGTGATTCGAATGCCCTTTCCCTTTCGTGTTATAATTAAGTGAAAGCTCTTAGAAGGCGGCAAACCAACGAGAATTATCTCAATACGTAAATCTTAATATTGTCAACTTACTGGACCGAACCAACATACAATATGTGCTTTAGACGAACCAAAGGGTATTGTCTACACTTTAGCATTACCTATAGTATTGAAATGCCATTTTAAATTGGATTGATTGTACGATATGGCAGTCTCTAAGCGACGCTTATGGTTATGAATTGCCTACTATGATGACACAGACTTACACTCTATTAGAATACAACTAGATACTATATCACCAACTACTAATTTGACTCAAACCTAATTATACTAGTCTCAAATTAACATAAATTCTCTTTTTTATTTAAGAATTTATTTGAGATATTTAATGAAATTGCATTGAACCTAATACTCTGGAATTTCCAAGAGCGCTGATTACGATTTTTATGTAAAAATTGCAAAATTAAAATGGCTGCTTCAAACGCTGATTAAATTTAGATTTAATTTACTAAATTTATAGAGGTAGGAGGCTTTAGCTGACATTTTATATAAGAACTGGCGGTCGTAGGCGAGATTTTATGTAAACTGGAAGTCAGAGGCGACATTTTATAAAGATAAGCAGTATCAAATCACATTTTATTTATAAAGATTGGGAGTCTTAGTTGACATTTTATATAACAAGTCGAAGTTGTAGGTCACATTTTATATAAACTGGAAGTCAAAGGCGCTGTTTTATAAAGATAACGAGTGTTGAATCACGTTTTGTTAAGATTGGGAGCTTTAGGCATAAACTGGAAGTCATAGACGCCATTTTATAAAAACTGGAAGTTTGAGGCGACATTTTATAAAAATAAGGAGTCTCAGCTCACATTTTATAAAGATGGGAAGTCGTAGGCGTAAACTGGAAGTCACAGACTACATTTTATAGCAACTGGAAGTCAGAGGGTACATTTTATAAAGATAGGGAGTCTTAGATTACATTTTATAAAGATTTGGAGCCGTAGGCACTAACTGGAAGTCACAGTTTATTTCTACGCTTCCAGTTTTTATAAAACATTGTTTTTGATTTTCGTAGGCATAAACTGTGACTTTCAGAAGTCAGAAGCGACATTGTGTAAAAATAAGAAGTTTTAAATCACATTTTATAAAGATCTGGAGCCTTAGGCGTAAACTGGAAGTCACTGAACACATTTTATGAAAACTGGAAGTCAGAGTTTATGCCTACGCTTCCAGTTTTTATAAAACAGCGTTTCTGACTTCCCTAGGCATAAACTGTGACTTTCAAGTATACTTACGGAAGTCAAAGACGATGTTTTATAAAAACTGGAATTATAAGGCGAGATTTTTAAAAATAAAGAGTTTTACATCAGATTTTATAAAGAATGGGAGCTTTAGGCATAAACTAGAAGTCACAGACGACATGTTATGAAAACTAGAAGATAAGGAGTTTAAAATCTTATTTTATAAAGATTGGGGAGCCTTAGAAGACATTTTATATAAAAAGTGGTAGTCGTAGGAGACATTTTATGTAAATTGGAAGTCAGAAGGACTTTATGAAAATAAGGAGTCTTAGATTACAGTTTATAAAGATTTAGAGCCGTAGGAACAGTTTATAAACGAAATTTTGTAAAGACAGGGAGTTTTACATCAGATTTTATAAAGATTGGGAACTTTAGGCATAAACTAGAAGTCATAGACGATATTTTATGGAAAGCAGAGGCGACATTTTCTAAGAATGAGTAGTCTCAAATGCTATTTTATAACGAATTGGGAGTCTTAACTGACATTTTATATGAAAAGTTGAAGGCATAGGCGACATTTTATGTAAACCGGAAGTCAGAAGGTCATTTTATAAAGATAAGGAGTTTTAGATTACATTTTATAAAGATCTGGACCCGTAGGCATTAATTGGAAGTTACAGCTTATGTCCACGCTTTCAGTTGTTACAAAACGTTGTCTTTGACTTCAGTAGGCATAAACTGTTACTTTTAGTTTATGCCTACGGAAGTCAAAGACAAAGTTTTATAAAAACTGGAATTATAGGCAACGTTATTTAAAGATAAGGAGTTTTAGATCAGATTTTATAAAGATTGGGAGCTTTAGGCATAAACGAGAAGCTACAGACGACACTTTATAAAAACTAGAACTCTGAGACGACATTTTATAAAGATAAGGAGCCTTAAATTTTATTTTATAATGATTTAGAGCCTTAACCTATATTTTATATAAAATGTGGAAGTCGTAGGTAAAATGGAAGTCAGAGACGACATTTTATAAAGATGAGGAGTTCCAAATTGTATTTTATAAAGATTGGAAGTTTTACCCGATATTTTATATAAAGAATTGCAGTCGTAGGCGACTTTTTATATAAACTGGAAGTCAGAGACGTTATTTTTTAAAGATAGGGAGTCTCGGATCATATTCTGTAAAGATTTAAAGTCGTAGGCATTGAATGGAAGTCACAGTTTATGTCTACGATTCTAGTTTTTATAAAACACAATCTTTGACTTTCGTAGGAATAAACTGTCATTTTCAGTTACATATTTAGGAATTAGAGGCGACGTTTCATAAATACAAACAGTCTAAGATCACTTTTTATAAAGAGTGGAAGTCATAAGCGTAATCTGGAAGTTATAGACCATATTTTATAAACACTGAAAGTCAGAGGTAGCATTTTATAAAGAAAGAGTCTCAGATCACGTTTTATAAAGACTGGAAAAAAGTCGTAGGGGTAAACTGGAAGTCACAGACGACATTTTGAAAAAACTAGTAGTCAGAGACGACATTTTATAAAGATAAAAAGTTTCAGATGTAAATTAGGAATGACGGCTGACATTTTATGAAAACTGGAAGTCAGAGGCCATATTTTATAAAGATAATGAGTTTTAAATTTTATTTTATAAAGATTAGAAGTCTTAGCCGACATTTTATGTAAAAAATGGAAGTCGTACGCAACATTTTATGTAAACTGGAAGTCAGAAGCGAAATGTATAAATATAAGAAGTCTCAGACTATATTTTATAAAGATTAGGAGCCGTAAGTGAGATTTTATACAAAAACTGGAAGCTGTAGGCGACATTTTATATAAAATGAATGTCACAGGCAATAAGTGGTTATTGATCTCTTAAAAAAATATTACGAGTTGTAGGGTACATTTAAGGCGCCTTTTTTATAATTATTGATTACGATTTTGTTACGAAAATTGTAAAATTCAGAATGTCTGTTCTAATAACTGGTTTTTGTAATTTTTGTGTTGCAATTAGCAATTATCCTCTCAGATATCTCTTGAGTACCGTATCCATTTATTATTTTAGATTTGCGCTTTTGGTGATGCGGCAATGTTGAAATTATAGGCTTCCAGGTGGTAATCGAAGTGAGTTTGTGTGTAGTAAAAAATCGTCCATAAATTACGGTGGCAGGAAAAAGCGTGTGTGCGCAGATAATAAATACTTTATCGTCGTCGTAATATTATATCTTGTATTTAGTGTCTCGTCATTGGCTTTTGTCGTGCGTTTAAAGAGGAAAATCGTTGGCGCGGTGCTTTTTCTTTAGTGGTTCGTTGTACGAGGCAATGAAATGATGGCTTGTCATATTCATGTTGTTGGCTGCTACTGTCATGTCCTCTCATTTCGATTAGCAAATCACATCGGTTCGATTGCAAGATATTTTCACGTTCTAAGGCACGATCTGGTGCGCGGAAGAAATGGAAATCTCATCTTGTACTACAATTATCCGTACTATCGATTTCGCAAATCGACGATGCTAGGTTCTCATGAAGAGTGGCGTGACTGAGACCCATTCGAGAAAAAAAAAATTCATTTACAAAAGTGAAATACGCCAATTAGACACACTAACTTCTCAGCATGCCGTCAATCACAAGGTTTTAGAACAAAACAGATATTTGCATTTCTGTCTGCTACTGACAGTTCAGAGAGATCCTTATTGACCCATTTCAAACAACGACACCAACTTTTCACACAAATATTTTGAACAGGGATGAAAAACACTTCGGTTTTTTTTAGGATGTTTCGAGGATTTACTCTTAAATACGAAAAGAAAAAAATTGGTGACAGCTGTGCGGCTTTGTGAAAAATATTTTATTAAATACACCGTGTTTAAAAAATACTGGAAATTTGTGGGTTTGAAAACAAGTAGGGCAAATTAACAAAAGTGAAATTTTCTAAGAAAACAAAAATAAGATTTTTTTATTTTTTGAAGTCAATCCTGGGACTTACTATAGAAGGTCGATCAGGTTTTATTTTTGCAACATTACGTGTATTTAAAAGCGGTTTCAAAAATCGAAAAATAAACCGATTTTGACATCTCACCTGTCTCATTTAACCCAACATCTGCCGGTAGTTTTGATTAAATTATCAAGTTTATTTCTCAATCAATCTCAGCAACTTATCTTAATATATTATCTTTGATTTTTCTTCGGTTTCAGTGAAGCAAACCGGTCATATGTTTATGAAAATGAAAAATATCGTCGATATAAACTGGATTTAATTAATAAGATAATCATTGAATTGCAATCGGAACAGATTTCTGATTAATCGTCTTTGAAGTTTGCGCTTCCCAATACCAGAAATGTCTGTCTATTTCTACCAACTGTCATATTGTAGTACCGTAAATTTCTCGAGGTCAACCCTTCTCTGTAATCATTATTATCTAAAATAACATTTCGTTTTAAATTGATTTTAATTTGACATTCACGACCTTTTGTCGAAAAATTTTCTAGGTGACGATATAGTCGCTAGAATGCGCAGGTAATCAGCCGTATCGGGCAGATTGTTCGCTCGGAACCGACCAGGGTGGTTGTATTGTTGAGATGCAAAGCGTGTGTGTTTAGTGTCATTGGGTTGGCAATGACGAGCCACACAGGCAGATCCTAACTGCGAGTCACGTTCGAAACGATACAACAATATCACAGATGACATATTCGAGCTAGATAGGGCGTCGTGACGCCCACAGATAACTTGACTCGAGTGAGAAAGATTTCTAAATTGTGGTTAAAGATTTAAGAGCAATTAGGGCCTTCAGAGTTGAGTTATATCACATATTTGTGACAATGACGTGTATCAATTGTTGTTATTACTAAAGAATTTTTTTAAGGCACTAAAGACACTTTTTTCCAACAAAATTTCGAAATTAGAAGAAAAACAGTTTTTCAAAATAAATTTACACTTTTGATCTGTCTGTTTACGTAAAAAACCAAAATTTTGGGTGTTCGAAGACGCTTCTAATAGCTATAAAAACACACAAAATCAGTGATTTTCTACCTTCTCTTCTGTCTTTCTCTAACACTTATTTATTTATCTATGAGCGAAAAAAAGACGGATATATTGTATTTGTGAGAATCTTACCACATTTAAAGGTTTGAGAGAGATTAAAGCCTTTCAGATGGAAGAAAATGTCCGATTTTATGACAGTTGTAACATTGTTGTTATTATCAATGAAATTTATTTTTGGTGCTTGAGTTTTGTTTCTGGGAGTGAACTGTGGAATATTCTAACCGTCTAGAGCGTCGCGACGCTTACAGATACCAGTTCTAAATACATATTTAGCGTCAATTAAATGGCCCAGGTGGGGTGAAATGCCCATTTTTATGACAATTGTAGCAATTTTTTTATTTCTTAATAATTTATTTTCAGTACTTTGAAACTAAATATTTTAACCAAATAAAGCGTCGCGACGCCATCAGATACGTACTTTATGTATTTAGCGTCAATTAAAGCCTTCTTGGTAAAGTAAAATGCCTATTTTTGTGACAATTGTAACAATATAGTTATTCCTTAATAATTTATTTTTGGTGCTCTGAATTGAAAATCGTAGCTAAATGAAGCGTCGCGACGCCCTCAGATACATATCTCATGTATTTAGCGTCAATTAGGGCCTTCTTGGTAGAGTGATATGCTCATTTTTGTCACTATTGTAGGAATATTTTTTGATGTGAAAATCATAGCCAAAGGGGGCGTCGTGGCGCCCCCAAATACTTATCTTCTATATTTAGCGTTAATTAAAGCTTTCCAGGTGTGGTGAAATGTCGATTTTTCCAATTGCAAGACTGCTGTTATTATTAATGAAATTTTTTTGTTTGCCTTTTGTTTTTGTATATTTTTTGATGTGGTTGGTTGATTGTCGGAAGCTAAAAAGTGTTGTTGTTTTGTTCTGAGTCGTCTCACGTCTGGTCAGTAGTATGCGCGATCAATCACGAGGATAATTAAAACTGACACCGTAGCGAGTAATTGATTTTCACGACTTTTCCTTTTTAATCTGTTGGGTTTGATTTTTGTGAAACCCTCCTTCTCATCTAGGTTGGTTTCTTTCAATTACAGGAAGTTGTGGTTGATTTGATTTTATTTGTGTGAGGAGAAGAGGAACAACACAGTGGTAATGTCAGGTCCGTTGTTAAGCCACCCGCAGTGCTTGCGTCCAACACCTATGCTTCTAATTTATTCAAATTAATTTCCTGAGAGAGGAGAGAGAGTCTAGTGTTGCAAAAATGTTGATCTCGACGGGCAGTCCAATTAGTCCTCAAGAGTTGGCAGTTGGAGATGTAGACGGGACATTTATCACACACATACGTAGTCGTATTAACATTTTGATGGGAGGTAATTAGTGATTAGTGCAATGTTATATGACGTGCGTCTTTTGTGAAGGAAAAGGTGAAGGACTTTGGTAGACTGCCCCATTTATCAGCAGTCGCTGATCTATCTACTCCCTTCAATCAGCTATCATAAAAGGATTTAATAACGCGCCAACGCTTACACGGGGAGACGCTTTTACAATATTTTTGCCGTTTGAGATGATAAATTTTAGATCGCGCCGATCAAAACGATGTTTTAGATGACGGAAATGCATTTTCAACTTCTTTAATGGACGACCGGTTTCGCTTTTAAAAGACAGACTTCGTTGATCAATCAGTGATATTTGGCACAAGTGACATAACGTAGGTCACGGATGGTAGACCTCTTCTTACTTAATAAAGTAATAATGCAAGTGTAGGCGTCTGTAGATTAGTCTCTCTAGTGCATTAGCATGTGATATAGCTCGTACATTATCTTGTCACGGCCATTATTGGTAATTTACATTTACATGTCTCAGTTGCAGTTGAAATAATCACCGCCATTACAACTCTTCCCGAATTTTTTACGAAAACTTTCTGCAAATAAAACAAAAACGGAAGTGAGATCTAATCCGACTAATGAGATTACAGTTCGAACACAATGTTTAATAAAATACCGATCGATTTCAAGTCTCTCGCTCTTAACCATAAGCGAGAATCGGACGATATTACCAACTTAAAATCAGTTCCAAATTACTTTACGTGATGTAATTTCGTGCAATTATCAGATAATTATCTGATATTTACTTCACGAACTCGTTAAGGATCTCGAACGCGCGGGATGAGGAACAAGGAAAAAATACACAAAACGCCAACGATCTAACGCGGGAAAACAACTTTTACTATATAACAACCAGTAAGCAATGTAAAAATAATTAAACCTCAACTATCTTTTTAAATCAAAAACTACAATGTGTTGCCAGATTTTAAATTATTTAGTTATTGACACAAAAAATTTGGGAATGCTTTGCAAAGTATACTTCAGCTTGAAACTAAACTCAGCCTAACGTTACTGACTGCCTTTTCCTTTACTTTTACAGGTTTTTGTGTGTAAAATACGTATTAAAACTGTATAAAGATACTAAAACAAAGTGTCGTATATATATACTGATTCTAAAATCATTGAAGACAACCACACCTTTTTATTATTTATAACAATATTGTACTTGTTATTGTCACAAATATGGTCATATCACTTCACCCAGAAGGCTCTAATTGACGCCAAATACATGAGATATGTATCAGAGGACATCGCGACGCTTTATTTCGCTAACATTTTCACTTCAAAAAATAAATTATTATGAGATAATAATATTGCTACAATTGTGACAAAAGTGGGCATTTCACTTTACCAAGAAGGCCTTAATTGAAGCTAAATACATGAGGTAGAAATCTGAGGGCATTGCGACGCTTCATTTGGCTACGATTTTCATTTTAAAGCACCAAAAATAAATTATTAACAAATAGAAATATTGCTACAATTGTGACAAAAACGGGCACGTCACTTCATCAAGAAAGCCTTAATTCTGACTTTATTGTTATTTAATGGCATAAGCAGACACTAGGTTATTTGCAACCATCAGGCATTACCTATGTAGGTTGGAATCCATTTTTCTAATACTCTGTTACTCATTCTCACAGAGATCTGCTTAAGCCTCAATTATTTACTCTTCTGGTACAATACTCCTTGTCGATTGAAAATGACTAATCGTGTTTTTTTTACCATTCTCCTAAATGGTAGATTTACCGCCCGTTGAGCGTAAAATATCTAGCACCTGTTGGTATTATTCGGCATTGTGGTCTCTTCTTACCGTCGGAAGTCGCTCACACGTATTATAATTGCTCTATAAATTATGTTATCTAGTTTCATACTCACATTGTCATCTTCGTTGTGATTAATAATTGGTAATTTGGCTTAATAGAGTCGAGTAGGTTATTCCCAACTCGAGTAAACACGTTTGAACTTGGTGCGGTTTTGTAGTAAAAGCAAATCCAGGATTTCTAATTTCGTTGTGGTGGTGTTATGATAATTTGTTAAAGTTTTGTCATTAAGTGGACCAGGTGGTGCCGAATTTCGTTTTTACAAATTACTAATTTAACTTGCTAGTATAGTAAATAAAGCCAAAACTGAAAAACTATCTGTATAAAGATGATTCTAAAATTGAATTTATTGTATTAGTAGCGGGTTACTTAAACTGGCGATTACGTAAAATTTAGTAGCGGGTTACTTAAACTGGCGGTTTGGTAAGTAGCGGGTTACTTGAACTGGCGGTTAGGTAAGTAGCGGGTTACTTAAATTGGCGGTTAGGTAAAATCTTCTGAGAGTTCAGGGGCTTATTAATACCTTACCAAATTAAAAAAATATATCAACGCTTCTTAAACAAAATAGCTACAACGGCTTAATTTCTCTACAAAACCCCCCGAGTTTTGAAATTTTTCAATTTCGTCTTTATTTGCTGTAGTATCGTATCAGTTAATTGCAATTAGTTGTAGGTCGGTGGTACAAGGGTGGGTACAGTTATCGGCTTAGCTCACACTATTAAATTACACCGGCTATGGAGGTCAACCTTGCAAGACAAGCCACCGCGATAATTACCAAAGTTTGGGAATGTTGGTTGCAACCACAGCATCGTATCTCTTCGATTAAGTTACCATATGGAATTTCGTTTATTTCATGAAAAATTTTCTAACGACTTGTGGAGTCGCTATAAGTCATCGATGTGGTTATAGTGCGGAAAGCTGGACCGCACTGTCCAAGACACTATTACACGCTTCGAATGTCTTGTAATCATAAATAAACGTCGAAATTTGCATGCGGACACTTCGTACATGGAAAACATGGTGAAAACATCGCACCAACTATACCATACATGGTACAAGGACTCGTACTCTCGTTAATAACGAAACGTGGCAATTAGCATGAAATAGTGAACTTAGAATTGTGTGTTTACTGAAAATTTTTTTCTCTACTGCCGGAGGTTGTAGCAAATTTCGAATTCTTGACTAATGCACATAAAGAATTTGATTCGATTTTTTTTTCAAAATTTACCCTTCAAGGATTCTCACACGAAAGAATATCATTAACGCCTCGAAATTGCCAAACAATTACGATTTAACACGTTAACTAGATAACAAGGAGATTATCAAAATTAACCAAACTAGCAATTTTCAAGATTTTTTGCTTCAAATTTTACGTCGAAAATTTGATTGAGTGATGATTATAAGACTGTTGTTATTACAAGTTTTTTGTAAGGTTCAGATTATGATAGATCTGTTAGCAATCCTCTAAATTGATCATTACAAGTCTGAAAAGATAAAAGACGAGTTATTGAATCCGGCTCAAAGGACCAAACTAAGGAGCAACAAAAACTGTTTTGTCGCGTTACTGCCTTGCTTTATAATCTACAATTTTAAAAACAAAAATTTGCGATTTTGAATTTTATTGGGACTGCAGATCTAATAAAAGTTCCTGAATCCGACTTGAAGGATCAAAATTTAAAATCATAGAACAATTTACCTCATTGGACAAAGTAATACGGTTGATTCTATTGAAGCTAATTGTATAGAATTTTTTTTATAATTGTATATTTTTTATTGTTATTATTAAATACTAAGTTGCTGGATCTGGCTTGAAGGCTCATTTTGAAAATTTTTTAGATTTAGTTTTTCAGAAAATTTTAGTTGAAAATGCTGTTGCGACTGTATATCTAATACAAGTTGGATCCGGCTCGAAGGACCAATATTTTTCACTATAGAACACACACAGAAAATTACAAAAATCTAACAATTTGCAAACTAAAACTTTTTTGAATAATTAATTTAAGAAATGTCTTTATTATTGATTACTAAGCTGGCTGAATCTGGCTCGAAGGACCAAACCGTATAACCTACTATTTTAAAAACAGAAATTTGCGTTTATGTATGCTATTGATTTTCAAAATACAAAAGAAGCTGATCCGGCTCAACAGATCATCACACCTTGATATAGATCAACTTGTGACCTTTATTGTGACGTCAAAATAAAAAACAGAAATGTTTCAGTTTAAAAAAGTGACAAAACGACTTAAAAAAACTGTCATAAGCATAATTAAACTCTTATGATTTGTTTAAAAAAATCAGATAATGGTTATTTGTGTAAAATTTGTACAGTGCTGGCTTTTTATTAAAACGCTGCGCAAACGGTCAAACATAAAATATAATTTTAGAGGAAAAAGCTGTAAAAAGAGTTGATCATTGCTTATATTAGAACGTGGGAAGGGTTATCTAAACAACTTTCTTTTTTTTGAAGGTTTCTAGGGCCTAAAGTGTTCGCGGACTTTATTATATAAAATTGACTACCGTTTTTTCTGTTTTTGACCGTTCTAATCTGACTTCTTTCACGAAACGTCTCAGAGATAGTTGTTTATAGCAATTGGTATTTTTTTTAATAACGTAATTTTTTAAAAATAATTGTCACTTTTGATTTACAAATTGTCTTAAAATTTTGGTGATCCTTCGAGGCGAATTTGAAGCAGCGTTTTTAGTAGAATTTTTGAGGTCGAAACGACAGTTTCTTTCTACTTTTTTTAATAAAGATCGCAGAGATTTTTGACGTCTTTGACACTCCCAAATTATTTTGAAAAATTCAATGATCCTTCGAGGCAGATACAGAGAAAAGGCTGTGTATAGAAGTGTCAATTTACAACAGTCATTCTTTATGATTCTGATAATTGTAGATTTAGTAGGATTTTGGCGCCGAAGATGACGGTTATTTATTATTAATTGTAGGGTCCTTCGAACTATTTAAATTTTTTTTGAAAATTTTAAATTTCACGTTAATTTCTTCCACAAAATGACTAAGATTTTTGTTGTTTTGGTTCGTCTTTTACCACTAGTCACGTCTCGTCTTCCCTCTTTGTTTTTTTGTCAAAAATTCCTTCAAAGGTTTTATGAAGCAAACAATTTGTCTTTTATGAAGTTGTCGGTCCTAAGAAAAGCAACTTTCATAAAATGTCCATCCGTTAGGCTATTGAGGTTTTATTTATAGGTAGTTTGTCGGCCATTGAAAAATGTAATGACGTGTATTTACTGTAAGACACGCACGCATGACTCCATTTGATTTGGCGTTTTTTCACGCGCGAATTTCTATCATAAACAATTTTACTTGATGATAATAATTGTTACCGGATTTTTTCTAAAGCCGTTCTGTATTTTGTCATTGGAGTTTTTCAGGGATTACCGGAAAGTTTAGGACGCTAGAGAGTCGTAAAGTTTCACCCAGAGGAATTCCGAACATAACCATAAATAAGAATTAAAGTATCGTTTACGGAATTATAAGATTCGGTCGATAATTGCAGAGTGATATTAGTCGCAATGATCGAGTTTCTGGCAATAGTAGAACAGAACTAACTTATAGGCGCCATTAGCACCGTAAATTTTAAAGCACTCTACGTTCTCTCATTAGCAAAATCTACAGTATGATCTAGTAGTGGTCGTAGAATGTTATAGAAATAATAACAACTTTTTCAAAGTCTTTTTTTTATAAAAAAATAAAAGTTTTTAACAAAAACAAGATGGTAAGACATAAGGAAAAGTGTCTTATTTACAATACCAAAATCAGAATTTTTTTGATAAACAAATACCAGATCTGGGAGTGTAACAGTAAAGCCTTGTTTTTCAAAAAAAATTTGAATTTTTGTCGACTTACCTGCAGTTGAATTCGGTTTCCCCAAGACACATTTCGAGACATTCCTGTCTTGTGGTCGCCGTCATTTTGCTTCTGACATATCCTTGAAGTTTGTAGTTTTGTACTCTATCGATACACCAGGCTCTTTCACACGGTTTAACTCCAAGACAGTTCTTCTGTGCATAGATTGTAAATACTGGGAATTGTGACTTGGTGAGGGCTCCTGTAAAACAAGCGATAAATTCAATTGAAGTAAATAGCTGATGATTGCTGAGGCGATTACGGCCGGCTATAAAATTATGAGATATTCTAATCGGTGACTTTCAAACGGACAGTAGTCGATCTTTCAACCGGTTAATTGGTTACCTGTATTATCGTTATTCTACGAGTAATTCTCAACGTGCTATGAATAAATTAAATCAACAACGATTGAGATAAGTTGGTTATAATAAATAAAAGCGGAATTTATCGATGAAAATAAAACTGTTTTTTTTAAGAATTTTTCTAACATTTCCGAGATTTCTCAGAGACGAGAGATACATCCTATTTTCATGTTAACTTTAATAACTTACAAGTCATGCCTGGTTTCACATAGACAGTAATAAAACACCCCGAGTCGATGTCAGAAAAGGCAATGCTAATGATTCAAATTGAAAAATACTTCAAATCGTTTCTCATTAGCTTCCAGGATGAAAAACAACGAATGCTGTTTTATTGTTTTCTCACTTTTCTAATTGACTGAACACAAAAGGAAATAGTCGGGTTGAGAGACAAGATTTTATCAAGAGGCTGTAGCGAAAAATTGACCAATCTTTATTACGTTAAAATACAATTATGTCAGGGCGTTCTGCGAGTTTTTTTTTTGTACGACTGTGTTTGAGGTCATAGACACGCTATATTGGGACAGTTGTGACAACCTCTATTGACAGCAAGTTGGTTTTAGTAAAAAACAGAAAAAAATTGTGGTTCTGGTATTTATATTATTTTAAAATTTCAACACTTTGTATTTTTCTACAACTGCCAAAATATCTTTTAGTTTGCGTGTTTCAGTAAATTTCAGTAGTTTTAAGTAATAATTTCAGTAAATTTTAGTAAGTTTCAGTCTTTCTTTATCAAACAGCTATGTTTGTAGATTACTTAAATGTGCAATGATCTTTTAAAGCGGAAAAGGCTCGTAACGACTCGCCGGACCTTAAGATCAAGCACACCTATTTTTGTTGCCAATGTAAAAAACTCAAATATGTAATTAAGCCAATTAAAAGTCACTCTTCTGCTTCTGATTATCCCTTCTGTGTTAATTTCGGAGTTCGTTTCATTTATATACAAATGTATATTTATAAAGCGAAAATCTGGCGCTTTATTTAAAGCTTGCTGTCTGTTTGCGAATGTTCCTCCTAAAGCTGACTTTAATAATTAACCAGAGCTTGAAAAAGCATCTCGTCTCACATACGTTTGAGAAAATCTTCTCCGTATTGTTTTTACTCGATGTGTAAATAACTCCTGATTGACTTTGTCTTGAGCAAATACGAATTTCCCATCTTGATTTTTAACACGTGTTTCTGATAAATTTCCAAAGTAAATATTTCAGTTTTCAGGCTGAAATTGGCTCGTATATATATACAGTATGTCTCTGGATTTTAAAATGAGTTTAAAAAATCTTCTAAATTAGCCAGGAGTTATTGAAATATTTACTGAAACATATCTGAAATAACTGAAAAATTCTGGACTGTGAAAACAACGGAAAATGTGTTGAATCGTACTTAAAAATTATAAAATATTCTGTTATAAATCTTTATAAAATACTAAAAAATATTTTAGCAGTTACTGATGAATACTGAAATTTGTTGAAGTTCTGAAAACTAAATAATAGATTTATTAAACTGTTACAAATCGAATTACAACAGACTAAGATTTTTACTAAAACATTTACTGAAATATTATAAGATATCTTTAAAAATACTAATAATACACGAAATTATTTACATTCTTGAAACCGTTTAAAGACGTTTACTAAAACAGTTACTGAAATTTACTACGATATGAAGATAAGATTTACTGAATCACATCTAAAAGTACTAAAAAATTTTGAACAATAAATACTAAACTGAAAACTAAAGCAGAAATATACTGAAACGCACTTAAAAATTATAGGTTTGAAAACAAGTAGAGCAATCTGGGGACATACTGTATTTACTAAGAAATAAGTAGTTGACTTAAAAAAAAATATAATCGTTGACCACCGAACAAAGTTGATTCTCAAACGTGATACACTTGCATAATCCGTTTCCCTTGTGGTATTTTTCGCGATTGTAAATAACGTGGAAACGATGCTTCGTGCATTACAATCTCAATGTAAACCGTGCATCATTACGTCCAGATGCAGTACGTGTTGTAGGGTAGAATTGGAATGATCCGGACCGATTTGCTCTGAACCTCCTACTTGTGTTATACCTAAATTATACGGCTTTCTTGGCCGTGATTGCCTGCAACTTGACGCCGATGCATTTCCGCGTTTTTACTTTCTGAGAGAGGTCGGTAATGTAAGGCACGCAATCGGCTTTACCATTACACAATTCCATTAAATCGAAAGTGAGAGAAAATTTCGAATTGACTGAAATGATAATTTAACGTCTTTCACACTTTTAGTTAAAACCACTACGAAATGTATTATCAGCCGTGAGAAAAGACGAGCGGCTAAACAAAGGGATTATTTATCATCGGTAATTAACAAGACAGTAACCTCGGGTATTAAGCACATTTGTACACATAAAGGTTGGCCTTTGACACCACAGGCCGTTTTACTCGATAAAGTGTGGATTTATCGCTACACTCTCAAAAGAAAAATAACAAAATGTAAGCATTCGACAAAATTGTTGAATTGCTTGTCACGTAACTGAGCTTTTTGACTAGTTCAGAGGATCACAATTTTGATTTTCAGAAGCTTTCTTCTCTCAATGTTTACGGACGCAATACATATTTGGGCTGAATAAAATTCTAATTTTCTCATAATTAGAATTTTTGCAAATTACTCCACAGCTGCGGCTTTTGCCCACCAAAACTGATCTCTCTATGATGACGACCTTTATGACAGACGACTTAGAATTGCAAACGATATTTAAAGAAATATAAAGAATTTGTAAAAAACTGAAGCTGTAGGCGACATTCTAGAACAACTGGGAGTCGCAGGCGACATTTTATAAGAACTTGAAGTCATGGGTGATATTTTATAAAAATTGAATTTTAGGGAAGACATTTTATGAAGTTTTATAAAGACTTAGAGCTGCAGGCGACAGTTATAATTTTTAGTCGTTCTAGAAATTGTAAGTAATTTCTAGAACAACTGTCTAGAACCGCTATTCACAGCAACAGAAAGCCAAACATTTTTTGATATATTTCAGTTGGTTTTAGTAAATAAACAGAGAAATTCAGCAGTTTTAGTATTTATATTATTCGAACTTTAACAATTTTACTATTTTTCCGTAACTCCTAAAATATCTTTTGGTTTGCGTGTTTCAGTAAATTTCAGTACTTTTAAGTAGTAATTTCAGTAAATTTTGCGAAGTTTCAGTCTTTTTTTAAGTAAAATTCTATACTTATTAGTATTTTTAGTAAATTTTTATTACATTTCTTAATATATTTCAGTTGGTTTTAGTAAATAAACAGAACAATTTAGCTGTTCTAGTATGTACATTATTTTAGAACTTTAATAGTTTTAGTATTTTTCGATTAACTGCCAAAATATTTTTTAGTATCTATATGTATTTCAGTAAATTTTAGTCATTTTAAGTAGTAATTTTAGTAAATTTTGGGAAGTTTCAGTCTTTGTTTCAGTATGATTCCATATTTATCAGCATTTTCAGTAAATTTTTATTAGATTTCTTGATATATTTTAGTTGGTTTTAGTAAATAAACCGAGCAATTTGGTGGTTTTAGTATTTATATTATTTTAGAACTTTAACAATTTTACTATTTTTCCGTAACTACTAAAATATATTTTAGTATACGTGTTTTAGTAAATTTTAGTAGTTTTAAGTAGTAATTTAGCAAGTTTCAGTCTTTCTTAAAGTAAAATTCTGTATTTTTCAGTAAATTTCTATTACATTTAGTGCAGATTAATATTTTCTATACATTTCTTGATATATGTCAGTTGGTTTTAGTAAATAAACAGAACAATTTAGCTGTTCTAGTATGTACATTATTTTAGAACTTTAATAGTTTTAGTATTTTTCGATTAACTGCCAAAATATTTTTTAGTATCTATACGTGTTTCAGTAAATTTTAGTAATTTTAAGTTATAATTTCAGTAAATTTTGGGAAGTTTCAGTTTTTGTTTCAGTATAATTCCATATTTATCAGCATTTTCAGTAAATTTTTATTAGATTTCTTGATATATTTTAGTTGGTTTTAGTAAATAAACAGAGCAATTTGGTGGTTTTAGTATTTATATTATTTTAGAGCTTCAACAATTTTACTATTTTTCTGTAACTACTAAAATATATTTTAGTATACTTGTTTCAGTAAATTTTAGTAGTTTTAAGTAGTAATTTCAGTAAATTTTAGCAAGTTTCAGTCTTTCTTAAAGTAAAATTCTGTATTTTTCAGTAAATTTCTATCACATTTAGTACAGATTAATATTTTTTATACATTTCTTGATATATTTCAGTTGGTTTTAGTAAATAAACAGAACAATTTAGCAGTTCTAGTATGTACATTATTTTAGAATTTTAATAGTTTTAGTATTTTTTGATTAACTGCCAAAATATTTTTTAGTATCGATACGTGTTTCAGTAAATTTTAGTCATTTTAAGTAGTAATTTTAGTAAATTTTGGGAAGTTTCAGTCTTTGTTTCAGTATAATTTCATATTTTTCAGCATTTTCAGTAAATTTTTATTAGATTTCTTGATATATTTCAGTTGGTTTTAGTAAATAAACAGAGCAATTTAGTGGTTTTAGTATTTATATTATTTTAGAACTTCAACAATTTTACTATTTTTCTGTAACTAATAAAATATATTTTAGTATACGTGTTTCAGTAAATTTTAGTAGTTTTAAGTAGTAATTTCAGTAAATTTTAGCAAGTTTCAGTCTTTCTTAAAGTAAAATTCTGTATTTTTCAGTAAATTTCTATCACATTTAGTACAGATTAATATTTTCTATACATTTCTTGATATATTTCAGTTGGTTTTAGTAAATAAACAGAAGAATTTAGCTGTTCTAGTATGTACATTATTTTAGAACTTTAACAGTTTTAGTATTTTTCGATTAACTGCCAAAATATTTTTTAGTATCTATACGTGTTTCAGTAAATTTTAGTCATTTTATGTAGTAATTTTAGTAAATTTTGGGAAGTTTCAGTCTTTGTTTCAGTATAATTCCATATTTATTAGCGTTTTCAGTAAATTTTTATTAGATTTCTTGATATATTTCAATTCGTTTTAGTAAATAAACAGAACAATTCGGCGGTTTTAGTATTTATATTATTCGAACTTCAACAATTTTAGTATTTTTTTGTAACTGCCAAAATATATTTTAGTATACGTGTTTCAGTAAATTTTAGTAGTTTTAAGTAGTAATTTCAGTAAATTTTAGCAAGTTTCAGTCTTTCTTTAAGTAAAATTCTGTATTTTTCAGTAAATTTTATTACATTTAGTACAGATTAATATTTTCTATACATTTCTTGATATATTTCAGTTGGTTTTAGTAAATAAACAGAACAATTTAGCTGTTCTAGTATGTACATTATTTTAGAACTTTAACAGTTTTCGTATTTTTCGATTAACTGCCAAAATATTTTTTAGTATCTATACGTGTTTCAGTAAATTTTAGTAATTTTAAGTAGTAATTTCAGTAAATTTTGGGAAGTTTCAGTCTTTTTTTAAGTAAAATTCTATATTTATTAGCATTTTTAGTAAATTTTTATTAGATTTCTTGATATATTTCAGTTGGTTTTAGTAAATAAACAGAGCAATTCGGCGGTTTTAGTATTTATATTATTTTAGAACTTCAACAATTTTACTATTTTTCTGTAACTACTAAAATATATTTTAGTATACGTGTTTCAGTAAATTTTAGTAATTTTAAGTAGTAATTTCAGTAAATTTTAGGAAGTTTCAGTTTTTTTAAGTAAAATTCTATATTTATTAGCATTTTCAGTAAATTTTCATTAGATTTCTTGATATATTTTAGTTCGTTTTAGTAAATAAACAGAGCAATGCGGCGGTTTTAGTATTTATATTATTCGAACTTCAATAATTTTAGTATTTTTCTGTAACTACTAAAATATATTTTTGTATACGTGTTTCAGTAAATTTCAGTAGTTTTCAGTAGTACTTTGTGTAAATTTTGGGAAGTTTCAGTCTTTTTTTTAAGTAAAATTCCATATTTATCAACATTTTCAGTAAATTTTTATTACATTTCTTGATATATTTCAGTTGGTTTTAGTAAATAAACAGAGCAATTCGGCAGTTTTAGTATTTATATTATTTATATTTAGAACTTCAACAATATTACTATTTTTCTGTAACTACTAAAATATATTTTAGTATACGTGTTTCAGTAAATTTCAGTAGTTTTGAGTAGTAATTTCAATAAATTTTGGAAAGTTTTAGTCTTCCTTTAAGCAGAATTCTATATTTATCAGGAATCAGCAGTTTCAGTAAATTTTTATTCTGTTAAGTACAAATTAATATTTTTAAATATTTCTTGATATTTTGTAAATGGTTTTAGTAAATAAACAGAGTAATTAGCGGTTCTAGTATTTACATTATTCTAGAACCTTAGTATTTTTAATATTATTTAGTAATTTTGTATTTTTCTGTAACTGCCAAAATAATTTTTGTAGAAACTGTTTCAGTAAATTTTAGTGGTTTTGAGTAGTAATTTGAGTAAATTTTAGGTAGTTTCAGTATTTCTTTAAGTAAAATTCTATATTTATCAGCATTTTCAGTAAATTTATATTACGTTCATTACAAATTAATATTTTTAATTTTTTTTTGATATATTTCATTTTATGCTTTCAATTTTTATAGTCTTAGTGCTCTAGGCGACGGTTATAGACATTTGATGAAACACTGGAGCTTTAGGCGACAATTTAGAAGAACTGGGAGCCGCAGGCGACAGTTTATAAAAGCTGAAACTTTTAGGAGACATTGTATAAAAAGTGGATGTCATAAGAAATATTTTATGAAGTTTTATAATTTGCTGAGCCTTTACACTACCTAAATACACGATTTGCGATGATAAACAGTAAAAGGCCTATTTTAAATAAGACAGGTTTTTGATAATCGATGGCGTAATTATATTTACACCTGTGAAACCTGCCAGGAATGTATCAGGTATCACCTATCGAAAAAATCCAGTAACTGTTTCTGTTTTGCAAAGATTTCTGCAACATCTCGCTTTAGCCCCAGTGACCTATTCACTATGTCGTGATGTTTCTTCCATCACTTTGGACATCTGATAATAATAACGTAGCTCGTAACGTCTCGTTCCAGTTCCATCAGAAACTTGAAAAATGTTGAAATACGGTGTTCTGTTAATTACATCCAAGTCATGAAGTTTGCCAATAAGTCACACGATTTCTTACATCACGATTCAGCTGAAGCAGCTGTCACAAAATATGTACAGCGTGTTCTTAAAAAAAACTAAGAGTGCTACCAAATCGAAAAAAAAATTTTTTTGTCAGGATTTGCGTTGAATTTTGGTCTCTTAAACGAGATTAATACAAATTAATGGACCGACTTTTATTACTAGCAATTGACCGACTATTATTATTACGACACACTTCTCCTTCTCACGACTAGTTGCGTTTTTTTTTAAATAGAACAGTTTGTAGTTTAAAAAAATCTTGGTTCTTATACCGTTCAGTGATTTTGTTGTCAAACAAATCCAAGAAATTCTCCGAACAGTATCTAAAACGTGAGCTGAGCTTTGTACGTGTTCGTTTTAGTTACGTTCATTGCACAGAAGCGGTCCGTTCGAGTTTTTCGCGACAGAAAATCGTATTTTTCGGTAGAGAGTAAACCGCAGAAAATTTATCAACGTTCTATCGCGGTTTTACCAAACGTAATTGGTGTAATTATTTAAATGCTTTAAAAATTAGACACTTGAACGTGATTCGAGTTAGAAAATAATACACAAACTATTATTACCGACTGATGCTTATTACGCGAGAGTTTTTTTCAACCGCACTGAGAATTTTAGCGACCTGTCATTACGAACAAAGAACAAATTCATAAAAGTAAACTGAAAATTATAAGGTTGCACCATACCAGATTAGAAGAAAAAAAATTAAAACAAGAGAAAGAAAACAGTTTGGTACCTCACACGACCATTTGAATCTCGAGCTGTTAAAGCAATTATTTTCAAATAAAACGTTTTTAATTCGGATGTTGTCGCGCAATTTCATCTAAATCAAATCCCGTTAGAGATAAATTAATAACGCATCGATTTATACATGGGAACATCAATCGTGCATTTTGCATTACAACCAAACAAAAGTAGTTAAGAACACCTAAACAGATTTGGTATAGAACGTCACTGTTTAGACATTCACGTCTTACAAAACCCTCAATTGAAAGCGGATTTGATTTAACGTATTTTTGAGTTTTTGAAATAATAAAAACACAAAATCACGGTTATGACTTAGGTATTGACAATTATCAAGACATGGTGGCGGTTTGAACTAGTGGACATGTGCGTTATTGAGGGAGAAAACTCGAATTGTTGACATGTAATTGACACTAGCTCTAAATTTCACCAATCAATAGATAAAGAGCGTAATTCTTCTATTTACATTTGAAAAATATCAGTTTCAGGATTTTCAGTAACTGTTCAAATATTTTTCAGTGCTTATGTTTGTTTCAGTATTTTTGTAAATCTCACAAATATCTCCAACATTTTTTATATAATTTTAAAGACTTTATTTTGTTAAGTGCCTTTCAGGATATTTCAGCAAGTTAAATATTTAGTGTCTATAATTGTTTAGTATTTCAAGACGTGTTTCAGTACTATTTACTAATTGCCAAAATATTTTTTAATTTATTTACGTGTTTTAGTATTTTTCTAAAATATCTAAATTTTATTTATGTATGTATGTACTAGAGCTTGTCTTTAAGTTTTCGTTTTTAGCATATTTTGATACATTTCTCTAATTGGCACCGAATAGTTTAATTACGAGCCAGCCTTGGGCAAGCGTTTTGATGGAAACGTGCAAATTAAAGCCTCGTCAGGGATATGTGTGTCCCAATCTGCATGTTATGATGTCGATATTAGGCCAGCCTCGGGCTATTCATCCGGTATAAACTCAACGGGCCACCATATGTTTGTTTAATGAATTGCTCTCCAGTACGAGTACGAGAGGAAAAGCTACCGGATCTCTAGCGGCCGGACTCTGATTCTAATTTAATTCGATTTCGATGGACTTTTTACAACACACAAACTCGATAAATTGATTTGTGCGGTTAAGTAGGTAGAAATAACGGAGACGGTAATAATGCCGATGGAAAATTAGAGATGATTGAGGAATTTGACGAGCTAAAGTATTATGCATATCAAGAAACTGTAAAATGTCAACAAAGCCTTTGCAAAATAGATTTTAATTTTATCTTTGTCTATTTTCTAGATTTGTTTACTCTTTACAAAATTGATAATCGACACATTCATTCTTGAAATTCGTTACTGAACGTCTAAAAACTTATTTTCTAGACTCAATCCTCTGTTGCAGCAATTTCTTGTAGATCTAGATTTTTGGATATAAGTCAAATCTACGTAACATACAAGAATCATAATTTAACTCATCTAGATCTACTAAATTAGAAAAAGCTTTGATTTAGACTTTGTTTTGTGAAGTGATCTACTTGATCTAAGCTTGATCTATATAGCTACAATACAATCTATGTATATCAAGGTTTGCCAAAAATAATTTTGAGGATATTGATTAAAACATTGCATAGTTTTGTATGTAGTTCTTAAGGACGACTAGATCTACAAGAAAAGAGCAACAATCTAGATCTCTAGAACGAAAACAATGTTTCACAAATACAGTTAGTTGTGGATAACCTGGAAATTAGGACAGGTCGTTAGTAGATCTAGAAGATAAACATCTACAACATTCTTGAAAAGTGAAAGATCACATAGCTGAAGACGTTTTGTATTTATTTAAAGACAGCTATTGCTGTAGACGTTTTGTAAATAGTTCTTAAAGGAGACTAGATCTAGACAAGAAAAGGGGGATTACCTGGAAATTAGCACTGTTCATTAGTAGATCTAGAAGATAAACATCTACAACATTCTTGAAGAACGAAATATTACATAGCTGTAGACGTTTTGTTAAAGGCGACTAGATCTACAAGAAAAGGGCAACAATCTAGATCTAACATTTGTATAAATAAGACAAAGTTTTACAAATACACCTAGTCTTAAATTACCTGGAAATCAGTACAGATCGCTAGTAGATCTAGAAGATAAACGTCTACAACAGTCTTGAAGAATGAAAGATTGCATAGCTGTAGACGTTTTGTATATACTAAAGACAGCTATTGCTGTAGACGTTTTGTGTATAGTTCTTTAAAGGCGACTAGATCTATAAGAGAAGAGCTACAATGTAGATCTAAGATCTGTATAAAAAGAGAAAGTTATACAAATACAGTTACTTTTAAATTGTACCTGGATCAGCACAGATCGTTAGCAGATATAGATCTAGAAGATAAACATCTACAGCCCTCTTGAAAAATGAAATATTACATAGCTGCAGACGTTTTGTATATACTTATAGACAGCTATTGCTGTAGACGTTTTGTAGATAGTTCTTAAAGGAGACTAGATCTACAATTATCTAGATCTAAGATCTGTATAAATAAGACAAAGTTTTACAAATAGAGCTAGTCTTAAATTACGTGGAAATTAGCACAGATCGTTAGTAGATCTAGAAGATAAGCATCTACAACAGTCTTGAAGAATGAAAGACTGTATAGCTGTAACGTTTTGTATATACTTAAAGACAGCTATTGCTGTAGACGTTTTGTAAATAGTTTTTAAAGGCGACTAGATCTATAAGAGAAGAGCAACAATCTAGATCTAAGATCTGTATAAAAAGAGAAAGTTATACAAATACAGTTACTTTTAAATTGTAGCTGGATTAGTACAGATCGTTAGCAGATCTAGATCTAGAAGTTAAACATCTACAACATGCTTGAAAAATGAGTGATTACATAGCTGAAGACGTTTTGTATATACTTATAGACAGCTATTGCTGTAGACGTTTTGTAGATAGTTCTTAAAGGAGACTAGATCTACAATTATCTAGATCTAAGATCTGTATAAATAAGACAAAGTTTTACAAATAGAGCTAGTCTTAAATTACATGGAAATTAGTTCAGATCGCTAGTAGATCTAGAAAATAAACATCTACAACAGTCTTGAAGAATGAAAGATTGCATAGCTGTAACGTTTTGTATATACTTAAAGACAGCTATTGCTGTAGACGTTTTGTAAATAGTTCTTTAAAGGCGACTAGATCTATAAGAGAAGAGCAACAATCTAGATCTAAGATCTGTATAAAAATAGAAAGTTATACAAATACAGTTACTTTTAAATTGTACCTGGATCAGCACAGATCGTTAGCAGATATAGATCTAGAAGATAAACATCTACAGCCCTCTTGAAAAATGAAATATTACATAGCTGCAGACGTTTTGTATATACTTATAGACAGCTATTGCTGTAGACGTTTTGTAGATAGTTCTTAAAGGAGACTAGATCTACAATTATCTAGATCTAAGATCTGTATAAATAAGACAAAGTTTTACAAATAGAGCTAGTCTTAAATTACGTGGAAATTAGCACAGATCGTTAGTAGATCTAGAAGATAAGCATCTACAACAGTCTTGAAGAATGAAAGATTGCATAGCTGTAGACGTTTTGTATATACTTAAAGACAGCTATTGCTGTAGACGCTTTGTAAAGAGTTCTTTAAAGCAACTATATCTACAAGAAAAGAGCAACAATCTAGATCTAAGATCTGTATAAATAAGACAAATTTTCACAAATACAGTTACTTTTAAATTGTACCTGGATTAGTACAGATCGTTAGCAGATCTAGATCTAGAATATAAACATCTTCAACATTCTTGATGAACGAAGGATTCAAGCTGTAGACGTTTTGTATATAGTTAAAGACAGTTATTGCTGTAGATGTTTTCTAAATATTTTTTAAAAGGGACTAGATCTATAAGAAAAGGGCATGATCTGTATAAATAAGACAAATTCTAGTTTTCACATCCTAGTTCTAAATTGTACCTAGCAATTAGCACAGATTAGTAGATTTAAATCTAGAAGATAAACATTTTGAACATTTTTGAAGAGTCTTTTCTATCAATAATAGAAAATTAGCAATCCTATCGTTGTCGTCACGCGTGCTCGCCGCCATCTCGGAATTCCCTCATTAATTTCAAGTAAATAGCATTTCGTCGCGTTGCAATGTGCAATTAAATTTTCTATATAGTTAATCCGAAAGGTGATAAGTCTAAAGTGAAGAAAAATAGCAACATTAGTCATCGAGTAGTCTCTCTAATCAAGGTTTGCGTGTTGGAAGCGCATGACTTCTGATGAAACATATCGGGCGTCAGACATACAAACACTGAATGTCAATCGATTTGTTCCCACGCTGGAATACGCTAACATGCGTAATCGGAAGATAGCATCTTGCATGACAATGATGTAAAAATGCCGAGGACTAGACGGAGACGTATAAGTTATGTCATTTCATATTGTCAAGACGATTTAAAGGGATTTGACGACATGTGAGACACGAAAAATTACGCACCAATGGACTGGAAAACAGCGCTGTTTTAAAGTTTAAAGACGAGGGAATACCGAGGGAAAAACTCGCAGCTTGCCATGACGTTATTGCTTGCAATACATTTTTAATCTTATTTAAAAACAAATTCATAATTATACTAAAACAAATTAGAATCTCTAGATTCTACGCATTCTCAGATCTCTTTCAGTATTTTATTCTAGACTTCTCTAAATTTCTAAAGCATTTTTCGGAATTTCAGGATTTATTTTCTAAGCAGATTACAATCGTTAAATTCATTCTCATTTTCTAAAGAACTCATTCTCTAAATTAAATTTTTTATAAGGCTTATTTTTCAAACTAGACGGAGATTTTTGAGGCACTTAATTGCTAGATTCTAAATGACTTATTTTTTAACTTTATTGTCAAAACAAAATTTTCTAGATGGCTTATGCTGTAGACTCTTCTCAATAATCAAGAGATATGTTTTCAAAATTTCTCAATTTCTAGAATCTATTTCTAATTTTTATTCTATTTGTATTAAACTATTTATTAACAGTTTATGACTATAGATACTAATTTACAAAAGTTTTAAACACGAGATGGTGCTTTCCAAAGTGTTCTTTAAGGACATTTTAAAGACTAAAAGACAGTTTAAAAAATTAACTGAGTATTGCCAATTCCTCGACCTGTCAGTATCACCATCTGTGTATCAAATTGAAAATGAAAAACTCGGCATCCGCATGTTGCCGCTGGGTGAATATCAACTCACCTGGCAAGACATCGGCATTAGAACTGAAGAGAACACAGAGACCGGTCTCGTAGTTGACCGACTGGCACGAGTCGTTTCCTTGGCACGTTTCAAGACAATCCGTGAGCATTAGAGTGCCTGGTATCGAGTCCAGGACGTTTCCCGGTGCCGAGAAGACATACCCCGTGATCAGTTCAAATCCAATCAGCTCGGGATCACAGTCATCCAGTGGACTTGGTGGTGGTGCTGGAAGTTTTTCTGGTGCTTCAACCACTTCCGCATCGTCGCCTTGGCCGCGAGTGTATGCTACGAGGATGACAGCGAGGAGTATTCTCCTGGTCCAGGTCATTTTCTAGAATAAGAAGAAGAGATTCGTGTTAGTTTAATTACTCATAACGTTATTCTTGAAGAGGATGCGGAATAATTGAAACGTACCTGTAGGAACAATTGCCATCAAATTACTCGGAACAATAATTAGGCACGTTGTGTAATTTACATCGCAACCTGTTCGAAGTGGAACGCTGTAAGCCGTGCTAGCCGTTAGATGAAGATTGAAGAAATTTTTTTTTTTTAATGGATTACTCGCACATCTTTACACAAATCAGTGTCTCTTTGTCGTAGGTGCACCTACGTATCTTCAATTGATTTAGTTTTGCACGGTCGCTAGCAACTTTACGATCATGTTTACAGTTCTCTTACATATCTGTTAATTATTTACAGCTGTCAACGTTCGTGATCGCGGATACTTTATGTGCTCACGATCTAATGTACCCAACTCGCTATTATCAATATCATTTTAACTATTTATGACACTGAATGCCTGTTTTGCCGATTTATTAACTGGTTTTCAAAGGAAATATACGATTTTACAGGCGCCAACCATTGTAGAAAAATTTTAGGAATTCAGTATTAAATTTAGAAAATGAGTCGTTTAGACAAAATTTAGAGAATGTTGTTGTTACAAATTTGTTTTGTTAATAGTTTTTCTCAAGATTCTTTCTCCAAGAGACTCATTTTCTAAAGAAATCATTTTTTTAGAAATTATTTTCAAACTGCTTTCTAGATTCACACCCTAAATGATTTTTAAATTCAATCTTAGAACTTATTCTCAACAAATGCTCATTATCTAAACTAGTTTTTAGTTTTATTCTTTCGCATTTTACTCATTTTTCGGCTCTTTCTCTAGATGAGTGACATCTTAAATGACTCATTCTCTAAATTTATCCGCAAAACGTATTGTTTAAATAAGTGTAAATGGCTCATTTTCTACTGTTTTTGTTTATTTAGAAGAAAAATTCATTTTCTAGAAGACTCATTCTTAAAATTCTTTTTTAAATTTTATTTTACTCAATTTTTAGCTCATTTTTTAAATTCAGTTTAGATCACTTATCTAGAAAACTCATTTTCTAAATAACTCATTTTCCTAAAAACAGCCTGTAAATTTCTCTTCTTAAACCTTAAATTTTTCTTAGAAAGATCGCTATCTAGATTCACACCTCAAATGATTTTTATCTTCAGCAAAACCTTTATCAATTTTTAAATAACTCATTTTCTAAATTCGTTTTAAAGGTTTTTTTATTTTATAAATTTCTAAAAATCATTTCCAAAACTCAACTCTCAGACTCTAATAATATAAATTTGTTGCCAAAAAATTTCTCAATAATTTTTCTCAAGATTCTTTCTCTAGAAGACTCATTTTCTAAACGACACTTTGTCGATTTATTTCCGGAAATTATTCTCAAACCGCTTGTTAGATTCACATTTTAAATGATTCTTAAGAAATGTTCTTAATGCTCATTTTCTAACTAGTTTTAAATTTATTCTTTCGCATTTTACTTATTTTTTAGCTTCTTCTATAGATGAATGATATTTTAGACGACTCATTCTCTAAATTTGTCCGCAAAACGTATTTCTTAAATAAGTGTAAATGCTCATTTTTTACTGTTTACGTTTATTTATAACAGAAACTCATTTTCTAGAAGATTCATTCTTAAAATTCGTTTCCAGTTTCTTGACTTTATTCTCCAGGCGACTCATTATCGAAAAAACTCATTTTTTAAAATGAGCACGGCTTGGCTTTTTTGGCAATGAGTTTAGAAAATGAATTTATCTAGTCTTTTGAATAATAAATAAGTCTTCTAAAAAAAACATTTTTGATGACTTTAAATTAATGAGAGAATGAGTTGTTTAAAGGCTAAATTTACAAAATTAGTTCTCTAAAAGTCTTTCACTACACAATTTAGAGAATGAGTTGTTTAGAAAATTAATTTTGAGACAAGCTCTTTGAGAAGAAGTCATGTAGGATCTCGAGAATTAAAGAATTTTAAAAAATGATTTAGATAATGAGTTGCGTAGAGTTTTTACAATTTTTATAGAATGAGTTTAAAAAATGAGTTCTTACAAAGGATTTTCGAAAATTTTGAGAAAGATTTTAAAGGGGATCATCTAGGAAATTGTGTTCTAAGAAAAAATGTTGGCAATGAGTGTAGAAAATGAGTCTCTATCTAGTTTCTCAAATGAGTCTTCTAAAAAATGAGCCATTTAGAATTGTTCAGATTTGCAAACCAGTCTTATAGAAGAGCTTCAAAAACTACAGCTTAGTTTATCTAGGGAATTTTGTTTTCAGAAAAAAATTTGACAACGAGTTTAGAGACTGAGTCTCCATGTAATCTGTAGAATTTATAGATACTTTTTTAATGGTTTTTATGAAAGAATTTGATAATGACTTGAAATTTATTGGAAAATCGTTGTTAAAAGTCCAAATTTAGAAAAGAACTTTCTGAAATTCTTTCAAGACGCAATTTAGAGCACGATTCAGTTAGAATATCAGTTTTGAGACAAGTTTATTGAAAATGAGTCATTTTGAATGTAGAAAATGAGGTTTCTTGTACTAGGTTTACTCAAACATGTTTAAGAAATAATTTAGATAATGAGTACTATAGAAGTTTTACAATATTTAGAGAATGAGTCTAAAAAAAATTTTGCGAAGGTTTTTCGAAAATTTTGATTAAGATTAGCTTAGTTCATCTAGGAAAATTGGTTTTCATAAAAAATTTTAGTAATGAGTTTAGAAAATGAGTCTTCATCTAGTGTGTATAATGAGTCTTCTAAAAGAATTAATGATTTTTTTAGAAAGTTGGTTGATAGATTGGAACGAGAAACTGAGTCTTGGAAGAGACTTTTATTTAGTGTTTGTGTGTTTTTCGTGATTCTTGAAAGTAGATTTTTAATAACTGAATTTTGATAACGAATTTTAAAATATATTTTTTTAGAAAATTAATCGTTTAAAATAGAAATCTTGAAAAAATAGAGACTGAGTCATTCAGAATTATGTAGATTTGAGCACCAAAGAAAAGTTTTGAAAGTAAGTTTTAAGAACGAATTTATAAATTGACTCTTTTAGAAACTCAGCCTTCTATAGTCTTCTAGAATGAGTTCTTGAGAAAATGAGCTATTAAATATATTTTGAGGATAAATTTAATGTAGAAAGAATCAATCAGCTAGAGGATCAGCTAAAAAACGAATTTAAAAAGTAATTTAATAAATGAGCGTTTAAAACATTTACAAAATGAGGTATCTAGAGAATGAGTCTTGAGAAAAAAAAATGAGATAGTTTCTTGTCAACAAATTTAGAGAAGTAGCATCTAATAGATGTGTTATTTAGAGAATGAATTTTTGGAAAATGAGTACATAAATTTAAATAATATAATGAGTCCTGTAATGTAATCTTTATGTTTGCTTTAGAAAAGATGATCTTTAGATCTTTATTTCAGAAAACGAGAATGAGTCTTTTGTTATGAGTCTTGAATACAGAGTTATTAGAATTTGGAGTAAAATCTTAGAGAATGACTCGTTTAAAGTGTTAATAAGCTGAAAGATGTTTTAAATGTAGAAAATGAGTTTTAAGAATATGTTCTGATTCTTTTCGAGAGTCATTAAATATAATTTAAAAATTAATAAATGTGTTTATGAGGTAAAATGTAGAATCTACTTAGGCTGTTTGAGAAGTTTTGAGAAAAATCTGTTATTTAGAAAATGAGTTTTTTGGAGAACGAATTTAAAAAAAAATTGGACAAGAATATTGCGGATTGCTTGGACGGTTCCACATAAAAATATAGGTCCTTTGGGACTTTTCCTCAATTAGCCTATCCTGTTTAAAAAAAATTTTGGTGCTCAAGTCGTTGTCCTTGCAAGTCCAGTGCACCGTCCAGCCGCCTAATTATCCTGTTTGTTCTGGTTGGCTTCTGCATCCGGTGGCACCTTGCCGACTTTTGGCGTATTAAAAAGGTAAAAGGTTGATGACTTTGTTATATAATTGGTGTAAAAAGGGTAAAGATGCGGCTGGTGTGCCGATTACATGGCCGCCTTGGCGTAAATTAGCGGCCACCTGAAACTGAAAGTTATGCGGGCATTCGCGAGGTCATCAAGGTCCTGGGACACACCACCTTTGGCCAGCAAGGTAATGTCCTGATAATTGATATGAAACGTGCAGGTCACTTTTACTTTTACAGAGAGTCAATGTCATAATGAGGTCGAACATAAAATAGTACTTTTGTTCGTGTCGCTTCGTCTCTTCGATTCTTGTAAGGAAACTTAAACAAGGAAGCACGAAGATAGATAATTAACGACCGGTGGTCAAGACTTCGAGATCTTCAAGAACAACATTTGGAGCGCCACTAGACAAAAACTTAACGACTAATTAAAAGAGCAGAAATTTAATAACTGATATTTAATGGAATGATGGATAGGAAAATTGTAATGCAAATAAGAATCTTGCAATTAAATTGTCTCGTCACGTAATAAAATCTTTATTTACCGTTTCAGGAGAGAACATCTATATTTATCTGTAATTTCCTGGAATCATATGGAAAATGTCTATTTATAAGCCAGTCAAAAGCATGACTGACCAACAATGCAACTAATTCAAACCGTGTAATATTTATTATTCGATTAATTAATTCAGATGCCATCCAAGCACGCACCAAGAGGTTCTTGACATTTAACCAATTAAAATCAAAAGATCACAACTTTAAATTTCGTAAATTTTTAAACAAACAAACACTTTTTTAAGCGGAACAGAGAGCAATGACGTAAACAAATCAACGCAATTTTTAAATAATAAAAAAAATTCTTCTCTGCATGTGTGACACCAAAAATTGCATTCACCCATCTTGGAATTTTAATCGAGAATTGAATGAATCCCAATTGAATAATGTTGCGGTTACTGATCATCACATATCTCAATTTTTTGTGCTGAACCTGAATTGAAAAAGGTTCACCAACCTACATAGTTGCAAATTAGACTTTTTTATCAATGATATTAATAAATCGGAGTTTGATATATTTGTGTGGGGGATCACCCCGGAAGTGATCTTTGAGAGTTGCAGGAAACGCAAATTCTTTCTAATAACACGTCTAACGTCCGTTCGGGTTTAAATTAACCTTTATTATCATTTAATTATAATAAATGTTTTTTACGGAGGAGAAATTGAACCCCCTTTTTCCTTTCGGCTTATACAGGATAAGGATAGAATTTATAGATATGTATTAATAGTCTGAATGGCTTTTAAAATAACGACTCATTTTCTAGATTCGATCTTTTCTTAAAGTGCATTTTTAAAGTCGACAAATTTTTCAGAAACGACTCATTCTCTAAATTTATTCTCAAAATTAATTATCTAAGTCGAAACGGCTCATTTTCTCTTTTTTTAATTCTTTAGATTGGTTTTCAAATGTTTTACTCAAAACTCCTTTTCTAAATTTAGTGCAGGCTACTCATTATCTAGATAATTCATTCTCTAAATAACTCATTTTCTTCAAAACCGTCCGCAAATTTCTCTTTCTTAAAAACATCGTTTTCTAGATTCACATCCTAAATGATTCTTATCCTAAGCAAAACCTTTATCATTTTCTAAATTACTCATTCTCTATGTTAGTTTCTAAAACTTCTTTATTTTCTAGAAAATTTCTCTAAACATCCTAATTCTCAGACGACTATTTCTCCAATAATATAAATTTAACGCAAAATAAAACTCGTAGTTTTTTTCAAGATTTTTTTTCAGGAGACTTATTTTCTAAACGACAATTTATAGATTAATCTCTGAAATTATTCTTAAACTGTTTTTGAAATTCACACCCTAAATGATTCTTATCCTAAGCGATTTGATTAAATCTCAGAACTCATTTTAAAACTCGTTCTTATTGCTCATTTTCTAAACTAGTTTTTAATTGTATTTTTTCGCATTTTACTCATTTTTTAACTCATTCTCTAGCTAAGTGACATCCTAAACGAGTCATTCTCTGGACTTATTCACAAAACACATTTTCTAAATAAATGTAAATGGATCATTTTCTATTGTTTAGATTTATTTATAACAAAAACTCTAGAGATCAACTCAAGAAATTTTTTAGAGACTCATTCTTATTAAAATTTGTTGTTAAAATGTTTTTTTTTCAGCTTTATTTTCCAGGCGACTCATTATCTAAACGACAATTATAGATTAATCTCTGAAATTATTGTTAAACTGTTTTTGAAATTCACACTCTGAATGATTCTTATCCTAAGCGACTCATATTCTAGATTAAATTTGTTGCTCATTTTCTAAACTAGTTTTTTATTGCATTCTTTTGTATTTTACTCATTTTTCAGCTCATTCTCTAGCTGAGTGACATTCTAAACGAGTCATTCTCTGGATTTATTCACAAAACGCATTTTCTAAATAAATGTAAATGGATCATTTTCTATTGTTTAGATTTATTTATAACAGAAACTCTAGAGATCAACTCTTGAAATTTTCTAGAGACTCATTCTTATTAAAATTTGTTGTTAAAATGTTTTTTTTTCAGCTTTATTTTCCAGGCGACTCATTATCTAAACGACAATTATAGATTAATCTCTGAAATTATTGTTAAACTGTTTTTGAAATTCACACTCTAAATGATTCTTATCCTAAGCGACTCATATTCTAGATTAAATTAATTGCTCATTTTCTAAACTAGTTTTTTATTGCATTCTTTCGTATTTTACTCATTTTTCAGCTCATTCTCTAGCTGAGTGACATCGTAAACGAGTCATTCTCTGGACTCATTCACAAAACACATTTTCTAAATAAATGTAAATGGATCATTTTCTATTGTTTAGATTTATTTATAACAAAAACTCTAGAGATCAACTCAAGAAATTTTTTAGAGACTCATTCTTATTAAAATTTGTTGTTAAAATGTTTTTTTTAGCTTTATTTTCCAGGCGACTCATTATCTAAACGACAATTATAGATTAATCTCTGAAATTATTGTTAAACTGTTTTTAAAATTCACACTCTAAATGATTCTTATCCTAAGCGACTCATATTCTAGATTAAATTTATTGCTCATTTTCTAAACTAGTTTTTTATTGCATTCTTTTGTATTTTACTCATTTTTCAGCTCATTCTCTAGCTGAGTGACATCCTAAACGAGTCATTCTCTGGACTTATTCACAAAACACATTTTCTAAATAAATGTAAATGGATCATTTTCTATTGTTTAGATTTATTTATAACAGAAACTCTAGAGATCAACTCTTGAAATTTTCTAGAGACTCATTCTTATTAAAATTTGTTGTTAAAATGTTTTTTTTTCAGCTTTATTTTCCAGGCGACTCATTATCTAAACGACAATTATAGATTAATCTCTGAAATTATTGTTAAACTGTTTTTGAAATTCACACTCTAAATGATTCTTATCCTAAGCGACTCATATTCTAGATTAAATTAATTGCTCATTTTCTAAACTAGTTTTTTATTGCATTCTTTCGTATTTTACTCATTTTTCAGCTCATTCTCTAGCTGAGTGACATCGTAAACGAGTCATTCTCTGGACTCATTCACAAAACACATTTTCTAAATAAATGTAAATGGATCATTTTCTATTGTTTAGATTTATTTATAACAAAAACTCTAGAGATCAACTCAAGAAATTTTTTAGAGACTCATTCTTATTAAAATTTGTTGTTAAAATGTTTTTTTTAGCTTTATTTTCCAGGCGACTCATTATCTAAACGACAATTATAGATTAATCTCTGAAATTATTGTTAAACTGTTTTTGAAATCCACACTCTAAATGATTCTTATCCTAAGCGACTCATATTCTAGATTAAATTTGTTGCTCATTTTCTAAACTAGTTTTTTATTGCATTCTTTCGTATTTTACTCATTTTTCAGCTCATTCTCGAGCTGAATGACATTCTAAACGAGTCATTCTCTGGATTTATTCACAAAACGCATTTTCTAAATAAATGTAAATGGATCATTTTCTATTGTTTAGATTTATTTATAACAGAAACTCTAGAGATCAACTCTTGAAATTTTCTAGAGACTCATTCTTATTAAAATTTGTTGTTAAAATGTTTTTTTTTCAGCTTTATTTTCCAGGCGACTCATTATCTAAACGACAATTTATAGATTAATATCTGAAATTATTGTTAAACTGTTTTTAAAATTCACACCCTAAATGATTCTTATCCTAAGCGACTCATATTCTAGATTAAATTTATTGCTCATTTTCTAAACTAGTTTTTTATTGCATTCTTTTGTATTTTACTCATTTTTCAGCTCATTCTCTAGCTGAGTGACATTCTAAACGAGTCATTCTCTGGATTTATTCACAAAACGCATTTTCTAAATAAATGCAAATAGATCATTTTCTATTGTTTAGATTTATTTATAACAGAAACTCTAGAGATCAACTTTAGAAATTTTCTAGAGACTCATTCTTATTAAAAGTTGTTGTTAAAATGTTTTTTTTTTCAGCTTTATTTTCCAGGCGACTCATTATCTAAACGACAATTTATAGATTAATATCTGAAATTATTGTTAAACTGTTTTTAAAATTCACACCCTAAATGATTCTTATCCTAAGCGACTCATATTCTAGATTAAATTTGTTGCTCATTTTCTAAACTAGTTTTTTATTGCATTCTTTCGTATTTTACTCATTTTTCAGCTCATTCTCTAGCTGAGTGACATTCTAAACGAGTCATTCTCTGGATTTATTCACAAAACGCATTTTCTAAATAAATGTAAATGGATCATTTTCTATTGTTTAGATTTATTTATAACAGAAACTCTAGAGATCAACTCTTGAAATTTTCTAAGGACTCATTCTTATTAAAACTTGTTGTTAAAATGTTTTTTTTTATAATTTTCCAGGCGACTCATTATCTAAAAATCTTTTTTTTAGAAATTCTTTAGAAGATCGATTTTCTAAAAGACTCAGTCTATAAATTTGTTTTCAGAACTATATATATAATCAAAGCTCTTCTATAAGACTGGTTTGCAAATCTGAACAATTCTAATTGGCTCATTTTTTAGAAGACTCATTTGAGAAACTAGATAAAGACTCATTTTCTACACTCATTGCCAAAATTTTTTCTTAGAACACAATTTCCTAGATGATCCCTTTTAAAATCTTTCCCAAAATTTTAGAAAAACCCGCTCAGTAACTCATTTTTTGGACTAATTCTCTAAAAATTGTAAAAAATCTACACAATTTATTATCTGAATTATTTCTTAAAAATATTTCAGTAAACTCTATTACAAGAAGACTCATTTTCTAGATTCGAAATGACTCATTTTTAAAATGCTTGTCTTAAAACCAATTTTCTAAAAAACTCATTCTCTAAATTGTTTCTTAAAAGACTTTTAGAGTACTTGTTTTCTTAATTTTGTCTCTAACCAACTCATTATCTAAATTATTTCTTAAGATTCTTTCAGTAAACTCAAGTCTAAGAAGACTCATTCTCTAATTACTTTCATGTCATTATCAAAACTCTTTCATAAAAGTCTTTGAAAAGATTGATTTTTTTTTAAACTCATTCTACAGATTATCTGGAGACTCATTTTCTAAACTCACTGTCCAAATTAGTAAAACGTATTGTCTACTGCTATTAAATTAGATAAATAATATCATCTCAGACTTCGAACGTTTTAAAAAAATTTGCTTTTGTATTTATTAATTTAAAAATTAGTAAAAGATATTACTAATTAGTAAAATTGTTGCCCTTTTGTGTTAATAACTCTAAAAAAGTAAAAATATTGTTTTTATTTCTTAAATTGGTAAAAAAGCCGTTTCTGACCTCCAATACAGGGAAAAAAATTCCCTTTTCTATTTATTCACATAAAAATTACTAAAAGGTGTTTTTACCGGCTTATAAAATTAGTAAAATTACGCCTGTACAGTCCAAAATTAGTAAAATATTGTCTTTAGCTTCCTATATTAAGAAATATCTAGTTTTGTATTTATTATTTTGAAAATTAATAAAAAAAATTTTTTTTGGTTTATGTAAACTTAGTAAAATTACACCTCTGGCTTTCAGAGTTAGTAAAACATTGCCTCTGGCTGCTAATATTTGAAAAAAACGTTGTTTTTGTATTTAATTATTTGAAAGTAAGTGAAAAATATTATTTGCAAATATACAACTTTTAATAGACTTTGGTAGGCAACCAGCAATACACGTTTTATATTTTTTGTAAAGTAACCCACGGTTTTGTTGTGGAATTTTAATTTGGGAAACAGCAAAAATTTAAGTGAGACAACCAGACTCGGTTTGACTGTCGTTTTTGATGAAAACTTATTAATTACGGTAAAAATGTGAAGTTAATGTGTCATTTCCGCTTTGAGATTCTATTGTAGTAATTCGAAATGAAAAAAATCCCGTTAAACCATCATAAGTCACACGAAAACTTATTAATCTCGTCTTGACCACCCGGTATTTCCGATGATAGATACATCGTCAGCTCCAACCGGTTATAAAACGGTAAATAATTCGCTTGGCACTTGACTCGAACTTGAATTTTGTTTATCAACCTCTCGTTTGATATAAATGTTGACAGTTTTCAACAACTAAACATCTAAATATAGTCATAATATGAATTTAATTAAGAGTCAACGTTCCGCATCTTGGAATAAATTTGGCACGTAATCGGTTCCTCTCTATATTCAGTTTCTAGTACAAATAAGCGTACTTGACTCCATGAAATACAGACTTCTAGTGTACATAAATATATGCGTATTTCGGTTATCCAATCTCGTTTCGTATTCGACCCGAATACGAAAAGACTGAGGAAGATAACGGAAAAGCCAACTGCATCACATTTTACGATCATTGCACCAATTTATCCAAAAACTATTAAAACAGTTACCACCCAAAGGAAAATTTACGCTCTTCACTTAAAAAACAATGTCAAAAGTGCTATGACCCTTTCATAAAAGAAAATGTAGCGAAAAATAAATCATTTTGATTATTTTTAAGTGCGTTTTTACAAGATTCCGAGTCATTTTCATCAACAGTTTCACTTTCTTCATTCTTTTTTTATGTTGTTTTTCTTCGTTCTAAGTTTCAGTTTCAGTTTTGTTTGTTATTTAGTCTAGTTAATTGTTATTTTGTCGCTAATTGCACTTTAGAACACAAAATGTTTCAAGTCGAAAGTAACTTTCGAAGTGGTTGAAAGCGAGTGGATCTATTCGATGGACCACAGAACAAAGTCATTGAAGAAGAGCCAGTGATTTTGTGAAATATGCAAATATTGCACTGGGAATGTTTTCCTTTTATTGTTTACAAAAAGCTTTAGATATTACTGATTTTCTAAAATATTCCGTGAAATAGATTTCAGGTCACTAATCCGACATAATTTGAAAATTCCGACATTTCTGACAACAGTACAGCAGCCGAATTCAAAATATTTGTTTTATCACGGCACTCTTGCCAACTTTTTTAAATGACCACTTGTTATATTTACCTGTTTGTAGGTTAATAGTGCGTACGGACATAACAGTTCTATTTACGTTACGTTTTAATCGTATGAAAGCAATTAAAACGCCGCTGCATGTCCTTAACGTTAGGTTATTTATAAATGGCGCCCAACGTGGGTCCGTGCATAACTTCTCGTACGATTAGAAAATACCAGGAGTTGCTTTTAAAGGACCAGTGTTCCAAAGAGATCGTGCAAAAACTTGCATTCTTGACGTCGCGACGCACACTCGACTAATATTTTTTTCGATATTCATGAGTGCACTTCAGGATTTTACGTGATCGTGCATTAAATGCGATTTTTGGAAGCCTAACGTAGAATAGGAGCGCTCCTTACATTCAAAAAAACGTGAACAGAAGGCAAAATTTTGAAAATATCACCTCTGGTTTTCAAAATTAGTAAAACGCTTGCTTTTAATTAATTTAAAAATGGATAAGTAACTTAGTAACTTTAAAAAGTAGTTATGAAATATTATTTTCAGTTATTAAATTGGTATAATACCGTCTCAGACCTCCAAAAATGAAAAAAGAATTCTCTTTTGTTTGTTTTAACTTAGAAATTAGCAAAAGGTATTATAAATTAGTAAAACTATGCTTTTTGTGTGTTACCAAAGTTAAAAGCTAGTAGAAAATGTTGTTTCTAGCTATAAAATAGGTTAGGTCAAATATCGTCTAAAATCTCTAATATTCGAAAAAAATTTTTTTGTGTTTATTAACTTAAAAATTAGCAAAAGGTATTATTAATTAGTAAAAATGGTTTTGCTTTTGTATTAATCAATTTCGAAACTAGTAAAAAATACTGTCTTTAGATATTAAATTAGCTATATATCATCTCAGGTCTTTAATATCGGAAAAAACCCGATTTCTTACTTATTAATTTAAAATTTAGTAAAAGTTATTATTAATTAGTAAAACTGTTGCTCTTTTGTATTAATAATTTTATAAACTAGTAAAGAATAGTGTTTTCAGCTAATAAATTGGTGAAACATCGTCTCATACCTCCTATATTGAAGAAACAAATCGCTTTTATATTTATTAAATTAGAAATTAGTAAAAGGTTCTATTAATTAGTAAAACTATTGCCTTTTTGTATTAATAACTTTACAAACTAGTAAAAACTACTATCTTCAGCTTCTAAATTAGCTAAGTATCGTCTCAGACTTCTAATATTGGAAAAGATGTCGCTTTGGAGTATAAAATTAAAAAAATTAGGATAAGGCATTTTTAATTAGTAAAATTACTGCTGTTATGTGTTAGCAAAGTTAAGAACTAGTAGAAAATGTTGTTTATAGCTACTAAAGTGGTCAACTATCGTCTCAGACTTCTAATATTGGAATTTTTTTTTTGTAATTTATTAACTTAGAAATTAGCTAATGGTATTATTAATTAGTAAAAATGACTTTGCTATTGTATCAATAAATTATAAAACTAATAAAAAATACTGTTTTCAACCATTAGATTAGCTAAACATCGTTTCAGACTTTCACTATTTGGAAAAAAAACGTCTTTTTTGTATTAATTAATTTATAAAATTAAGGAAAAGTAATTTTAATTAGTAAAACTAGAGCCGTTATGTGTTAGTAAAGTTAAAAATTAGTAGAAAATTTTGTTTTCAGCTACTAAAGTGGTCAAATATCTCTCTCATACCTCTAATATTGTAAAAAATATTTTTTTTGTAATTTATTAATTTATAAATTAGCAAATGGTATTCTTAATTTAGTAAAAATGGCTTTGCTTTTGTAATAATAAATTTTAAAGCTAATAAAAATACTGTCTGCAACTATTAAATTAGCTAAACATCAAACTTCCAGTATTGGAAAAAAAAACGTCTCTTTTTGTAATAACTAATTTAAAAATTAGCAAAAAATTAATTTTAATTAGTAAAACTATGCTTTTTGTGTGTTACCAAAGTTAAAAACTAGTAGAAAATGTTGTTTCTAGCTACAAAATTGGTCAAATATCGTTTAAAATCTCTAATATTCGAAAAAAATTTTTTTGTGTTTATTAACTTAAAAATTAGCAAAAGGTATTATTAATTAGTAAAAATGGTTTTTGCTTTTGTATTAATCAATTTCGAAATCTAGTAAAAAATACTGTCTTTAGATATTAAATTAGCTATATATCATCTCAGGTCTTTAATATCGGAAAAAAAACTGTTTTCTTACTTATTAACTTAAAATTTAGTAAAAGTTATTATTAATTAGTAAAACTGTTGCCCTTTTGTATTAATAATTTTATAAACTAGTAAAAGAATAGTGTTTTCAGCTAATAAATTGGTCAAACATCGTCTCATACCTCCAATATTGAAGAAACAAATCGCTTTTATATTTATTAAATTAGAAATTAGTAAAAAGCTATTATTAATTAGTAAAAACTGTTGCCTTTTTGTATTAATAACTTTACAAACTAGTAAAAACTACTATCTTATTAGCTAAGTATCGTCTCAGACTTCTAATATTGGAAAAGATGTCGCTTTGGAGTATAAAATTTAAAAAAATTAGGATAAGGCATTTTTAATTAGTAAAATTACTGCTGTTATGTGTTAGCAAAGTTAAGAACTAGTAGAAAATGTTGTTTATAGCTACTAAAGTGGTCAAATATCGTCTCAGACCTCTAATATTGGAATTTTTTTTTTTGTAATTTATTAACTTAGAAATTAGCAAATGGTATTATTAATTAGTAAAAATGGCTTTGCTATTGTATCAATAAATTAAAAAACTAGTAAAAATACTGTTTTCAACCATTAGATTAGCTAAACATCGTTTCAGACTTTCAGTATTTGGAAAAAACGTCTTTTTTGTATTAATTAATTTAAAAATTAGGAAAAAGTAATTTTAGTTAGTAAAATTACAGCCGTTATGTGTTAGTAAAGTTAAAAATTAGTAGAAAATTTTGTTTTCAGCTACTAAAGTGGTCAAATATCTCTTTCAGACCTCTAATATTGTAAAAATATTTTTTTTGTAATTTATTAACTTATAAATTAGCAAATGGTATTATTAATTAGTAAAAATGGCTTTGCTTTTGTTTTAATAAATTTAAAAGCTAATAAAAATACTGTCTGCAACTATTAAATTAGCTAAACATCAGACCTCCAGTATTGGAAAAAACGTCTCTTTTGTAATAACTAATTTAAAAATTAGCAAAAATTAATTTCAATTAGTAAAACTATGCTTTTTGTGTGTTACCAAAGTTAAAAGCTAGTAGAAAATGTTGTTTCTAGCTATAAAATTGGTCAAATATCGTTTAAAATCTCTAATATTCGAAAAAAATTTTTTTTGTGTTTATTAACTTAAAAATTAGCAAAAGGTATTATTGATTAGTAAAAAAAGTTCTACTTTTGTATTAATAAAGCGAAAAACTAGTAAAAAATACTGTCTTTAGCTATTAAGTTAGCTAAATATCGTTTCATATTTCCAATATTGCAAAAATGTCGCTTGTGTACTTATTAATTAAAAATTAGTAAAAAATACTATTAATTAGTTAAACTGTTGCCTTTTTCTTTCAATAACTTTATAAACTAGTAAAAAATACTGTTTTTAGCTACTAAATTAAATAAATATTCTTTCAGACTTCCAATATTAAAAAAATTTGCTTGCCTTTTTATTGATTTTAAAAGCAGTAAAAGGTCATTTTAATTAGTAAAAATGCTGCTCTTATGGACTAATAAATTTAAAAACTAGTAAAAGTAGCTGTTTTCAGCTGTTAAATTGATCAAATATCTTCTCGGAACTCCAATATTGGAAAAAGATTCGCTTTTGTACTTACTAACTTAGAAATTAGTAGAAGTTATCATTAATTAATAAAATTCTTTTGCTGCTGTGTTAATAACTTTAAAAACTAGTAAAAAATATTGATTTCAGCTAGTAAATTAGTAAAATACTGTTTCAGATCTCAAATAATGAAAAAAAAAATCGTTTTTGTTCGTTAACGTAAAGATTAGTAGAAGGTATTATTCCAGCCTTATAAAATTAGTAAAATTACGTCTCCACATTCTGAAATTAGTAAAATATTATTTTTTACTTCAAAATTGAAGCCAACTTTGTCAAAAGCCTAAAATTTCTTTGAGTAAACATTAGGTTTTGTATTTATTTTTTTAAAACTCAGTAAAATTACAACTCTGCCTTTCAAAATAGTAAAATGTTGCTTTTGGCTGCTAATATTTGAAAAAAAAATTGTTTTTCAGATTGTCAAATTGGAAATACGTTTCCGGATTCCAAAATTGGTAAAATATTGTATAAAAATTGGTGAAAAATATTTCTTTTAAATTCTAAAATTAGTAATCTTTCCCGGTTCGTCTTCTAAAATTGCAAAAAACAGTGTGCCTCCTTTTTTTTATAAAACTATTGTCTTTGGTTTCCAATATTGAAAAATACATTGATTTTGTATTCTTTAGTTAGAAATTTAAAAAAATAGTATTTTTGATTCAAAAAATTAACAAAATGTTGCCTCTGGTAAGAAATTAGTATAATTACGGTTTTTATATTTATTAATCTACGAAATTAGTAAAATATCGCTTATTAATTGAATTTCTTTTAGAATAATAAAAACTTTAGTTAAAAATTATTTTCTGAGTGAGTTCCAAGGGACCACTTTGAGGCTTTTTTTATTTTTAATTTTTTTTATTTTATTTTTTTTTTATTTTTTTAAAGAGTATTTCCCGTTTCTAATTTGGTTTTTGATTGGGCTTTCTAGTTTTTAGTACTCTTTCTTTCGAAATAAATCCAAATTTGTAAAAACCGTCTAAATTACCTCGAGTATTCCGCTTTTAGTTTTGTTTTTGATGTTTTCTGTAAGAATGTAGTGTTATAGAATGCAAAAAAAAGTGGCAACAGCTGCGTATTACTATTATTATTGGTTTGATTATCGATTATCTTTGGTGAATAATTCCCCGATTTGTGCTTTTACGTGCTTTCCAGCTTTGATTTTCCCACACGCATAAAATAATTTGTTTAATGGTAACGGCTCCAGCACCAGTGATCTGCATACCGGCACGACCAGAAGGCCGCCACTGCATACATGCAACGTTAATTGATGTATTATTGTAGTGTTCAGCTTTAGCAGGTTTGTTTATAGACTGGTTTGCATATTGAATATCGGCGTTATTAAATTAACTTGAACAAGACTATCCGGAAGAAAAGGTACTTGACACGAACCCTTTAATCTATCCTTGTCCTGTCCATACACTCGTCCTAAGTGTGAAGTAATAAAGGACATTGTTATGGTTAATGAGGTATCTAGTATTATTTTTTGAGGAGTGAAGGAAGAAGTCGTAGAACTTTCAATGCTTGCTTGTTTCTCTTTGGTAAAAAAAAACTAAATAAAAGGACAAATTGTGTCCTTTAAGTACGTGCTAAAGACTAAAACTAACTCCTTTGAAATAAGAAACGTGTGGCAATCCTGGTGCGAACAATTTTTGGCAAATTCGACTTGTTTACTACCTTAACTCCAGAAGCCAATTAATACAACTACTCGAGTGGAAAATTAATTCGTTTGTTGAACAGATCGAGTTCATCTTAACCAAATTAGTCAATTTTTAAACGATGTTTATTGACTTAATCTTCCAAGGTTTTTTATACGAATTTTCCTGGCTAGAGATAACGGTACTCCATTCATTAACAATCCACAATGTAAAACCACTATCTACATAATTATATTCCCGTACATTTCAAAATAATAACTCACGTACGTTTAATTAAACTCGATTAAGAGAAAAATACTTCTCGGATAACTCGTTTCGATTTATCCAGATCATTATGTAAACTAAACCAGATTACAACACACAAGACCACAAATTGTCGGTACTACTACCAACGACACATGGGTGGTACCAAAAACTAACTTTCTGGACTTCCAAATTTGTGAAATGACGATTCCGGGTTTCAAAATTGCTAATTTGCGCCTCTGGATAAAAAAATTAGTAAAATATGGACTTAAAATATTAATTTTGAAATCGACAGAGATCATTTATTAGTTTCAAAACATAATTTTACTAATTTTAGGAACTAAATATAACTTTTTTGTGAATTTTTGAAATTAGAGTCGCAATTTTACACATTTTATAACACAAAAATATTTTTTTTAATTTTTAAATTAGTAAATATAAAAGAGCATTTTTGTCTACCTAAACAGAAAATGTATCAGAAATTATTGCTTTGGAAAACAGAAAACACGTCTTTGGATGTCAAAACTGTTTTGTTGTCCTCTTGTGTCAAAGTCTTTTATGTCAATTTTTTTTTATTATCAATTTGATATTTCTATCTTTTTATCTCTGTCAAACTTCACAAATAATTTTACTAATTTTGGGATACGATATTTCTTATTAATTTTAGACGTCGAATTCGCAGTTTTACTAGTTCTGTAGGACAAAAATAATATTTTTTTAATTTTTAAATTATTAAATACAAAAACAGAATTTTTCGCCTACCTAAACAGAAAATGGGAGAGTATTGACTGCTTTTGAGGACAGAAAACACACTTTTGTTTTTTTCTGATGTCAAAACTGTTTTTTTTTTTTGGACTTTCTTGTCAAAAGTGACAGTTTTTGGGTCTTTTATGTCATTTTTTAAATCCTATTATCTATATTATTTCTCCAAATGTCCAAATCGCTAGATAGTTTTACTACTTCTAGGATCTAGATATAATATTTCTTCTCAATTTTAGACGACAAATTCACAATTTTACTAATTGTGTAAGACAAGGTTAATATTTTTTCGAATTTTTAAATTAGTAAATACAAAAACAAAATTTTGTATCTAACTAGACCAAAAATGTAACAGTAACGACTGTTTTTGAGGACAGAAAACACGTCTTTGTTTTCTCCTGATCTCAAAACTGGTTTTTGCCCTCTTCTGTGAAAAGTAACAGTTTTTTAGGCCTTTTATGTCAATTTTTTCTTTTCTCTTTGTCTATTTTGTCTCTCTATCTTCCTTAACTCTGTCAAAATCGATAGAAAGAATTTTACTAATTGTAGGAGCTAGTTACGATATTTCTTAATAATTTTAAAAGTCTACGTTACAATTTTACTAATTTTATAAAACAAAAATAATATTTTTTCGAATTTTTTAATTAGTAAATACAAAAGTAGCATACTTGTCTACTTCAAAAAGAAAATGTATCAGAAATTATTGCTTTGGAAAACAGAAAACACATCTTTGTGTTCCTTGGATGTCAAAACTGTTTTGATGTCCTCTTGTGTCAAAATCTTTTATGTCATTTTTTTTATTATCAATTTGATATTTCTATCTTTTTATCTCTGTCAAACTACAAATAATTTTACTAATTTTGGGATACGATATTTCTTATTAATTTTAGACGTCGAATTCGCAGTTTTACTAGTTTTGTAAGACAAAAATAATATTTTTTTAATTTTTAAATTATTAAATACAAAAACAGAATTTTTCGCCTACCTAAACAGAAAATGGGAGAGTATTGACTGCTTTTGAGGACAGAAAACACACTTTTGTTTTTTTCTGATGTCAAAACTGTTTTTTTTTGGACTTTCTTGTCAAAAGTGACAGTTTTTGGGTCTTTTATGTCATTTTTTAAATCCTATTATCTATATAATTTCTCCAAATGTCCAAATCGCTAGATAGTTTTACTACTTCTAGGATCTAGATATAATATTTCTTCTCAATTTTAGACGACAAATTCGCAATTTTACTAATTGTGTAAGACAAGGTTAATATTTTTTCGAATTTTTAAATTAGTAAATAAATACAAAAACAAAATTTTGTATCTAACTAGACCAAAAATGTAATAGTAACGACTGTTTTTGGGGACAGAAAACACGTCTTTGTTTTCTCCTGATGTCAAAACTGGTTTTTGCCCTCTTCTGTCAAAAGTAACAGTTTTTTAAGCCTTTTATGTCAATTTTTTCTTATCTCTTTGTCTATTTTGTCTTTCTATCTTTCTTATCTCTGTCAAAATCGATAGGAAGAATTTTACTAATTGTAGGAGCTAGTTACGATATTTCTTAATAATTTTAAAAGTCGACGTTACAATTTTACTAATTTTATAAAACAAAAATAATATTTTTTCGAATTTTTTAATTAATAAATGCAAAAGTAGCATACTTGTCTACCAAAATTAAAAATGTATCAGTAATAGCTGCTTATGAGGATTGAAAATAGGTCTTTGGTTTCCCCTGACGTCAAAACTGTATTTTTGCACTCTTCTGTCAAATTTTTTTAAATCTCCTTATATATTTTATATCTTTATTTTTTTATCCTTATCAAAATCCATAGAGATAATTTTACTAATTTTATAAACCAGCTACGATATTGTTTATCAATATGAGAAGTTGAATTTGCAGTTTTAATATTTCTGAAAGACAAAGATAATAATTCTTGAATTTTTAAATTAGTAAACACAAAAACAGAATTTTTCGTCTGCAGAAACAGAAAATGTATCAGTAATGACTGCTTTGGATGTCAAAAAATACATCTTTGCTTTCCCCTGATGTCAAAACTGTTTTTTTTTTGCCTTCTTCAGTCAAGTTTTTTTTTTTCTATTTTATCTCTCTACTTTTTTTCTCTCTGTCATAATCGACAGATAATTTTACTAATTTTAGGAGCCAGCTACGATATTTATTATCAGTTTTTGAAGTCAAAGTCACAATTTTTCTGATTTAATTTTCCTAATTTTTCTAATTTCCTAATGAGAAAATGTTAGTAATGACTGCTTTGGACGTCTGTAAATACGTTTTTTTCCCTTGATGTTAAAACTGGTTTTTTTGCCTTCTTCTGTCAAAAGTAACAGTTTTTTAAGCCTTTGATGTCAATTTTTTTAAAATCTTTTTGTTAATTTTTTTAACTTTGTCAAAATTGACAGAGAGAATTTTACTAATTGTAGAAGCTAGTTACGATATTTTTTGTTAATTTTGAAAATCGGCGCCGCAGTTTTACTAATTTTATAAAACAAACATATTTTTCGAATTTTTTAATTAATAAATACAAAAATAGCATTTTTTGTCTACTAAAAATGACTGCTTATGAGGATAGAAAATAGGTCTTTGTTTTCCCCTGATGTCAAGACTCTTTTTTTGCACTCTTCTGTCAAAAATATCAGTTTTTTAGGTCTTTTATGTCAATTTTTTTTAAATCTTTTTATCTATTTTGTCTCTTTACTTTTTTTACTAATTTTAGAAGCCAGATACGATATTTCTTATCAATATGAGAATTTGAATATGTAATTTTATTAATTCTGAAAGACAAAGATAATAATTTTCAAAAACAGAATTTTCGTCTACCAAGACAAAAAATAAAATTAAAATTAAAAATACATCTTTGCTTTCCCGTGATGTCAAAAATGTTTTTTTTTTGTCTTTTTCTCTCTGTCATAATCGACAGATAATTTTACTAATTCTAGGAGCTAGACACGTTATTTCTTATCAATTTTGAAGTCAGAGCTGCAATTTTACTAATTTTATAAAAGACAAGTAATATTTTTCTAATTTTTAAATTAGTAAATATAAAACAGAATTTTTTTTACCTAAACAGAAAATACAACAGTAATGACTGCTTTTGAGGATATAAAACACATTTTTGTTTTCTTTTGATGTCAAAGCTGTTTTTTTTTTGTCTTCTTTTGTCAAAAGTAACAATTTTGTAGGCTTTTGATGTCAAATTTTTTTATCTTATCTTTTTTTTATTATCTCTGTCAAAATTGACAGAGATTGTTTTACTAATTTTAGAAGCTATTACGATATTTTTTGTCAATTTTATACGTTGAATTCGCAATTTACTAATTTTATACGACAAAGAATATTTTTTAAAAAATTTTAATTAGTAAATACAAAAACTTAGACATTTTTTGTTTAGATAGATAATTGTTTATTGTATAGACAATATTAGAAAACTGTTAAAAAATATCATTTGCGGTTTACAAAATTAATAAAATTGCCTCTCCGGCTTCTTTGTCTTTCGTGATTGAAAAATTGATACGATATATCGAATATAGCTTCTAAATTTAATAACATTACGTTTTTGGATTTTAAAATTAGTAGAATATCGTTTCCGGATTTTAAAATTAATAATAATTTATTAAAATATTATTTCTGTCTGTCAGTATTGGAAGAAAATGCTTTAAAGATTATATTAAAAAATATGATTTTCGGCTTCTAAACTTAGTAAAATTTTACCTCCGGCTTCCAAAATTGTAAAAACCATGTTGTTTTTGTTTTGATTAATTTAGAAAATAATTACTAATATCGTGTCTAGCTTCTAAAATTACTTTTCTGGACGTCAAGATTAGTAAATTGTGGTCACTCTTCAGTTCGTAATAGTAATAAAAATGTTAATTTTGTAGTTACTAGGTGTTTTAAAATGTAATAAGAAATATTTTTTAGGCTTCTAAAATTAGTAAAATTACGTCTCTTGATTTCAAAACTATTAAGATATTGGCTTCGGCTTCTAATATTGGAAAAAATGGTGTCTTAGTATTTTATTAATTCACAAGTAACTCTAGACAAGCAGTAGAAGTTTTAAAGTCGGTTCTTATTTTACAGTAACTTTAAAGTTTTTTTTTATTAAAAATTAAAAGTTGATAACATAAAGCAGAACGGTTAGACATAAGGAAAAGTGTCTAATTTATAATACCAAAAACAGGATTTGTTTGATAAATAAATAATAGATCTAGATGTGTAAAACTGAAGCCTTGTTTTTAACAAAAAAAAATTTTGAACATCACTAGACTAAACCTTTTCATTATTTACCAAAATACCGTATTGCCTTAAAACACGAGTCTACAAATTACTTACTACGCATGGGTGGTACCAACGAAAAATTCAATTTGACAGTTTCAAATGACAGATTTTGCGGTCGATTCACAACTCAATTGATGCGGTTGACGAAATTAATAGTTTGGTGAGTGCGACAGTCCGTGAAAATTTAATACCACTGTGAAATTTCGCAATTTTTATTTTATTCTAACTGTATTCGCAGAAATTTCATTGACAGTACAAGTCGGATGCACTATGTATATATAGATACGTATCGTTTATTACAGAGCCGACAACCGGCTTAACGGTGCGTTGCTTTTATCGGAAATGTCTTTAAACACAGAAGGATAAATAATACACCTATGCTGTCACACGACAAAATGTCAAAACTGATTTTGGTACTCTTCCTTATCAGATAACACCAATTCTAAAATTATTACTGAAATTATTGTTTTGTTATCGCTTTACCCGTAAAATTTGGATTGGATATCGGTCGTTGTGAAATTTCTGTTTGTACAATTTTTGGCACATTTTCGAGTATTTAAAACGGTTTTATTTCTTATGTGTTGTTACATTGTCCTGCAAACTACTCCCAATGCTCACAACTACCTAACTTTACTTCATTTGAGGTTAAGTTGTTCATATCCTAATTTACACAGAAAAAATTCTAAGCCACGTGAAAAAAAAGATTCTTTTGTTTATAAAGATTATCGTTTATCAAGATCTCAATTACTTTATTGCCTGACCCATTAGTCTACAATAGAAAGAAATAAATGTGAGGTTAAACTATCTGTTTTGAGCCCAGTTTACACAGGAAAAATATGACGTCAGTGTTTTTTTGGTGGGTAATTTTGAATTTAGTTTAAAAATTTTTTTTGAGCTGTGAGCTTTGATGAGATTCTCTATGTGACAAATAGGGAACTTATTTAGTTTTAAACTGCGTCAAAAAAATGTCGTTTGAGGTTATGTCATCTGGTTATAGCTTGTCTATGTGAAAATGCAAAAATTGGCCGATCTGAGAGACTCACGGTCTTAAAATTTGCACGTGTGCTAGTCCAACAACAACAAAGATTTCTCTTAATTAAAACCTGAAGTCGCGTAATTTTGTAAAACTTGTTGTTGACAAATTTGTGGCCGGTCTGGGGGCCTTACGGTCTTAAAATATGCACGTATGTTACTCCAACAACAAAAAGTCAAAAAAGTCAAAAATACAGGCTGAGAATTCGCAGGAATACCAACACAATAACGAGAAAAATGAGAGATTTCTCTTAAATTTTCGAAAAATTGTTGTTGGAAAATTTGTGGCCAGTCTGAGTGCCTCACGGTCTTAAAATTTGCACATGTGCTACTCCGACAACAACAAAAAATGTTTTTTGGCTGTTTTGCAGGAATACCAACACAATAACTTGATAAATGAATGATTTCTCTTAATTAAAACCTGATGTCAAGAAATTTTTTAAAAACTGTTGTTGACAAATTGTGGCCGGTTTGAGGGCCTCACGGTCTTAAAATTTGCACGTGTGCTACTCCAACAACAACAAGGCAAAAATACAGGCTGAGAATTCGCAGGAATACCAACGCAATAACGTGAAAAATGAAAGATTTCTCTTAATTAAAATCTAAGTCGCGTATTTTTGTAAAAATTGTTGTTGACAAATTGTGGCCGGTCTGAGTGCCTCACGGTCTTAAAATATACACGTGTGTTACTCCAACAACAACAAGTCAAAAATACAGGCTGAGAATTCACAGGAATACCAACGCAATAACGTGAAAAATGAGAGATTTGTTCTAAATTTTCGAAAAATTGTTGTTGGAAAATTTGTGGCCAGTCTGAGGGCCTCACGGTCTTAAAATTTACACGTGTGCTACTCCAACAACAACAAGTGTATTTCTTAGCTGAAAATTTGCTGGAATACCAACGCAATAACGTAAAAAATGAAAGATTTCTCTTAATTAAAACCTGAAGTCGCGTAATTTTGTAAAAATTGTTGTTGACAAATTGTGGCCGGTCTGAGTGCCTCACGGTCTTAAAATATGCACGTGCATTACTCTAACAACAACATGTCAAAAATACAGGCTGAGAATTCGCAGGAATACCAACGCAATAACGTGAAAAGTGAGAGATTTCTCTTATATTTTCGAAAAATTGTTGTTGGAAAATTTGTGGCCAGTCTGAGGGCCTCGCGGTCTTAAAATTTGCACGTGTGCTACTCCAACAACAACAAGTGTATTTCTTAGCTGAAAATTTGCAGGAATACCAACGCAATAACGTGAAAAATGAATGACTTCTCTTAATTAAAACCTGAAGTCGCGTAATTTTGTAGAAATTGTTGTTGACAAATTGTGGCCGGTTTGAGTGCCTCACGGTCTTAAAATTTGCACGTGTGCTACTCCAACAACAACAAGTCAAAAATACAGGCTGAGAATTCGCAGGAATACCAACGCAATACCTTGAAAAATGAGAGATTTCTCTTAAATTTTCGAAAAATTGTTGTTGGAAAATTTGTGGCCAGTCTGAGGGCCTCACGGTCTTAAAATTTGCGCATGTGCTACTCCGACAACAACAAAAAATGTTTTTTAGCTGTTTTGCAGGAATACCAACACAGTAACTTGAAAAATAAATGATTTCTCTTAATTAAAACCTGATGTCAAGAAATTTTGTAAAAACTGTTGTTGACAAATTGTGGCCAGTTTGAGTGCCTCACGGTCTTAAAATTTGCACGTGTGCTACTCCAACAACAACAAGTCAAAAATACAGGCTGAGAATTCGCAGGAATACCAACGCAATAACGTGAAAAATGAGAGATTTCTCTTAAATTTTCGAAAAATTGTTGTTGGAAAATTTGTGGCCAGTCTGAGGGCCTCACGGTCCTAAAATTTGCGCATGTGCTACTCCGACAACAACAAGTGTATTTCTTGGCTGAAAATTTTCAGGAATACCAACGCAATAACGTGAAAAATGAAAGATTTCTCTTAATTAAAATCTAAGTCGCGTAATTTTGTAAAAATTGTTGTTGACAAATTGTGGCCGGTCTGAGTGCCTCACGGTCTTAAAATATACACGTGTGTTACTCCAACAACAACAAGTCAAAAATACAGGCTGAGAATTCACAGGAATACCATCGCAATAACGTGAAAGATGAGAGATTTGTTCTAAATTTTCGAAAAATTGTTGTTGGAAAATTTGTGGCCAGTCTGAGGGCCTCACGGTCTTAAAATTTGCACATGTGCTACTCCAACAACAACAATTGTATTTTCGGCTGAAAATTCGCAGGAATACCAACGCAATAACGTGAAAAATGAAAGATTTCTCTTAATTAAAACCTGAAGTCGCGTAATTTTGTAAAAATTGTTGTTGACAAGTTGTGGCCGGTTTGAGTGCCTCACGGTCTTAAAATTTGCACGTGTGCTACTCCAACAACAACAATTGTATTTTCGGCTGAAAATTCGCAGGAACACCAACACAATAACGTGAAAAATGAAAGATTTCTCTTAATTAAAATCTAAGTCGCGTAATTTTGTAAAAATTGTTGTTGACAAATTGTGGCCGGTTTGAGTGCCTCACGGTCTTAAAATATGCACGTGCATTACTCCAACAACAACAAGTGAAAAATACAGGCTGAGAATTCGCAGGAATACCAACGCAATAACGTGAAAAATGAGAGATTTCCCATAAATTTTCGAAAAATTGTTGTTTTAAAAATTTGTGGCCAGTCTGAGGGCCTCACGGTCTTAAAATTTGCACGTGTGCTACTCCAACAACAACAAGTGTATTTCTTAGCTGAAAATTTGCAGGAATACCAACGCAATAACGTGAAAAATGAAAGGTTTCTCTTAATTAAAACCTGAAGTCGCGTAATTTTGTAAAAATTGTTGTTGACAAATTGTGGCCGGTCTGAGTGCCTCACGGTCTTAAAATATGCAAGTGTATTATTCCAACAACAACAAGTCAAAAATACAGGCTGAGAATTCGCAGGAATTCCAACGCAATAACGTGAAAAATGAGAGATTTCTCTTAAATTTTCGAAAAATTGTTGTTGGAAAATTTGTGGCCAGTCTGAGGGCCTCACGGTCCTAAAATTTGCGCTTGTGCTACTCCGACAACAACAAAAAATGTTTTTTGGCTGTTTTGCAGGAATACCAACACAATAACTTGAAAAATGAATGATTTCTCTTAATTAAAACCTGAAGTCAAGTAATTTTGTAAAAGCTGTTGTTAACAAATTGTGGCCGGTTTGAGTGCCTCACGGTCTTAAAATTTGCACGTGTGCTACTCCAACAACAACAATTGTATTTTCGGCTGAAAATTCGCAGGAATACCAACGCAATAACGTGAAAAATGAAAGATTTCTCTTAATTAAAACCTGAAGTCGCGTAATTTTGTAAAAATTGTTGTTGACAAATTGTGGCCGGTCTGAGTGCCTCACGGTCTTAAAATATGCACGTGCATTACTCCAACAACAAGTCAAAAATACAGGCTGAGAATTCGCAGCAATACCAACGCAATAACGTGAAAAATAAGAGATTTCTCTTAAATTTTCGAAAAATTGTTGTTGGAAAATTTGTGGCCAGTCTGAGGGTCTCACGGTCTTAAAATTTGCACGTGTGCTACTCCAACAACAACAAGTGTATTTCTTAGCTGAAAATTTGCAGGAATACCAACGCAATAACGTGAAAAATGAAAGATTTCTCTTAATTAAAATCTAAGTCGCGTAATTTTGTAAAAATTGTTGTTGACAAATTTGTGGCCGGTCTGAGTGTCTCACGGTCTTGAAATATGCACGTGTGTTACTCCAACAACAACAAGTCAAAAATACAGGCTGAGAATTCACAGGAATACCAACGCAATAACGTGAAAAATGAGAGATTTGTTCTAAATTTTCGAAAAATTGTTGTTGGAAAATTTGTGGCCAGTCTGACGGCCTCACGGTCTTAAAATTTGCACATGTGCTACTCCAACAACAACAAGTCAAAAATACAGACTAAGAATTCGCAGGAACACCAACGCAATAACGTGAAAAATCAAAGATTTCTCTTAATTAAAACCTGAAGTCGCGTAATTTTGTAAAAATTGTTGTTGACAAATTGTGGCCGGTCTGAGTGCCTCACGGTCTTAAAATATGCACGTGTGTTACTCCAACAACAAAAAGTCAAAAATACAGGCTGAGAATTCGCAGGAATACCAACGCAATAACGTGAAAAATGAGAGATTTCTCTTAAATTTTCGAAAAATTGTTGCTGGAAAATTTGTGGCCAGTCTGAGGGCCTCACGGTCCTAAAATTTGCGCATGTGCTACTCCGACAACAACAAAAATGTTTTTTGGCTGTTTTGGAGGAATACCAACACAATAACTTAAAAAATGAATGATATCTCTTAATTAAAACCTGATGTCAAGAAATTTTGTAAAAACTGTTGTTGACAAATTGTGGCTGGTTTGAGTGCCTCACGGTCTTAAAATTTGCACGTGTGCTACTCCAACAACAACAAGTGTATTTCTTAGCTGAAAATTTGCAGGAATACCAACGCAATAACGTGAAAAATGAAAGATTTCTCTTAATTAAAACCTGAAGTCGCGTAATTTTGTAAAAATTGTTGTTGACAAGTTGTGGCCGGTTTGAGTGCCTCACGGTCTTAAAATTTGCACGTGTGCTACTCCAACAACAACAATTGTATTTTCGGCTGAAAATTCGCAGGAATACCAACGCAATAACGTCAAAAATAAATATTTCTCTTAATTTAATCCCTGAAGTCGCGTAATTTTGTAAAAATTCTTGTCGACAGATTAAAATATAATTGAAATAGCTGCCATCTGGCTATCTTTTAGCACCGCTTTTGTGTGTGAAAAATCAGTTGAATTTTTCGAAATTTGTCAAAAGATATCACCCACGAAGCTCGTAATTACTCTTATGCCACGGTCTTCATCATCTAACATCCATTACCTGTCTAAAGACACGAGTGAAAACGTTTATATATGCATCGACTAATTAAACTTGTCTCTGATGCTCAACAATGGTGGTCACTCTCTCGTCAGAATGATTTTTCATTTAGCTAGAGGTGCATTAACCATGAAAGTGTCTTTAAGATGTAACAAATTGTTTAATTGTGAGGGAGTATATAAGCTAGAAGTTGTTCCGCTATCTGAGAATGTGATTGTTTTCTCTCTCCAAGAAGTTCTTTGCCTAAAAATTCCTGAAATTCGATACCAGGATTTGGTTCCGGTGGTTGTGATATTTTCATTAATTTTGAAATTTCCGAAAATTTCAAACGTAAAAAATTAAATATTGCTTTTAGAACGTATTGTTACCGCAAAATTGCCGTGAATGTGGAAAAAATTACAATTTTTACGCCTGTTTCAAATTGATTCCAAGTACTCACCTGATGGATTTACGAATTGTGGTGGACCTGAAACAAGAAAATTTGTCAGAAATACGAAATATTTAAAAGAAAGCAGGGCCGACTTAAACGACATATAGCCTGCCCCGAAATTTGCGGACTAACTATTGATAATACGGTGGTAATAACCTGTCTTTTCAGAATAATTGATATCTTAGATAAACTTTTAGATCTCTGTTTTAACAGTAATGACATTTGACATAATAGAGATCTTAAATTCTTAACTAATTTTATTAAAATTTAGAAGGGTATGTTGTCAGATGATTTTTTAAACGAAAATAACAACAAAACTGTTTTAAAAAATATAATAAATTGTAAAGAAATGTTGACAAGTTACTCTATAAGTTATTATACATTTTTTAACAATACCTTGATGAATCTCAATGAACAGAAAGTAGAAATCAGTTGAGAAACACTGTAATAAATCCAAAAACTATTTTTTTACAATATTTGGTATTAGAGGCAATATTTTACTAATTATAGCATCTGAAGACGTACTTTTACTAATTTTAAATGCCGATTATAATGCTGTTTACTAATTTTGTAATTAATGAATCTCAAAGAACACTATTTTTCTATTGTAGACAGCCAAATGCATTATTACTAATTTGGGAATTTAGAAAAGTAATTTTGCTAATTTTAGAAGCCCAAAATGATAGTTTTCACTAATTTATAAGTTAATAAATTTAAAAACATGATTTTTTTGAGTACTGGCAGCTGAAAGCAATATTTTGCGAATTTTAAAAGCCCAAAATAATATTTTTTTTAGACTTGTGGAGGACCTGAAATAAGAAAAATTTGGGAGAAATTTGGAGAGGGAAGCAGGGCTGGTTTGAGCAAATTTTTACGCTACAAACGGCATACAGGCTGTCCCGAAATTCGCGGACCAATACGGTGTTAATTGCTGTCTATAGAGCGTTTCAGAATAATTGATATCTTAGCATACTGAAACGATCTATATCTCTGTTTTGACATTTGATATTATAGAGATCTTACGTTCTTAGTTAATATTGTCAATAGTTTAGAAGTGTATATTGTCAGATGGGTTTTTTAAAGAAAATTAAAAACAAAACTGTCAGTTGACAGTTTTTTTTTTAAATATCTTGAATCTCAATGGACAGAAAGTAGAAATCAATTGAGAAACACTGTAATAAATCCAAAAACTATTTTTTTACAATATTTGGTATTAGAGGCAATATTTTACTAATTATAGAATTTGGAGACGTAGTTTTACTAATTTTAAATGCCGATTATAATGCTGTTTACTAATTTTGTAATTAATTATTCTTAAAGAACACTATTTTTCTATTGTAGACAGCCAAAGGCATTATTACTAATTTTGGAATTTTGAAAAGTAATTTTGCTAATTTTTGAAGTTCAAAATGATAGTTTTTACTAATTTATAAGTCAATAAATTTAAAAACATGATTTTTTTTGAGTATTGGCAGCTGAAAGCAATATTTTGCGAATTTTAAAAACCCAAAATAATATTTTTTTTACACTTGTGGAGGACCTGAAATAAGATAACTTTGGGAGAAATTTGGAGAGGGAAGCAGGGCTGGCTCAAGCAAATTTTTACGCTACAAACGGCATACAGGCTGTCCCGAAATTCGCGGACCAATACGGTGTTAATTGCTGTCTATAGAGCGTTTCAGAATAATTGATATCTTAGCATACTGAAACGATCTATATCTCTGTTTTGACATTTGATATTATAGAGGTCTTACGTTCTTAATTAATACTGTCAGTTGACAGTTTTTTTTTTTAAATAACTTGAATCTCAATGGACAGGAAGTAGAAATCAATTGAGAAACACTGTAATAAATCTGAAAAGTGTTTTTTTACAATATTTGGTATTAGAGGCAATATTTTACTAATTATAGAATTTGGAGACGTAGTTTTACTAATTTTAAATGCCGATTATAATGCTGTTTACTAATTTTGTAATTAATTATTATTAAAGAACACTATTTTTCTATTGTAGACAGCCAAATGCATTATTACTAATTTTGGAATTTAGAAAAGTAATTTTGCTAATTTTAGAAGCCCAAAATGATAGTTTTTACTAATTTATAAGTCAATAAATTTAAAAACATGATTTTTTTTTGAGTATTGGCAGCTGAAAGCAATATTTTGCGAATTTTAAAAGCCCAAAATAAAATTTTTTTTACACTTGTGGAGGACCTGAAATAAGAAAAATTTGGGAGAAATTTGGAGAGGGAAGCAGGGTTGGTTTGAGCAAATTTTTATGCTACAAACGGCATACAGGCTGTCCCGAAATTCGCGGACCAATACGGTGTTAATTGCTGTCTATAGAGCGTTTCAGAATATTTGAAATCTTAGCATACTGAAACGATCTATATCTCTGTTTTGACATTTGATATTATAGAGATCTTACGTTCTCAATTAATATTGTCAAAAATTTAGAAGGGTATATTGTCAGATGAGTTTTTCTAAAGAAAATTAAAAACAAAACTGTCAGTTGACAGTTTTTTTTTGAAATATCTTGAATCTCAATGGACACAAAGTAGAAATCAGTTGAGAAACACTGTAATAAATCCAAAAACTATTTTTTTACAATATTTGGTATTAGAGGCAATATTTTACTAATTATAGAATTTGGAGACGTAGTCTTACTAATTTTAAATGCCGATTGTAATACTGTTTATTAATTTTGGAATTTGGAAAAGTAATTTTGCTAATTTTAGAAGCCCAAAATGATAGTTTTTACTAATTTATAACTTAGTAAATTTAAAAACATGATTTTTTTGAGTAATGGCAGCTGAAAGCAATATTTTCCGAATTTTAAAAGCCCAAAATAATATTTTTTTTTACACTTGTGGAGGACCTGAAATAAGAAAACTTTGGGAGAAATTTGGAGAGGGAAGCAGGGCTGGCTCAAGCAAATTTTTACGCTACAAACGGTATACAGGTTGTCCCGAAATTCGCGGACCAATACGGTGTTAATTGCTGTCTATAGAGCGTTTCAGAATATTTGAAATCTTAGCATACTGAAACGATCTATATCTCTGTTTTGACATTTGATATTATAGAGATCTTACGTTCTTAATTAATATTGTCAAAAACTTAGAAGGGTATATTGTCAGATGAGTTTTTTTAAAGAAAATTAAAAACAAAACTGTCAATTGACAGTTTTTTTTGAAATATCTTGAATTTCAATGAACTTAAAGTAGAAATCAGTTGAGAAACACTGAAATAAATACAAAAGCTGATTTTTTTTCAATTTTCAGTTCTGGAAGCCATATTCTACGAATTTTGGAATTTGAAGAATTAATTTTAGTAATTTTAAAAGCAGAATATTATGTTTACTAGTTTTTCATTTAATGAATTCAAAAAATACTATATATTTATTATAGATATCCAAATTTATTATTTTAATAATTTTGAAATTTGGAGAACTAATTTGACTAATTTTAATTGACGAAAATATTTTTTTTACAATTGAGGTGGAGCTGAAATAAGAAAAAATTTGTGAGAAATTCAGAGACGGAAGCAGGACTCAAACAAACGGTGTTAATTGCTGCCTATAGAGCGTTTAAGGATAACTGATATCGTAGTATCCACATCTCTGTTTTGACAATGTTGGTATATTTTTAAACAATATTTTTTTCTAAAGATTATTGCAATGTGTGCCTCAATCCAGATATAATAAAGATATAATGATGTCTTTTTATTGCTAGTACTCTTCTGTGTTTAAAAAAAATCTTCGTCACTCTATTCAGTCGGTATCTTTGGTATTGCAATGACCGTTGATGGCAGTGGTCCATCGATACATCGATTAAACTAATCACCGATCTGTCTCCCACGCTCCCAAAATGGTTTCGTTGTAATTTGCGTTCGTAGGATGCGTAATTAAATGGAATTAAACGGGATTTCATCTCATACATCAATCTGTCCTTGCATCATGTATTGAACAGACACGTCTCTCTGGTCACTAGTTTTCACTAGACTTTATTCAAATCAGACTAAATAAAGACGTGGGAAAATTGAGTCGACAATTTCCTGTAAATATTCCTAACCGTACATGACAAAACGGCGGAATTATTAAACAAAGTAGCATTTGCATTAATACGATTAATTCAGAGTCGTCAAACAGGAAGAGTTAAGAGCTTAAGGCAAGAAATTTGTGTGTCTCATCCTTGTAATGAAAAATTCTGTTCAATAGAGTCTCTAACTAAGGTAGATTACGGTATTTAGTCGCAATTAGGGCCGTTATAAATTCATAGTAGTGTGGTCATTCTTCAACTGGTCTATAACGATCCAATGAATTCTTGTCGACTAATTACTAACCAAGATCGATTTGCTAGAAGATGACATATAATCAACTAGTTATACACTTCTATGGAATTCTAACATTGACAAGAAAATGCGGAAAATATCAAATGATGGAGCCATTGTAACTAACATAATTACATCCAGGACCGGACCAGAGTACAAACAGACGTTTTGCTTAACTCCTCAACTTTATACTGGACATGTGCGTTCGGAGAATCAATTTTGAATTGTTAACGCGGTTATGCGCTTTGTTCAAATCTAATTGAATCAAAGAACTATATTTTTGCCAAGTGACTAAGACAAAATTGAATTAAGTATCAACAAATTAACTAATTGACGTTAAATATTTGATTTATCAATGTATTAGAGCAGTTTGTTGTCGTATTAAATTTTTTTTAGTGTATAATTCAACTTAATCGTGATTAATGTGTGATTATTGGTCATTGATCAATGTTTTCCTGCGACTAACTGTCGGCTGTAGTTATGTAGGTCGCAATCATACGGCACATCACCAATAATGTCCATTGGAATGCCTTTTTCGTCTCTCAGCGACTCTATTAACTGTAATTTTAGGCCCTCCGGTTCGATCGGTTTTCTCGAAAAGATTTATCTTGGCAGTTGAAAGTAGCGTTCGGTTCTATCTTATTACCATTTTCAATTTGGCAGAGTGTTTCCTCTTAGTTATGAAGAAGACTGCCGGCGGTGGTGCATCGTAATCTTGACTATGCATCGAAAGTCGATGAAAAATTCCATTATATTGGAAAGGATATCTCTTCATCGTTTTATATAGAAAACAATGTCGGTACCGTTACGGTATATTAGAGAACGTGATTTGTTACGTTAAAAAAATGAAAAGGAGGTAAAGAGGAATTGAAAAAATTTATTTGACTCCGTGACTTACAATAAGGCACTGAGTCAAGGCGCGCTGAGAAATTTATAATAAGATAAAACACTATTTTTAGAAAGATATTTCATCTTTAAAATTTTGCATATTTTTGAGCACTTCTTCAAATATCTCCTGTGTGTCGTCACGTTGAATGGTGGGCCTCCTCAATGTTAATTCATAGTCTTTTAAAATTAACGTTAAGACGGCTTATAACTCAACGTCACGACACACGAGGAATAAAGGCATTTAAAATACTTGAAACTGTGTCCAAAATGCTCTGAGGAGTGATAAAAAGAAACAGAAATTTTGTAACACAAAAATAATTTAAAAACCCAAATAGATCCATATTTTTATAAAAATTTAGGGGCCGGAGGCGACAAAGTGTTTAAGAAATTTATAAAATTCATATTTTTTTATCAAATTTTGTATGTTTTTATGAAAAATCTGTCTTCTTTATAAACTTTATAAATAAAATAGTTTTTATAAATTCTTTTACTTACAACACAGTAAAAAACAGTTTATAATGTTTTTTATAATCGAAAATCGGGCCACAACTTAATGTATTGACACACAGGGAGTAAAGGCGCATAAAATACTTGAGAATAGGCTCAAAATACTCTCTTAAATAAATAAAACGAAATTTTACAACACAAAAATAATTTAAAAATACAAATAGATCCATATTTTTATAAAAAATTTGGAGCCGAAGGCGACAAAATACATATTTGAAAAATTTATAAAACACATATTTTTATTGAAATTATGTAAATTTTTATGAAAAAGCTGTATTTTTTATAATCTTTATAAGCAAAATTAATTTTATCAATTCTTTCACTTACAACACGATCAAAATCAGTTTATAAATGTTTTTATAATCGAAAATCGGTCCAGAACTTATTGTGTAGACACACAAGGAGTGAAGTCGCATAAAATGCTTGAGAATAGGCTCAAAATACTCCCAGGAGGGATTAAAGAAACAGAAATTTCACAACGACAAAAAAATTATTAAAAAGTCTAGATAGAGGCGTATTTTTACAAAAGTTTTGGAGCCGAAGGCGACAAAATATTTTAAAATTGTATAAAATACATATTTTTTATCAAAATTTTGTAAATTTTTTATGAAAAAACTGTCTTCTTTATAAACTGTTTTAACAAAATTGTTTTTATCAATTCTTGCACTTTAGCTCGATAAAAAAGAGTTTATAAATTTTTATATAACTGAAAATCAGACTATAACTCAACGTATCGACACACAAGGAGTGAAGGCACATAAAATACTCGGAATGATGCTTAAATTTTCTGAAGAATTATGCGAAGAAACATAAATTACACAACGACAGAAAAATACTTTATAAACCCAAATAGATCTATATTTTTATAAAAATTTTGGAGCCGAAGGCGACAAAATAATTTAAAAATTGATAAAATACGTATTGTTTTATCGAAATTTTGTAAATTTTTATGAAAAAGTGTCTTCTTTTTTAATCAATTCTTCAACTTGGAAAAACAGTTTAAATTTTTTTATATAACCGAATATGGCGTTACAAACGAACGTATCGACATACCGGAAGCAAAGGCGCGTAAAATTCTCGAGAATGTGCTCAAAATTCTCCGAGGAAAGAACGAAGAAACAGAAACTTCACAACGACACAAAAATAATTATTAATAATTAAATATTTTCATAGAAATTTTGGAGCCGGAGGCGACAAAATAATTTAGAAATCTATAAAATACATATTTTTTTATCAAAACTTTGTTAATTCTTATGAAAAAACTGTATTCTTTATAACCTTTATAAACATTTTTTTTATCAATTCTTGCACCTACAACACTGGGAAAGACAGTTTAAAATTTTTTATATAATTGAAAATCAGACTACTACTTAACGTATCGACACACACGAAGCAAAGGCGTATAAAATACGAAGAAAGAGAAACTTTATAACGACACAAAAATAATTTAAAAACTAAATAGATCCAAATAAATCTGTTCACAACCCAACGTGTCGACACATAAGAAACAAAGGCGCATAAAGTACTTAGGAATTTGCCCAAAATTCTTCGAGGAATGATTATAGAGAAACAGAAACTGTACAACGACAGAAAAATCCTTTAAATCCGGAGAGAAAATTATAAAAAAATATAAAAATCTTAAAATTCATATCTTTGAACATAATTTTGTAAAAAAACCGCCGCCTTTAGTAACTTATAACCAAATTTTTACTAACATGACGGTGGAAAACAGTTTAAATTTTCTTAAATAATCGAAGGACAAAACCCAAAAACACCAAAAAAGCCTAAAAATTAATGTATCGGCCCTATTCAACGTGTCGACACACAAGGGACAAAGGCGCTTAAAATATTTAGAAATATGTTACTTTTTAAAAGTTAAAGAGGATTAGAAAAATTCCTTGACTCAGTGACTTCAATGAGTCGTTGAACCTTTTTTTTTTTTCGCAAATTTTTCTCACAGGTTTCAGCGGGTCCTAAAAGTAATTAGATAAATTACCATTACCGTAGTATACCCAGATTTAGCAGCAACAATAGAAACGATTACGTGGAAATTCAGATGATCCAAAATAATAATAACCTAACTGTATAACCATTGCTAAATTTTAAGTATTATTTTTGATAAATTAATTGAGTTATAAGCATCAACTGCCAGTTGAAATAACATATAATTTTTTTTTCGTTTAAAAATAATTATTTTTGATTTATTGCCGACGTTGATGGTGCAAAAACTCACACTTTTAACTCTATAATGGCGGCAAGTTGCAAGTCACTCCCGCAAGGTATCCATCAAGGACCATTCTTTTCTAGTAAATTAAAATTTCGTGTTGTGGCATTTTCACGAACTAAACCACTTAAAATAATAACACACGTTATACTTGTATTTACACAAAAATCAAGCCGTTATTTTCACTTACTCGTCTCATAAATCTCAAATAAACGAACTTCTGATAAAAATCAAGCTTCGAAGTAGAACTGAAAATGTTTAATGCAAAATTTCAACCGATTCAGGAGATATCTCAATGTGAATCAGTGTCACTGTTCTCTCTAAGATGGACATTGAGTGAATAAATTCGTGCTATTTTAATTGAACGAAAACTTCAGGATAAACTTACCAAAACAACTCTCTCAATAGGGGAGATTAAAGTGGTCAGCTGAGGCTAACTTGTGACAGTTCAATGCGACCAAAACTCACTTAGCAAAATTAAAAGAACTCGAGACACTTATTTGTGTGAAAATTTTGGTGTTTTTAGCTACTCGACTCAAAGAACGATCGATAAAAATAAGTAATCACTTCTAATTGAATGTAGAAATGTCCCGAAACATCTGTCATATTCTAGCAAGGACTTGGCGCTTAATAATTTAAATTCCTCTCTTATTAAAGCTCCACATACCTTAACGAATTTACTTTAAAAATGTCATAAATCGTGTTGTGGGTGTGAGGAAGTTGTCTGGGCTCAATTATTTATTGAATTCGTTTAGTCTGTGAGCAGATAAATCTTGTAGTGTCTGTCGATGTAAGAGTTATGAAGGCAAAATCAAAATAATTTCTCGGGCATTTCCCACGGGCTATACTAACTCGGGCGCCACAAGCTAGTGTGGATTATAAGGGTCGTTAAGTCGAGCGATAGATTCAAATCGTATATTGCTGGCATGTTTCATTATGTCGCTATGCATTGAAAACGAGACGTGTACATCGGCAGCATTCAATAAAACACATAATGGGACAACGATTAATAACTGGCCGACCGAAGATCGCATTGTTAAAACACACAATGCAATTACTTATACATACAGACTGATACAATAATGAAACTATATTGTTGAATGATTGATATTCAAAGCGGGGATCTACAATTGAGATTTTTAAAAGAGAGACTCAAGAATTCACTCACAATTTGTAGATTTTGATTTTTTTTATAGCAAAAAAGTGAAAGTGAATTGAAGAGTGTCAATTGTCGGAACTTAGTAGAGCAGTAGACAGGTTTGGTCCTTTGAGCCGGATTATGAGTGAAAATTCGAATACGTAGCTAAAGGATTAATATTTCGCATCTTCATCAGCTTTAATCCAGTTTATTTTAGCACCACTAGAAGCTGCAATTGCTACTTTAGCTATTTACTATCTTCGACGCTTTTTAAAGAGAGTTTTGTTGAAATATTGGGGATTAGTAACTGTCTTAACAATTTCTACTTTGATGTATTAAAAAGTAAACTTTAGAAGCTTTTTTTTGTTAGACGACAAGCAACTTGACGACACAGAAAGAATTTAGGCTTATAAAATACTTGAGAATGTGCTCAAAATACTTCGAGGAGGGATATAAAGAAACAGGAATTTTACATTGACAGAAAAATACTTTAAAAACTCAAATAGATTAAGATTTTTGTTAAAATTTTGAAGCCAGAGGCGACAGTTACAAAAAATTTTTTGAAAATCTATAAAATACATATTTTTGGACAAACTTTTGTAATTTTTTTTATAAATAGTTATCTTTAGCAGCTATATAAACACTAAAAACACAGTGAAAAACAGTCACAAATACTTAAAAATAAAGACAAAAACTAGAAATTAACGTTGAGAGGGTACACAACTCAACTTGACGACACACAAAGAATTTAGGCGCATAAAATATTTGGGAATGTACTTGAAATACTCTGTGGAGAGGTATAAAGAACCAGAAATGTAGGTAAGAACGACACAAAAATATTTTAAAAATCTAAATAGATTTTGGAGCCGGAGGCGACAGTTATAAAGTTTTAAAAATCTGTAAAATCAGTTATTTTTTTCATAATTAAAGAACAGAAGTCTAAAAACAACGAGAAATTTTATCTAAAATTGAGATTTTTCAGTAAGGGATTGACTTGTTCATAATTTGCAGATTTCGACTTTTTATTATAGCAAAACAGTAAAAGTGAATTGGAGAATGAGAGCCAATCGTGTGAAAATTGATTACTAGACGGCGCTATTAGTATCTTTATAGTAGACAGCTTTGGTCCTTTGAGCCGGATTATAAATAAAATCAAAAACACGTGGTTAAAGGATTTAATATATTTCCTATATTTGGCAATGGGATAGCCATTTTCATCAGCTTAAATCTAATTTATTTTAGCACTACCAGATGCTACAACTGCAATTTTGGCTATCTACTATCTTCGACGGCTTTTAAAGAGAGTGTTGGTGAAAATTTGGGGTAAAATCAGTGACTGTTTAAACAATTTTTACTTTGATGTGGTAGAAAATAAATTTTAGAAGCTTTTTTGCTTTTATCTACTAAAAATTGGGGAAAAGTCTGGTTCTTTCGGTCGGATAATGAACGAAATATTAAAAACTTGGGTCAGCGATGGAAATTTGAGAATATTTTGGTTTCTTTAAGCCGAAAATAACCGAATGTCTATTTTGGTGTGATAGTAGATAGTGGATCTCAAGAGGAACTCTTATTTTTCGCGAGTTAACTATTAAAATTTAGTCCTTCGAGCCGGATTCCAATTACAATTTGAAATAAGTTGTAGGCTTAGTATTTATGATCTTTTGAGCCGATAATGAGCGAAATACTAAAAACTTGGGTCAGCTATTGAAATTTGGGAATATTTTTGTTTTTTTAAGCTACAAGTAACCTTATGTCTATTTTGGTGTGGTAGTAGATCGTAGATCTTAATAGAAGCTTTTGTTTTTTGCGAGTTAACTATTAAAATTTACTCCTTCGAGCCGGATTATGATCACAGTTTGAAATAGGTAGCTGTAGGCTCAGTATTTTTGATCCTTTGAGCCTGATAATGAGCATAATACTAAAAACTTGAAACTTGAAAACCTGACCTGACCTGACCTGACCTGAAAAAACTTAACTCAGCTATTAAAATTTAGTCCTTTGAGCCGGACAATGATCACAATTTGAAATACGTAGTTGTAGACTCAGTATTATTGATTCTGTGGACTTTATAATGAGCGATTTTTGGTCTTTCGATTCGGATTAACAGCAAAATAAACTAAATTGTGGCTTGTCACGAGTTTTATTAGTACTTAAAGACAGATATTTTAGGTCATTCGAGCCGGATCCTGACCAGGTCGTTAAAACAAAGGTTGTGCAACAAAATAAAACGAAAAAATTTGGGACTATAAACCTAAAAAAGTCTGGCAATTACGCAATTATGTAGCCAGTCTCGACCAACCCTAAGCAGTGCCAGTAATTTCTTGCAGGAATCTTCACTTTTTAAGTATTGTCACTATGTGGTGTCTCTGTAATTGGTCCAGTTTCTTCTCTTTTTACTTGTATGCGAGCAGAGTTAATTGGCTTGTAGTCGTACTATTTATATATGTTTATACTTGTAGTGAGTTATACTAAAATGCTAATAATTACAAGTGGCCGTTTCCGTCCTTCTTTTAATTAGAGGATACAAGGTGTTTTTTAAAAAAAAAGTGTACTTATCTGTGATAGACCGCCACTCGCTTGACTGGTTTATCTAATTTTCAGGTAGATTTTTGGATAGTGTCATGTGTTGATTTTAATTGCAAGTCATAGTTTTACTTACAGTTATTTTGTAAAAAGAATTTGTTCACACGGTATTCGCTGCTTACAATGAGCATCGTGTAATTCTGGTAGGGCACGCAACGCATAGACTTCTTATTGTTTTCCGATGTACCGAGAATTTCAGTAACTGTAAAACGATGATGATAGTTGTCTTAATGAGAGTTAGAATTTGTTAGATTTTGAAAGATAGCCTGAAGGGTTAGTCTGAGCGTGCCATCAATGATGCGATTTAATTCAATTATGACCGGCTAGTAAAAACAAGAAAATTAATTAAATATCCATTAAAACCGCATTACACGTTAAATTTCCTTTCTAAACGCAGGTTTCATGTTTTTTTTTCCTTCTCCTCCTCCTCGTGGGGCTAGAAGAAAATCGCAAAAAAATTAATTATCCTGTGGCGGCGGTAGCAGCGGTGATCTTTTTTCCGAACGTAATTAATTGAAAGGACGAGGAAGGGATATAAAATCTCGAGGGAATCCTGTTTATATCAATGATGCCGAGCTAATTAAGCCCGTCGTACAATCTCTAAACATGGACCAATAAGTAAACGTCTAGTACATGGAATAGGCGGGTGTCGATGTCGAAGACTGACTCGCAGGACTACCGCCAGTTGCCCTAATAAAGCCAACGTGACGTTAAATACGTTCGAGGTTTACAATAATTGATCAGAGACCGACGACGGCAGTGATTAAACGTCAAATGACGACATTATTGTCACACGAAAATAATAATCAAATTTATACGAGGCATAGGCTTTATTAAAACAGGGAGACTACAATCAATATTTGCGTTATCTCATTTGCCAACGTCGAAATTAATTTGCCAACATTCAAAATACTTTTCAGAGGTTGGTATTGATGGCCCGAGGCGGCAGGACTAAATCAAAATAGACATTGTTTAGATGAGTCACTAATCTATCACACTATTTCGTCGCCACTCTTTTTAAAAAGTATCAATTAGCCGAACGATTTTGACTCTTCAACCTTTATTTTGTTCATTATCCGGCTCAAAGGATCAAACAAACTCCCAAATTTTATTACTATTTTGAGGTCTCTCCTGATTAACTGATTAAATTTCTTATTATCCGGCTCAAAGGACTAAAAATACTTTCTAAACTGCAGTATTTAATTTCCAAAATTAAGGACAGTCTAGTAATTACCTGAAAACAGATATTTTTACACGTCTGACTAGATCTACCGTACTAATTTGCTTCTTTTTTAGCAACAAGTAACAGAATTTTGTAAAATAAAAAATCTTTTTTCAGTAGGTATCAGTAGTTTATAGATTTTTGTTGGGGGTGAAAGTTTATGAAGCTTGAAATTGTGGTAGATTAGGGCAGAAATTTAAAAGATTAAGGGGCAAGGGTCGTAGGTAGTGAAATTAGAAAAAACCTGAGTCAAAAACGTAGAATTTGAATTGTGAAAGAAGTCAGACGTGCGTGATTTAGAGTTTATGTAAATCTGTAATATTTATTTTGATTTAATTCCCGAAATTCCCCGCGTTTCAGTACAATTAGCTTCCAGTTAGAGTAGTTAATGCCATGTCACGAATATCCCGGAAAAATCCTTGTCTCTCGTTAAATACCGTTAAAGTTTTAGCGGCGTGTGTAATTGCAAAAACGTTTAGTTGAGAGAGGAGTCCTACCTGAGGTCGGTTTCGTTACTTGATGAATTTTTTCGGCGCCTGCTGAGTCTTACAAATCCACACAGCACCCCGTTGAGAGCGTGCAGCTACTGGATGTGTCATCTACCTCTAACCCCTGACCGACAAGCCGCCCATTTTTACCCCAACCACACATATAAATTATGTCCTATGGGAATTCTCCTATCGACATTTGCATTTATTACTATTGTTACTAAACAATAATATTGTGCATCGAGCACGACCACTTCGTGTTCTATCTCTTCTAGTCGTAATGTTAAATCAGACAGAGAAATGCACAAACTGGAGCTTGAGGATTTTTTTTAGTGATGCCAATCGGTGACGTTTACGACCGCAACCAATTAAAATCTACAAACACTGTTTTAAAGAGAGGAGTTGGGTTAAGAACGATCATATATCAAATTTGATTTATCTTAGCCGTGGAAGAGAGCACTTAATGGACGATAACTCGTCAATTTGCTCGACCAGACCAAACACGACAAACAACGTGTAAAGATAACGTAAAGAAAACACACAAAACAAATTAATAAAAATTAGTTTACTATTATCATTCAGTTTCTTCAAGAGAGGTCTGGATCATTAACTACTCTACGATCATTGTTTATCTGTAGCTATTTATCGCTGCCAGAGACACATTTTTAGCTCTCTAGCTTAATCACTAAAAATAAAAATTAATAAATCATTAAAAAAAAAACAAATTACAAAATTTGTTTTTCTTAGAGTGATGGAAAAGTCTTTGCATTCCTTTCACTAGTGCAGGAGGGTTTACTAACAAATAACAGCTTAATAAATTAATGGTAGCGACAACTACTCTGTATGTCTAAAAATTAATAAATAAAAATTCTCTGGCTTCTCCAATTAGTAAAATACAATTTTTATCTACTAAATTAACAAAAACAGTTCGGCTTCTTTTTTAATAATTTAAAATTTGATGAGAATCATCGTGTCTGAGTTTTAAAATTAGTAAAATTACTTTTTTGGACTTCAAAATTAGTAAACTATAGCTTTTAGTTTTCAAAATTGAGAAAATGTTGTATTTGTGTCTATTAAAAATTGTGTCTATCTAAAATTAGTAAAATATAATTTTTATTACTTTATTGATTTAAAAAAATATTAACAAAAGCCGTGTGTAGCTTTTGAAACTAGTAAAATTATTTTTTTGGGCTTTAAAATTAGTAAACTGTCACTTTTGTTTTTCATTATTGTAAACAGCACTTTTTCTTTTGTATTTCTTAACGTAAAAATCAGTAAAATTTATCTTCGGCTTATTAAATTAGTAAAATTGACGAAAAATATCGTTTTTAACACTTGAAGTTAGTAAAATTACTTTTTTGGACTTTAAAATTAGTAAACTATAGGTTTCAGATCCCCAAATTGAGAAAAATGTTGCTTTTATAATTATTAATTAACAAACTAGTTTAAAGTATTATTTTTGATTTCTAAAATTAGTAAAATACGGCCTCAGGCTACTAAAATTGTCAATAGAACGTTGCTATTCTTTTTACTAATTTGAAAATAGTGAGAAAATTGGTTTGAAAATTATTAAAATTACTTTTTCGGACTTCAGAATTAGTAAAAAACTATAGTTTTCAACTTCTAAAATTGAAAAAATGTTATTTTTGTATCTATTAATTTAGAAATTTGTAAAATCTACAATGTTTAGCATCCAAAATTAGCAAAATTCGGTTACTAAAATTACTAATACAGGTACGCCCTTCCTTTTAATAATTTAAAAATTGATTGATAATATTGTATGTAATAGGGCTAGGCGATACCTGTTTTTAGATATCGAGTATCGATACCGATACTTGCCAAAGTATCGTAAGTATCGAGGTATCGGAAAGAATCGAGGTATCGCGGTATCAGAGGTATCGGAAGTATCGGATAACGATAAATAAATATCGCATCAAATAACTTGTGAATTCGTTTGTTTTCATCAAAATAGCTTGTGTTTCCAACATCCAAAGCGCTCTGAATAGGATATTTATTTATAGCCACCTTTTATCAAGGTATCGAAGTATCGGAGATATCGGAAGTATCAGAGGTGTCGAGGTATCGAGGTATCGGTGTACGATACCTGAGCAGTATCGATACCTTCCTTATGTATCGATACTTTTCCCAGCCCTAGTATGTAACTTCTAAAATTAGTAAAACAATCTTTCCGGCCTTTAAAAGTAGTAAACTGTCACCTTCGGCTTCTAGAATTGAAAAGGGGTAAAAAGCAAGTAGAAAAAGCTTGAATCGGTCGTAAAAATAACACGTGTTTTACTAGTAAAAACATTTTTTGCGGCTTACTAAAATAAAATAGATAAATTTACAGCAAAAATAATTTTGGATAGAGACGGTTTAAAGTCTGAAATCCGTATAGTGTAATTACTGCAGCTTTGAGATTTTTGGTTTAGTGAGGTGGTCTCTCGTTGACCCTCCTTGGGGAAATCTAAATGTATTAAGCCATTACTGTCGATCTATCAAAGGTTAAATAATATGCATCGTCACTCCCCTGAGGCAGAACTTTTACTTTTACAGTTGCAACTGGTAATCCTCTGGAATTAAATGTAGTTGCTACCGTTTTCGGGTGAAAAATTTTCAGGTTTCAGAAAGCGACAAAACAGCAATTAACCGCATAGCCCAGAATTGCGGTTCTCATCGCGTTACGCAGTCCCATTATGCGACAATGGAATGTTATTAGATCACCACAATCGTAACTGTAAGTTGCATTTGCAACAGGGTCAAACGACCGGCCGACTTAACCTCATGCGACACTTGAACTAGATCTCGGAAAAATTCGTTGATTTTTTTAAAAATCGAGTCTAGTTGAAGATTTTCCGGATTTTCTGGAAGGTCTTGGATAAAATTTGCAACTACCGTTTATTAACGCAATCCAAGGTCAGGTTACGGTTCAAACCGGTGGTCGGTTTACAGGTCACTTGGACGAGGTTTGCTGATTTGGTCAAACGCCAACTCGAAATTGGTACAGTTATTCTTGTGTGAAATGCGTAGGCGTGTTTCGTTTCATATTCAGTTAGGTGGCTGAATTTAATTAATTCGTCTCATGGCCCACTTTAGTCTGGACGATGGGTGCGTGATGGTATCGCTGGGAAAATCACAATCAAATACAATTTCGACATGCAAACCATGAACAACTGAACCCATGACATCTAGGTTCTTAATAACATACTATGGAATCATGTTCTTATCAAAATTAGGCCATCAATGATTCTAACACTTTTGAGTATCTAGCCATGAGATAGATCATTAGTGATTAATTTGAGTACCAAATGATATTTTGACTGTTTCTACAATATGTTTTCAAAATTTCTTATTTTTGATTTTTTAGAAAATCTGAAATTCGGATTCGTCTCACTCCAATACCGGCAATGTTGAGACAAAACGACTCCCTTAGTTGAAAAAATTGATTAATCGGAGAACATAATTTGTTTATGAAAATTTGAATTTTCCAAAACTCTGTAGGCCATTTTTAAACAAAAATCCAGACGTCAGAGTTGTAAAGATTCCAGATTTTGTAAAGTTTTTCTAAATTGTGGTTTAAATGGTAAAATTTAAACTTACATATTTCACTTTGTTTGCCCTCGTTTTTAAAGCTAAGCTTGAAGCTTCTCTTGCTGAATGAACGGTAAGAACTGAAGCAGCATCGTCTTCATTGAACAACTTCTTTGACTTCTTAATGTTTAAAACCGAGCTCGTTGAATTAGATAAATTCTTTGTTGTAAAGTCAACATTATAGCATAAATATTGTTCAAAATAGCGAGGATTTAATTTGCAGTTCTTCTAACTTATTAGATTTGTCATCTGCTGTCTGTATTTTTCAATGAAATCTGCCTACTAGAGTTGATTCTAAAAATTACAAAAAGTCCAAATTTTGAAGAAAAATAATTTTGAGTTCAATAACTTTAAAGATTTTGGCACTGTCAGGATCGCGTGTTTTTGTGATTTTGGCTCGTGCGTACCGCAATGGTCAACTTTCGGTCCTTTATTGTTTAATTTTGGTTGTAATTTATCTCCAGATGGAGGAAGCGTCTCATTACTTGTGGCAACAATGGGTCGATTTTCTGATACGCATCTGTTTGGCGTGTGAAGGAGTTAGCGGCATCGTGTGTGTGTGTGGGAGTAGTAAGTCCAGGTCGCACGATCTGAGGTTAAGCAAAAGCTTGCCAAAGAAAAGTTGATTAACTCTTCGGCTAATTAACAAACATGGAAACGATGTCCGTATTCGGCGTTTACCTTTTCTGGTAGGAAAATCTCTGAGAGATTTTTGGGTCGCCTCAAGTCGTTTGATGGCGACGATGTCTTAATTGAGTAGCGAGTTATGGAAACTGCAACCGTAAAAATGTAATTTTCGAGACGGGCGGACAATAGGAATGGATGTAAGGACTTGACAATTATTAATTTGTCCTTGCCGGATCTGCTTTTACAGCCTTCTTTTGCGTCGAACAATGGGCTTAAAGGAAAACTTCTAACATTAAAAGAGTGGAGGAAAAAAATAAGGGAGTGGGTAAGGGAAGCGCTACCCAGAGTAATGGCCTGCGGCCGGATTCGGCATCCGAAATTGAGTGTTTACTCAAATGGAGGATTTGGGGCCGAGGAACGTTTTAATCAATAGCGATGCTTTAATTAATTTTCAGTACAGTTTTTCACACTTTAATGCATTAAAAATTTTCAGACGAACTTTCAGGAAAAACGAACAAAGTTTTACTAAATCGTTAAGGAATTTTTAGAATTTTTTCAGAAGACTAAGACAATCAAAGGCGGGAGTCGCTTTCTTGATTATTTTATAACACAAATAAATATTTTTTTTTTAATAAAAAGTCAGTTAGATAAGTGCCTTTCAGTATATTTCAGCAAATTCAGTTATTATTGTCGAGAATTTTACAGTGTCTTTTCTTACAGAATATTTTCAACGTTTTTGAAACAATGTGGAAGATTTTAAAAATCATAAGTGTTTTTCAGGATATTTCAGCAATTTCAGTATTTATTGGTGTGAGTGTTTTAGTACTTGTTTCAGTAGTTTTGAAATCACAGAATATCTCTAACATTTTTTGTACAATTTGGAAGATTTTATAATTTTTAAGTGCTTTTCAGCATATTTCAGCAAATTCAGATATTATTGTCGAGAATTTTTTAGTATGTCTTTCAGTTACAAAATATTTCCAATATTTTTAAAACAATTTGGTAGATTTTGTAATAATCATAGGTGTCTTTCAGGATATTTCAGCAAATTCAGTTTTTATTGGCGAGAATTTTTCAGTATTTTTTAAATCACATAATATCTTCAACATTTTTAGAACAATTTAAACGACTTTATAAATAATAAGTATCATTCAGGATATTTCAGCAAATTACTATTTATTGTCGATAATTTTTCAGTACGTGTTTTAGTATTTTTTAAATTACAGAATATCTCTAATATTTTTTGACAAATTGGAAGATTTTATGAATGATAAGTGTCTTTCAGGTTATTTCAGAAATTTTCTATTTATTGTCGAGAGTCTTTCAGTTCGTGTTTTAGTATTTTTTAAATCACAAAATATCTCTTACATTTTTTGTACAATTTGAAAGAGTTTATAAACGTCTTTCAGTATATTTCAGCAAATTCAGTTATCATTGTCGAGAATTTTTCAGTGTCTCTGATTACAGAATATTTCCAACATTTTTGAAACAATATTGAAGATTTTATAAATCATAAGTGTTTTTCAGGATATTTCAGCAATTTCAGTATTTATTGGTGAGAGTATTTCAGTACTTGTTTCAGTATCTTTGAAATCACAGAATATCTCTAACATTTTTTGTACAATTTGGAAGATTTTATCATTTTTAAGTGCTTTTCTGTATATTTCAGCAAATTCAGTTATTATTGTCGAGAATTTTTTAGTATGTCTTTCAGTTACAAAATATTTCCAACATTTTTAAAACAATTTGGAAGATTTTGTAATAATCATAGGTGTCTTTCAGGATATTTCAGTATATTCAGTATTTATTGGCGAGAATTTTTCAGTATTTTTTAAATCACATAATATCTCCAACATTTTTAGAACAATTTAAAAGACTTTATAAATAATAAGTAGATATCTTTCAGGATATTTCAGCAAATTACTATTTATTGCCGATAATTTTTCAGTACGTGTTTCAGTCTTTTTTAAATTACAGAATATTTCTAATATTTTTTGACAAATTGGAAGATTTTATGAATGATAAGTGTCTTTCAGGATATTTCAGAAATTTTCTATTTATTGTCGAGAGTCTTTCAGTTCGTGTTTTAGTATTTTTTAAAACACAAAATACCTGTTACATTTTTTGTACAATTTGAAAGAGTTTATAAACGATAAATGTCTTTCAGTATATTTCAGCAATTTCAGTTATTATTGTCGAGAATATTTCAGTATGTCTTTCAATTAAATAATATTTTCTACATTTTTGAAACAATTTGGAAGATTTTATAACAAACATAAGTGCCGTTCAGGATATTTCAACAATTTCAGTATTTAATTTTTCAGTACGTGCTTTAGTATTTTTTAAATCACAAAATACCTGTAATTTTTTTCTGTAATTTGTAAAATTTTATAAATAATAAGTGCTTCTCTTCAGGATATTTCAGAAAATTCAGTTATTATTGTCGAGAATTTTACAGTGTCTTTTCTTACAGAATATTTTCAACGTTTTTGAAACAATGTGGAAGATTTTAAAAATCATAAGTGTTTTTCAGGATATTTCAGCAATTTCAGTATTTATTGGTGAGAGTATTTCAGTACTTGTTTCAGTATCTTTGAAATCACAGAATATCTCTAACATTTTTAAAACAATTTGGAAGATTTTGTAATAATCATAGGTGTCTTTAAGGATATTTCAGCAAATTCAGTATTTATTGGCGAGAATTTTTCAGTATTTTTTAAATCACATAGTGTCTCCAACATTTTTAGAACAATTTAAAAGACTTTATAAATAATAAGTAGATATCTTTCAGGATATTTCAGCAAATTACTATTTATTGCCGATAATTTTTCAGTACGTGTTTTAGTCTTTTTTAAACTACAGAATATCTCTAATATTTTTTGACAAATTGGAAGATTTTATGAATGATAAGTGTCTTTCAGGATATTTCAGAAATTTTCTATTTATTGTCGAGAGTCTTTCAGTTCGTGTTTTAGTATTTTTTAAATCACAAAATATCTCTTACATTTTTTGTACAATTTGAAAGAGTTTATAAACGATAAGTGTCTTTCAGTATATTTCAGCAATTTCAGTTATTATTGTCGAGAATATTTCAGTATGTGTTTCAATTAAAAAATATTTCCTACATTTTTGAAACAATTTGGAAGATTTTATAACAAACATAAGTGTCGTTCAGGATATTTCAACAATTTCAGTATTTGATTTTTCAGTACGTGCTTTAGTATTTTTTAAATCGCAAAATACCTCTAATTTTTTTCTGTAATTTGTAAAATTTTATAAATAATAAGTGCTTCTCTTCAGGATATTTCAGCAAATTCAGTTATTATTGTCGAGAATTTTTAAGTGTCTTTTCTTACAGAATATTTTCAACATTTTTGAAACATTGTGGAAGATTCTAAAAATCATAAGTGTTTTTCAGGATATTTCAGCAATTTCAGTATTTATTGGTGAAAGTATTTCAGTACTTGTTTCAGTATTTTTGAAATCACAGAATATCTCTAACATTTTTTGTACAATTTTGAAGATTTTATAATTTTTAAGTGCTTTTCAGTATATTTCAGAAAATTCAGTTATTATTGTCGAGAATTTTTTAGTATGTCTTTCAGTTACAAAATATTTCCAACATTTTTAAAACAATTTGGAAGATTTTGTAATAATCATAGGTGTCTTTCAGGATATTTCAGTAAATTCAGTATTTATTGGCGAGAATTTTTCAGTATTTTTTAAATCACATAATATCTCCAACATTTTTAGAACAATTTAAAAGACTTTATAAATAATAAGTAGATATCTTTCAGGATATTTCAGCAAATTACTATTTATTGCCGATAATTTTTCAGTACGTGTTTTAGTCTTTTTTAAACTACAGAATATCTCTAATATTTTTTGACAAATTGGAAGATTTTATGAATGATAAGTGTCTTTCAGGTTATTTCAGAAATTTTCTATTTATTGTCGAGAGTCTTTCAGTTCGTGTTTTAGTATTTTTTAAATCACAAAATACCTTTTACATCTTTTGTACAATTTGAAAGAGTTTATAAACGATAAGTGTCTTTCAGTATATTTCAGCAAATGCAGTTATCATTGTCGAGAATTTTTCAGTGTCTTTGATTACAGAATATTTCCAACATTTTTGAAACAATATTGAAGATTTTATAAATCATAAGTGTTTTTCAGGATATTTCAGCAATTTCAGTATTAATTGGTGAGAGTATTTCAGTACTTGTTTCAGTATTTTTGAAATCACAGAATATCTCTAACATTTTTTGTACAATTTGAAAGATTTTATAATTTTTAAGTGCTTTTCAGCATATTTCAGCAAATTCAGTTATTATTGTCGAAAATTTTTTAGTATGTCTTTCAGTTACAAAATATTTCCAACATTTTTAAAACAGTTTGGAAGATTTTGTAATAATCATTGGTGTCTTTCAGGATATTTCAGCAAATTCAGTATTTATTGGCGAGAATTTTTCAGTATTTTTTAAATCACATAATGTCTCCAACATTTTTAGAACAATTTAAAAGACTTTATAAATAATAAGTAGATATCTTTTAGGATATTTCAGCAAATTACTATTTATTGCCGATAATTTTTCAGTACGTGTTTTAGTCTTTTTTAAACTACAGAATATCTTTAATATTTTTTGACAAATTGGAAGATTTTATGAATGATAAGTGTCTTTCAGGATATTTCAGAAATTTTCTATTTATTGTCAAGAGTCTTTCAGTTCGTGTTTTAGTATTTTTTAAATCACAAAATATCTCTTACATTTTTTGTACAATTTGAAAGAGTTTATAAACAATAAGTGTCTTTCAGTATATTTCAGCAATTTCAGTTATTATTGTCGAGAATATTTCAGTATGTCTTTCAATTAAATATTTCCTACATTTTTGAAAAATTTGGAAGATTTTATAACAAACATAAGTGCCGTTCAGGATATTTCAACAATTTCAGTATTTAATTTTTCAGTACGTGCTTTAGTATTTTTTAAATCACAAAATACCTCTAATTTTTTTCTGCAATTTGTAAAATTTTATAAATAATAAGTGCTTTTCTTCAGGATATTTGAGCAAATTCAGTTATTATTGTCGAGAATTTTTAAGTGTCTTTTCTTACAGAATATTTCCAACATTTTTGAAACAATGTGATAGATTCTAAAAATCATAAGTGTTTTTCAGGATATTTCAGCAACTTCAGTATTTATTGGTGAGAGTATTTCAGTACTTGTTTCAGTATTTTTGAAATCACAGAATATCTCTAACATTTTTTGTACAATTTTGAAGATTTTATAATTTTTAAGTGCTTTTCAGTATATTTCAGAAAATTCAGTTATTATTGTCGAGAATTTTTTAGTATGTCTTTCAGTTACAAAATATTTCCAACATTTTTAAAACAATTTGGAAGATTTTGTAATAATCATAGGTGTCTTTCAGGATATTTCAGTAAATTCAGTATTTATTGGCGAGAATTTTTCAGTATTTTTTAAATCACATAATATCTCCAACATTTTTAGAACAATTTAAAAGACTTTATAAATAATAAGTAGATATCTTTCAGGATATTTCAGCAAATTACTATTTATTGCCGATAATTTTTCAGTACGTGTTTTAGTCTTTTTTAAACTACAGAATATCTCTAATATTTTTTGACAAATTGGAAGATTTTATGAATGATAAGTGTCTTTCAGGTTATTTCAGAAATTTTCTATTTATTGTCGAGAGTCTTTCAGTTCGTGTTTTAGTATTTTTTAAATCACAAAATACCTTTTACATCTTTTGTACAATTTGAAAGAGTTTATAAACGATAAGTGTCTTTCAGTATATTTCAGCAATTTCAGTTATTATTGTCGAGAATATTTCAGTATGTGTTTCAATTAAAAAATATTTCCTACATTTTTGAAACAATTTGGAAGATTTTATAACAAACATAAGTGTCGTTCAGGATATTTTAACAATTTTAGTATTAATTTTTCAGTACGTGCTTTAGTATTTTTTAAATCGCAAAATACCTCTAATTTTTTTCTGTAATTTGTAAAATTTTATAAATAATAAGTGCTTTTCTTCAGGATATTTCAGCAAATTCAGTTATTATTGTCGAGAATTTTTCAGTGTCTTTTCTTACAGAATATTTCCAACATTTTTGAAACAATATTGAAGATTTTATAAATCATAAGTGTTTTTCAGGATATTTCAGCAATTTCAGTATTTATTGGTGAAAGTATTTCAGTACTTGTTTCAGTATTTTTAAAATCACAGAATATCTCTAACATTTTTTGTACAATTTGGAAGATTTTATCATTTTTAAGTGCGTTTCAGTATACTTCCGCATTAGTTTTCAGTTTAGCATTTAATGTCTAAAATTTTTCAGTACTTTTAGATTGTTTCAGCAAATTTTATCTTCTTACATTTTATTAAATTATTATATACAATTTTAGCATTTTCAAGAAACTGACGAACATCTCAACGTTTTTCAGTTATGCGTTTCAGTAATTTTCATTAATCTTTAAATATTTCTAAAAAATGTTTAGAATTTCAACAATTTTACGATATTTATATGCGTTTTCAGTATTTCAGCAATGTTTGCATTGACTTTGAAGAATTTTCCAGTCTTCTTCTTGGATGTGTTTCAGTAAAAAAATAACTCAATTTTCAAGCAATTCTAAAGGGTTTCAAGAATCTAAATAATTTTCAGCACCACTTTAGTATTTTTAAAGACATCTAAGTATATTTTAGTAACTGCTTTAATAATTGTCTTTGAACAGTTTCAAGAATCTAAATAATTTTGAGCACAATTTTGTATTTTTAAAGATATTTAAGTATGTTTCAGTAATTTTTTTAGTAAACGTTTTAGCCTATTGTAATCCGATTTGGAACGGTTTAATAATTCTATTATTTACTTTTCGGAACTTCAACAAATTTCAGTATTTTTAAAAAACTGTTAAAATATTTTTCAGAATTTTACAAAGACTTATAAAGAAAGATTTTATAATTTTTAGGTACGTTTCAGCACATTTTAGTTTTAGTTTTCACAGTCCAGAATTTTTCAGTACTTTCAGATTTGTTTCAGTAAATATTTCAATAACTTTTGGCAAATTTAAAATATTTTTTAATCGTTAGAATAATTGAGATATTTTGGTTTTATTCCTAAACACTGTTTATTATTTTTAAATGTGTTTCAGTAAATTTAATAATAATGTTTCTTCAGAATTTTTTACTATTTTCAAACGGATCTCAAAATATACTTTAGCAAATTTCAGTAAATTAGTGTTTTAATATAATTTCCGTTAAAACTTTATAAATTTTAGTATTTTAAAGTAAATGGGAAAATTTTAGTTTCAATATTTTTACTAAAAATTTCAGAGACTTTTAGACAGAATTTCAAAGATTTTTAATATACCCGAATTTTAGCGGTTTTTGTATTGTTTTTGGGTTTCAGCATATTTCATATTTTTTTCCATTTCAGTGGATTCAAAATTTAATCGATTTAATTACATTTAAATACTTTTCAGAATTTTCTAATATTTTTTAAATTGATCTTCGAATATATTTCAGTAAATTAATGCTCTAATAAATTTTATGTAAAAATTTTTAGTATTTTTAAGTGAATGTCAGAATGTTTTAGAGTTTTTCAGTTATGTGTTTCAGTAAAAAAAATATTTTGGTATTTCTGTATTTTAACAATGTTAGTATTGATTTTGAGTTTCAGTAAATTTCGAATCTTTTACATTTTAATAGATTCAAAATTGAAGTAATTTCATTATATTTAAACACTTTCAGGATTTTCTAATATTTAATTAATTTTCTAATAAAGTTTTTGAGCAGATTAGTATTTGCATTTTGGAACTTTTTAAATTTTAGTATTTTTAAGCAAATGACAACATTTTAGAACTCTTCAGTTTTGAATTTCAGTATTTTCTACTAATCTTTAGATATCTCTAAAAAAATTGATGAAATTTCAATTACGTTTCAGTTTTCAGTATATCCAAATTTCAACGGTGTTAGCACTGATCAAGAAGAATTTTGTAGCTTTTTCAGATGTGTTTCAGTTAGTTTCTTATTTTTTACAATTTCTAATAGATTGGACTGAATTACTGTTTAGTATATTCTAATATATTTCAGCAAATTTTGTAATTTTAAAAATAAAAAACATTTTAAAATTTTACTGTACTTAGTTACCGAAAAGTAATTAATTTTTGTGATTTCATTTAGTAAAAATTTTTGAAATTATTTTGAAAATTGTTTATCACTATTGATCTGAAAAATAATTTTGTAATCCCCAAAAAAACTTGTTATAATCTTAATTGAATCTCACTTTTTTGGAAGAGAATTCACGGTCAATTTATTCTTATTTTTTGTAAAATTTTTGGATAATAGAATATTTTGAATCTCTTGTTTAAAAAATGTAATAGAATAATATACCGTAAATTGCAGTACTTTCGAACTTTTGCTTGTATTTCTCGGAATCTCTTCTATTTTAAAGAATTGAAGCAAAACGCTTTTTCTCCCGTTTAAGTTTTTTCCTAAAAACGCTGTGATTTTTTACTTTTTCCGTCCGTGAAGCTTGCCTCAATTTACTGTTATTTGAAACCCTCTGAAAAACCTTCAGTTCACGCATCAATACGTTCACGAATACGCTCCGAAAAATTTATCCCCGAAATCTCATCTCACTATCACTCTAATCACTGATCACTGGCGGTGGCGCCTCGCGGCTCATTGCACCTACCTTGAACTTCCTTCCTTAATCGCGGCACTGGCCGAGGATGATGTGATGGTGAACTGTCTCGACACTGACACTCTCTGTCCTTGGCCTTGTCTTTTGCGGTGCGTTCACGGTCACAACCACAACAGAAATGCTTTGCCGAGCGACGAACTGCTTCTTTTCCTGCCTCAACAGCGGCGGCTGCTGAAGACCTGGTGGTGGGGCCGGTACCACTACCTTCTACTACGGCAGGTGGAACATTGCATATTTAGAATCTGATGATCTTCTTCCGCCAATTCCGAAAAAAAAATTTTGGAACACGTTTGGTCGTAGGAAAATCGGTACCAAAAGGTTCCAAATTTGGGGGAAAATTCGTTCTCGAGCTTGGTTTTCACGAGTTGAAACGTTCCGGTTCGGTATTCTGTACCGTATACTCCGAGGAGGTTCATTACCAAGGCCGTATGAAGACCGCGCGTTCACTGACCCTCCAGCACCCACATCAACACTTACCCTCATTTTTATCTCAAAAAATTTTTTTTTTCACAAAAACTTTCTGTTTTAAGTGTACTCAAGGATTAACTAATGTTTATTCAACACTTAACATATTTTTAAATAATGCTTTTACTATTAATGGCAACAAAACAGTTTGTTTTGTAATTATTTCCTTATGACTAAGTGGTACTTTATCCCAAGAATGTTTTTCTTCAATAATTTAAGTAAATAAAGCGGAATTTTTGATTTTGTGACAAGATCCTGATTTATCTCTAGATTTAGTCAAAATTTATGGTTTAGGACATTATTTTCTGATTTTTTTTTTGCCGAATGGAATTCTCTTTGAGCTGAATACCAAGATCAAGATAGGTTTTAGTATGTCTAGTCAAAGTTGAGTAATTATTGAAAATAGTAAAGTCATGTTATCCTGCCGGAACTGCTTTGTCTTCAATTTTTTTTTTTTGGGTGTGCCTCAAGGCTCACTTCTTGGTTCTCTTCTTATTGATTTCCGAAATATTTGCTTTGTCTTGGATTTTTTTTGGTGTATCTTAAACTCTGGATTCTTTTGGTCCTCTTCTTCTTGATCTCCGAATTACTTGCTTTGTTTTCAATTTTTGTTAGGTGTACCTCAAGGCTCACCTCTTCGTCCTCTTCTCGTTGATTTTCGAATTATTTTCTTTGTCTTGGATTTTTTTTTGGTGTGTTTCAAGCTTTAATTATTGGTCCTTTTGGTCCTTCTTATTGATTTTTGACTTACTTCTTTTGTTTTGGATTTTTTTGGTGTGCTTCAGGGCTCACCTCTTGGTTCTCTTCGTTTTCCGAATTCCGCGCTTTCTTAGCGCAGTAAACCTAGCAAATGCAATTTTCATTTCATGGATTGCTTCAATCAGGCTGCAATAATGAAGGTAATAAGCTTCTCGGACGATTTATTATAGCCACAAGGTCGGGGAAAAATAACGCTAAGTTTTACGGGTAGTTTAGAATCCCATTAATTAGATTCTACTAAATATATACAAACTCATGTGGGAAGATAAGTCGAAGCGGTGATAATCGGGTAATTGTGATAAATGTATTGGCTTAGAATCGAAAAAATGGCTTTATTTAAAGGACGTTGCCTCTTTAGTTCTTTCTATAAGCAGGAAATTAGTTAATGACACGAATTCCGGCAGATTAATTGACGTGTGGAGTGTCAACACTTTCATTTTTTGCGATCGATTGATTATATATCCTTGAGGCGGTTGGGCGAATTAGTCGGTTTTGATTTGGAGTAATTGCGAGATAATATCGGACGAGAAACGGAGCTTTGGGATATGCCCAAATCGGGGTTCACTGTTAGAGCAATTCTGAGACAATTTGTGAAATTTGGATTATTTCCTTTTAATAAATGACAGTAGAAATTATATCTTCTTAATTTATAACGATTAGGATTTTTTTTACTGTGGCAAAAATTTTGACAAGGCTTGGTCATTGCTTTACGATATTTTGTCAAAAGGTGATTGATTGAGTATATCAGAGAGATCTACAGTAAAAGGTTTGCTTTTGTTAGATAATTTTGGAAACAGTATTAAGACAAGTAATTTTGAAGAGTTTTTTTTTGACCTGCTTTGGTCATTTGGCGGCACTTTTGCTTTTTTGTAGATGATCGATTGCTCAAATGCTTTGGGCTTGATCTCAAATTAGACGCGCAAATTAGTGGTTTTGCTTTCAGCTAATTGCTCTGAAATGGTTCTTGGGGAACTCCCAAAAACTATTTAAGAGCTATTTTGAACTGTAGAATTAAATAATTGTTGGTTTGATTGTTTGAACTTTTATTTTAAGTTAGATTAATTTTACCAAAAATTTAGACAGTTATATGAAAGTTATAAGTAGGAATTACATTGTGGTGTGTCAAAAATTTTGACCACGCTTTGTTATTTGTCAGAAGATTTTGTTTTTTTTTTGTAATCGATTGATTGCTCTCATTTATCTGACGTGATTCTAAATTAGGCGTGCAAATTAGTGCTATTGCTTTTGGGTAATTGCTAGATAATATTGGTCTCGAATTAGAGCCTTGGGGAACACCTAAAAATGATTTATTCTTAGAGCAATTATGAGTTATAGAAGCTAATTGTTAAGCTAATTTATGCAAATGTATGTCATTTTTGTTTAGTAAATGACAGCAGAGTTTACTGTATGATAACGAATGCTCGTGGCACATTTTTTTAGTACTCAGATTCAATTCAATTATTTTTGGACTAGAAAAGTCGGTTATTTTGGTAGCTGCTTTTTTAAGTCGGCTATTTCTGTAGCTGCTTGTTACAGAGTGGGTTTTTGTGGCTTTTATTTAAGAATCTTGGAGTGGATTAAGCCATATTTGGCTTTTTCGAGTGGACAAAGCTTGTTTACACAATTTTTTTGGAATGGGAAGTGTCAGTTATTTTGCTAAGCTATCTATTTCTGCAGCTGCTTATTACATACTAGATAAAGCCAGTATTTGCTACGGCTGCTTTTTAAAATCTTGGAGTAGATAAAGATTATAATTTTTGTGGCTTTTGGAGTGGATTTTTGGCTTTTTCGAGCGGACAAAGTTTGTTTACTCATTTTTTTTGGAGTAGGTAAAGTCAGTTATTTTGCTAAGCTGCCTATTTTTGCAGCTGCTTAAAATAGAATGGATAAAGCTAGTATATTTAGTAGGGTTGCTTTTTTAAATCTTGGAGTAGATTAAGATTATAATTTTTGTGGCTTTTATCTAAGAATTTTGGAGTGGATTAAATCATATTAGGCTTTTTCTAGTGGATAAAGCCTGTTTACTCAAATTTTTTGGAGTGAAAAAGTTTTTTATTTTTGATGGCTGCTTTTTTAAGCTGGTCTTTTCTGTAGCTGCTTATTACAGAGTCGATAAAGCTAATAATTTCTTTAACTGTTTTTTCAAAAACTTGGATTAGATAAAGACGATAATAGTTGTGGCTTCTATTGAAGAATCTTGTGGATAAAGCTATATTAGGCTTCTTCTAGTGGATAAAGCCTGTTTACTCAAAATTTTTGCTGGCTGCTTCTTTAAGCAGCTGCTTATTACAGAGTGGATAAAGCCAATCATTTCTATGACTACTTTTAAAAAACCTTGATGTAGATATAGACGATAATTCTTGTGGTTTCTATTTAAGAATCTTGGAGTGGATTAAGCCATATTTGGCTTTTTCTAGTGGACAAAGTTTGACTACTCAAATTTTTTGTAATGGAAAAAGTAAGTTATTCTGCTGGCTTCTTCTTTAGATTAGCGATTTTCGTAGCTGCTTATCACAGACTGGATAAAACCTAGAATTTCTATGACTGCTTTTCTAAAATCTCGGAGTAGATAAAGACGATAATTTTTGAGGCTTCTGTTGAAGAATCTTGTGGATTAAACTATATTTGGCTTTTTGAAGGGACAAAGCCTGTTTACTCAATTTTTTTGAAGTAGAAAAAGTCAGTTATTTCGCTGTCTGCTTTTTTAAGCTGGCTATTTCTGTAGCTGCTTATTACAGAGTCGATAAAGCCAATATTTGTGGCTTCTATTTAAGAATCTTGGAGAGGATTAAGTTATTTTTGACTTCTTCTATTCAAAATTTTTGGAGACGAAATGTCAGTTATCCTTCCTGACTGCTGTTTTAGGCTGACAATTTCTGTAGCTATTGATTACAGAGTGAATGAAGCCAATTTTTGTAGCTTTTATTTAAGAATCTTGGAGTGGATTAAGCCATATTTGGCTTCTTCGAGGGGACAAAGCTTGTTTAAGAAATTTTTTTGGAGTGGGAAAAGTCAGTTATTTCGCTGTCTGCTTTTTTAAACTGGCCATTTCTGTAACTGCTTATTACAGAGTCGATAAAGCCAATTTTTGTGCCTTCTATTTAAGAATCTTGGAGTGGATTAAGCCATATTTGTCTTTTTTGAAGCGACACAGCTAGCTTTTGGAGTGGAAAAACTCAGTTATTTTGCTGCTTGCTTCTTTATGCTGACCATTTTTGTAGCTGTTTATTACAGAGTAGAGAAAGCGAATAATTTTTGTGGCTTCTATTTAAGAATCTTGGAGAGGATTAAGTTATTTTTGACTTCTTCTATTCAAAATTTTTGGAGACGAAATGTCAGTTATCCTTCCTGACTGCTGTTTTAGGCTGACAATTTCTGTAGCTATTGATTACAGAGTGAATGAAGCCAATTTTTGTAGCTTTTATTTATGAATCTTGGAGTGGATTAAGCCATATTTGGCTTTTTTGAAGCGACAAAGCTAGCTTTTGGAGTGGAAAAACTCAGTTATTTTGCTGCTTGCTTCTTTATGCTGACCATTTTTGTAGCTGTTTATTACAGAGTAGAGAAAGCGAATAATTTTTGTGGCTTCTATTTAAGAATCTTGGAGAGGATTAAGTTATTTTTGACTTCTTCTATTCAAAATTTTTGGAGACGAAATGTCAGTTATCCTTCCTGACTGCTGTTTTAGGCTGACAATTTCTGTAGCTATTGATTACAGAGTGAATGAAGCCAATTTTTGTAGCTTTTATTTATGAATCTTGGAGTGGATTAAGCCATATTTGGCTTCTTCGAGGGGACAAAGCTTGTTTAAGAAATTTTTTTGGAGTGGGAAAAGTCAGTTATTTCGCTGTCTGCTTTTTTAAACTGGCCATTTCTGTAACTGCTTATTACAGAGTCGATAAAGCCAATTTTTGTGCCTTCTATTTAAGAATCTTGGAGTGGATTAAGCCATATTTGTCTTTTTTGAAGCGACACAGCTAGCTTTTGGAGTGGAAAAACTCAGTTATTTTGCTGCTTGCTTCTTTATGCTGACCATTTTTGTAGCTGTTTATTACAGAGTAGAGAAAGCGAATAATTTTTGTGGCTTCTACTTAAGAATCTTGGAGAGGATTAAGTTATTTTTGACTTCTTCTATTCAAAATTTTTGGAGACGAAATGTCAGTTATCCTTCCTGACTGCTGTTTTAGGCTGACAATTTCTGTAGCTGTTGATTACAGAGTGAATAAAGCCAATTTCTGTAGCTTTTATTTAAGAATCTTGGAGTGGATTAATCCATATTTGGCTTCTTCGAGAGGACAAAGTCTGATTATTCAAAATTTTTGGAGTGGAAGAAGTCAGTTTTTTTTCTGGCTGCTGTTTTAGGCTGGCTATTTCCGTAGCTGCTTCTTACACAGTGATTAAAGCCAATTTTTGTTGCTTCTATTTAAGAATTTTGGAGTGGTTTAAGCTATATTTGGCTTCTTTGAGGCGTCAAAGCCTGTTGACTTAAATTTTCTGAGTGGAAAAGTAAATTATTTTACTAGCTGCATTTTAAAGCTGGCTATTTTCCTAACTGGATGATTGATGAAAACTTATTTATGCTTCTTGGGGTGGATAAAGTCAGTTATTTTATATTTTTGCTTATTTAAGCTTCTTGGAGGGAACAAAGCCAGTCATTTTCGTTGCTGATTTAAGCTTTTTGTAGTGGATAAAGTCAATCACTTCTTTTTTAGAGTGGCTAAAGACGATCATTTTCTTGCATGGTTGTTGGCTTTTGGTTCAGTCAGCCGATACAATAGACGAAATTAGCTGGGAAAAGCAAAATCTTGAATGAAAACTTGAGCATTAAAACCGAAAGTACAAAACTGAAAATTAAAGTAAATTTTAAAAATTAAAAATGTCTTTAAAAACTATAAATACCTTAGACATTCTGAATATGTAATAACTAAAAAACAAACAGATTAGGAAAAACTACCTAAAACAGATAAAAAATAAGTAAAACTCCGAAAAAACTATACAAAGATAAATATAAGAAAAGCAATAAAAGTCTCGATAATAATGATATTAAAATTTTATTACAGATAAAAATCGTGTTAAGGCTTCCCCTGTGCGTTTGCGCCTCTGTTTCATCATCAATCATCCTGACCTCTCCCAAAGCCACTCTACCATCCGATCAAGCATTTGTATCGATCACGCAATTGAATATTTTCCTCTATTTTGTTAAAAATCGATTTATTGCATGCTCGTTTTGAGTGTAAAAGGTTAAAAGCAAACTCAGAATCTCCTGATTATACATATTCCATCTGTGCCAAAGTCATGATTATGACACGCACAGCCTCCCCTTTGACGTAACCGTAAACCGTAACATAAAGATTCTGAATGATTAATAACACCTGTTCGTGAAGAAATGTTTAACGACCTAGACATTCACCAGAGCGCGAGCAAAAGTGAAACCACTGTCGAAGAAAGGAAGAGGGATTGTTCGGCGCTAATTGCTCTCGAACGTGTGGGAGTGTCAATGTCAAGGACGATGGTTCATCCATGTGACAATTGAAGATAAGAGATGAGGGGAAAATTCTCCCTCTTATTAGAAATACTCAGTAATTTGCGGATTTTTTTTTTCTTAAGGAGGGGACAAATGCTCCTTATTGATACTGTCATTTACAAATGTTTGCTTGATCAGATAAACACTGGACTCACATAATAAGAGAAATTCTACTCGTTATGTGAACCATCTGAATTACAAATCACGCATATTTCTCAATCTGATACGCAATGGAACAATAGAGCCGGTTCGTTATATACATAGATGTAGTACTTGTTTGAGCCACTCTCCCCTACAAACTGCAATTACAATTCGATGCGTTTCATGCTTAATTCGAACTAACTGTCGATTCTGAAAATTTAGTCAATTATTAAGTAATTAGCGGCCACTTATGTGATGAAGAAAACGGTAAAGACGTGATTTATAATAACCAACTGGAAACGCAAACAGATGGCTGGTAAAACACCAAAAAATTACGAAAAAAATCCGAGACTTAATCCTTTAATTTTATAAACTGTCCTTTAGTCTTTAACATCTACGTAAAGGACTCAGTTTATTCTTTTATCTAGTTTTTTTACCAAAGAGAAACGAATAACCGTTAGAAAATTGTAGAAGAAGTTAGATGTTAGAAGTAGATTCTAGAAGAATTTGAAAAAGCAGATTCTAAAAAAATTTGAAAATAGATGATTCTATGCGTATAGAAGAAAATAAGGAATCACAAATTCAACGATTGGAAGAGAGGAAGAAGAAAATACAACTATAACAAACAATAAAGAAAGATTTAAGAAGTTGAATTCGTTAACTGGAAGATCCTGGAGGAACAAAATCCTAGGCGAATTTAATAGATTTGAGTAGAAACTGAGTAGATTCTAGAAGAATTTGAAAAGTAGATTTTATAATAATTTGTAGAAAAGATGCTCTAATGACAAGAAAGCTGGGAAGATGTATGTTGTACAAGAAATAAAAACATGAAAAAATTTCAAAAACATAGTTTAAACAATTGTAAAAGAACTGTAGATTCTAGAAGATAAAGAATCACAAAACCAACGATTGGAAAGGAAGAAATATAAAATACATCTAAATAAACGATAAAGAAAGATTTAAGAAATTGAAGACGTTAATTGGGAGATCCTGGAGGAACGAAATTCTAGGCGAATTTGATAGATTTGAGTAGAAACTGAGTAGATTCTAGAAGAATTTGAAAAGTAGATTTTATAAAAATTTGTAGAAAAGATGCTCTAATGACAAGAAAGCTGGGAAGATGTATGTTGTACAAGAAAAAAAAAGGAAAAATTTTAAAAACGTAGTTTAGACAATTGTAAAAGAACTGTAGATTCTAGATCTGTAGAAGAAAATAAAGGATCACAAAACCAACGATTGGAAAGGAAGATATATAAAATACATCTAAATAAACGATAAAGAAAGATTTAAGAAATTGAAGACGTTAATTGGGATTTCCTGGAGGAACGAAATTCTTGGCGCATTTGATAGATTTGAGTAGAAATTTAGTAGATTCTAGAAGAGTTTGAAAAAGTCAATTTTATGAAAATTTGTAGAAAAGATGATCTAATGACAAAAGAAAGCTGGAAAGATGTATGTTGTACAAGAAAAAAATAACAAAGAAAAATTTTAAAAACGTTGTATAGACAATTGTAAAAGAACTGTATATTCTAGGTCTATAGGGAAAAATAAGGAATCACAAAATCAACGATTGGAAAGGAAGAAGTAGAAAATACATCCAAAATAAACGATAAAGAAAGATTTAAGAAGTTGAAGACGTTAATTGGGAGATCCTGGAGGAACGAAATTCTAGGCGAATTTGATAGATTTGAGTAGAAACTGAGTAGATTCTAGAAGAATTTGAAAAGTAGATTTTATAAAAATTTGTAGAAAAGATGCTCTAATGACAAGAAAGCTGGGAAGATGTATGTTGTACAAGAAATAAAAACATGAAAAAATTTCAAAAACATAGTTTAGACAATTGTAAAAGAACTGTAGATTCTAGATCTGTAGAAGAAAATAAAGAATCGCAAAACCAACGATTGGAAAGGAAGAAGTAGAAAATACATCTAAAATAAACGATAAAGAAATTCTTAAGAAGTTGAAGACGTTAATTGGGAGATCCTGGAGGAACGAAATTCTAGGCGAATTTGATAGATTTGAGTAGAAACTGAGTAGATTTTAGAAGAATTTGAAAAGTAGATTTTATAATAATTTGTAGAAAAGATGCTCTAATGACAAGAAAGCTGGGAAGATGTATGTAGTACAAGAAATGAAAACATGGAAAAATTTCAAAAACGTAGTTTAGACAATTGTAAAAGAACTGTAGATTCTAGATCTGTAAAAGAAAATAAAGAATCACAAAACCAACGATTGGAAAGGAAGAAATATAAAATACATCTAAATAAACGATAAAGAAAGATTTAAGAAATTGAAGACGTTAATTGGGAGATCCTGGGGAAACAGAATTCTAAGCGAATTTGATAGATTTGAGTAGAAACTTAGTAGATTCTAGAAGAATTTAAAAAGGTGGATTTTATAAAATTTTGTAGAAAAGATGACCTAATCACAAATAAAACTCGAAAGATTAAAATTTATATTGTACAAGAAAAAAAAAAGAAAAATTTTAAAAACAAAGTTTTGGACAATTCTAAAAGAGCTGTATAATAGCCCTATAGAAAATAAACAGAGAATTACAAAACCAACGATTGGGAAAGAAGAAGAAAATACAACTAAAACAACGATAAAGAAAGATTGAAGAAGTTGAAAACGTTAATTGGGATTTCCTGGAGGAACGAAATTCTTGGCGCATTTGATAGATTTGAGTAAAAATTTAGTAGATTCTAGAAGAGTTTGAAAAAGTCAATTTTATGAAAATTTGTAGAAAAGATAATCTAATGACAAAAGAAATCTGGAAAGATGTATGTTGTACAAGAAAAAAAAAACAAAGAAAAATTTTAAAAACGTAGTATAGACAATTGTAAAAGAACTGTAGATTCTAGATCTGTAGAACAAAATAAAGAATCACAAAACCAACGATTGGAACGGAAGAAGAAGAAAATACAATTAAAACAAACGAGAAAGAAAGATTTAAGAAGTTGAAGACGTTAATTGGGAGATCCTGGAGGAACGAAATTCTAGGCACATTTGAAAGGTTTGAGTAGAAATTTAGTAGATTCTAGAAGAATTTCAAAAAGTGGATTTTATAAAAATTTGTAGAAAAGATGATCTAATAAAAAAAGAAGGTGGGAAGATGTAAGATTTAAGAAGCTGAAGACGTTAGTTGGGAGATCTTGGAGGAACGAAATTCTAGACAAATTTGAAAAACAATATTTGGAAAAATAAGAATAAGAAAATCCACTGCTAAAGAAAAAAGTGAAGAAGAGGAAAATACCAAGAAGATATCTAGATTAATAAAAGAATAATCCTTCGAGCCGGATACTGAGAAGTCTTGGTAGATACGGAGCAGTTACAATAATTTTTGTTGTAAACACCGAAAAATCTTTATTTTAGCTATCTATATTAAAGTTTTTAAAAGAATTTAGGAGCTGGACTTTGAGCTGAGTAATCAATTCTACTTCTTAAAAACAATCGTAGATACGGCTTTGACAATGTCCTTTATTTTGATATCGAAAAGTTGGCAATCCTAGTTTGATAGGTAAATTAAACGAGTTAATAATTGAATAATAATAATATTTAGATTGGCAATTATTATCCTGTGAAAAGATAGAGGTATCTATAAATTAATTTGAAACTAAACTTATTATAGCCAACAATGAAATCTTATTATATCATGACGTTGCGTAAACGACCCTCTCATACTTCATAATAATATGATACCATTTAAGTTGTTTAAAAAATCAATACGAGATAAATTAAAAATGGCAGATCCAGTTTCAAGAATCACTTATCAAATATTTACAAAGAAAATTTATGTGTGAAGAATCGTAATTTGAATAAACCAGTCATAAATTCTAAAACCGGCGTAATGATCTATTTTTATATCTCTCATTAGGAGTGTTTTGCATAAATTTCAATTTTCGGCTTTTTAGTGTTTGTTTAGCACTTGTGTGAAAGGCAAACATTCTCCTTTTTTGGGGTAAAAAATGTGGGTAGAGTTGATAAATAATAAAGCTTCTGGCGATCGGTCGGCAGTCAAAGTGCAGCGGTTTGGAACCGCCTCCTGGTATCCCAGCAGGCATCCTCCCGACATTTCACTTTGAGAAATAGCCTCTTCGATGATTACGCGATCTAGTGCAGTCTACTGATATCGTCTAATCGATTCCTATCTCGTAATCAATGTCGATTGTTCAGTACAACTTTTCAATAATTATCGCTGAGTATAATTCAAAACGCAACGTAATCATGAATATTAAAGAAGCGTTTCTACCTATGCAATTAATTCCTTAAGCCGTCCCATAGATACGAAAAAATCCTCACCCGAGAAATAGTACCGCAACAACCATAACTCACTATTAACCTCAAAGCCTGACTAGATATCCCGCAAAACCCATGTTTCACCATTGTTTAAATCAGATATATACCCCAAGAGCAAATAATCCTAAGAGTTTTAATAGATAAGTACGAGTATAGGTAGCTAATTACCAGATCGTGTTGCTGGGTACCTTATAAATTAATACTTGGAAAAAAAAACAGAGCCGACTTGATGCCTCAGGCCTGCATCTTACTGCACTCATAAATAATGGACCTTACCTATTTCAATGCACGCTAGTTCAACGATTCCCATACCTGTTTTCAGAATTAATTAAACAACACCACTACCAACACTTAACAAATTAAAAAAAAAATTTGGAACGAGCGAAATATACAAATTTTACCAAAAGAATCTCACTGCTATTTAAAGAAAGGAAATGGTAGAGATTTGCATAAATTAGCGAATTTTTGGGTGTTCCCCAAAGATCCTGTTTCAGGCCGATATTGTTGCTGAGAGCAAAAGTACTAATCTGAGAACACACTAATGAAGAGTCTACAAAAAACCGGAAATGTTCACAAAAGAACAAAATAAAAAAATGTTTTATCCAAAACTACAAATTTAAATTACAAAAAATGTTGTAAGGCCGTTTTTATAAGGAAATACAAGAATCTTTCAGGCTTTCTGGTTTAGTTTGTTGTTTCTGGTTTGCTTCCGAGTTTTCGATTTTTTTGGACTTTTAAGTTTGCAGTTTTAATATTGATTTTAGATATATTTTAGTGGCAGTTTTTGTTTTCAATTTTTTTGGGTCGATCTATAAGTTTTAGATCTCAGTTCTCTCGTTTTTATTTCCAGTATTTGATGCTACCTTTAGTTTTTATTTCTGTTTTTGTCTTATTTTTTAGCTTTATATTGTCGTATTTTCGTGTTACTTTTTTGTCTTTGTTTTGAGTTCACAATCTAAATTTTGATTACAGCTTTTATTTTAGTTTTTAATCTTATCATTTCTGCTCCATTTTTGAAATTTTTTTCAGTATTGTTTCGGTCTTATTTTTGTGTAATTTTACAGTTTTAAATTTTAGGTTCAGTTCGTTTATATTACTGACTCAGTTTTTACTTTTTTATTGTTTTTAATTTTTGTTGTAAATTTTGCTTTCTTCTAATTTCTCTTAGTCTTTATTTTTTGTTTTAGTTTCTAGTTTTTAATCTGTTTGTCGTTTCTGTTTTCAGTTTTAGCTTACAGTCTTTGTTGTTCTGAGTTTTCGTGTTTTTACTCAGTTTTAAAGTTAGCTATTTTTTCAACCAAGTTTTCAGTTTTAGTTCGTCTTATTTCTGTTTTAGTTTCAGTTCGCAGTCCTAAATTTTGGTTTTGTTTTTAGTTTTGATTATATACCAAATACTTGTTTCAATTTTATTGCTATTATAGTTTTTAGGTTCATTCGATGGCAGTTTTTGTTTCAGTTTTTGTCAGTTTTCAGTTTCAGGGCTCAGTTTATGTGGTTATCGATAGTTTTCAGACTTTATTTAGTTCTAGTTTTTGATGCGGTCACAGGTTTAGGTCAACACAAGTTAATCACGCTGTGTGTTTCAGTTCTAAGATTTTAAGCATTAGTTACACACAGAGGAGCTTTAAGAGCACGATATCTCAATTTTTAAACTCAGTTTTTAGTTTCAAGTTCAAACTGTAGTCTTAGTTTTTAGTTTCAGTTCTTAATGTTAGTTTCATGTTAGGTATTTTGTTTTTTTAGTTTCTTAATCTACAGAAAGTCTTTAGTTTCAGTTTCACTGCTGTTTTAGTTCTTAAATTCATTTGATGGCAGTTTTTGTTGTAGTTCTTAATTTCGGCTTTCAGCTCTGAGTTTTAGTATTTAGTCTAAGCCGTCACTGATAGTTTCTAGTCTCTATTTTACATTATCAGAGCATTTGCTAGTTTTAGATGCTCTTTATGTTTTAGTTCTTACATTTTTAAGCAGTAGTATCACATAGAGGAGCTTTAAAGGTACAATAACTGCATTTACGTCTCATTTATTAGCCATTTTCTGTTTCAGTTTTACTCCTCAATTTTTAAACTTAATTTTTAGTCTCAAGTTTAAACTCTAGTCTTAGTTTTTAATTTCAGTTTTAAGTATTAGTTTCATAATAGATATTTTTTTGTTCAGTTTTTTAGTCTGAGTTTTCAGTTCTAAATTCGCTGCTGTTTCAGTTCTTAGGTTCATTTCTTCGTTTTTGTTTTAGTTTTTAATCTCAGCTTTCAGTTCTGAGTTTTAGGATTCAGTCTAATTATCAGACTTTTTGGTTCTAGTTTTTAATGCTGTCACAGTTTTAGGCGCGTCTTATGTTTCAGTTCTTAGATTTTCTTAGTAACGCATAGAGGAGCTTTAGAAGGACAATATCTGCATTAACATCCCACTGATTGGTTGCATCTCCTCCATGTTATCTTTTTTGATATTAAATTCTATTGAAGAAGATCAATCTGTTTTCCTTTAGCGCTCCTCGAGATTCTTTGATACAAAGTCCCTAGTTATCCGTTTACTTTCTCAATATGACACTTGTATCGCATTTAACTTTCTTCAGAGTTTCATTTTACATTTGAATAGTGTTGACAGAAACGATCTACTCGAGCAACAATCACATGTCAATTACTTAAGAAAAAAAAAGTCAAACCGGTGAGGAAAACTCGAAAATCACCGTTTCATTAAGATGATGATTTGCGAAATATAATGTTGTTGGTAGGAGTGACAGGTAAAGTAGCGGGAACTTCATGAATATTGACAAAAAGCCTGTGGATAAAATGTCAAAGGTGCTTTTATGTACACCAATAAATGTGTTGTTACCATAGTGTTTAATCAAGGAATGTCGTGATATCTGTTATTAACCTTAATTCACTTCATTTGTACAATCTGGTGTTGGGTTTATAATAAATCAACAAGTTTGAAATTCACAACAAAAGAGTTTCATACTCTCTCACGTCCTACATTTAATCTAAAATACTGTTAGAGCAGTTTTGTACTTTATTATATTAACAATAAATCTCACAAATAAAATTTTTGTTATTTCTTAATTGCAACAATTTAAATAAAATCATGACAAGTTATGTGTGGTTGTGAGTGAAACAACGGTCTGGAACGGAATACGAAGGAAAAATCCGAGTCAAACGGATGTGTTCCTTTTCGAAAAGGCAAATAATCCATCACAAATTCACTTGACATTTACATGGACGCGTCACGTACATCGAACGTATTCATGTATGCGAACCGACCAATGCATTATTCATACGCATACTCTCTCTGTGATACGGTTTCATACGTTAAAGTGCATTAACAATATTGCTACGTCGCTTAAATTCATTAGCGGAAACTCTTACTGCACAATGCACCAACTGCATAAGGTACAATGAGAGCAGATTTTATGAATTTCGCGAAAAAACGGCCATAAAATCGGAATCTGAAAACTGAAAAGGTAAAATTCAGAAGACTCTGAACTAAAAAATGGGACAGAAATTGAGAACTGAAACGAAACTAGAACTATTGGTAGGACAGGAAAAAAAACTACAAATTAGAGCCGAAATGGCAGAGAAATTTGAAAACTAGGAACTGATCAACAGCTGAAACTAAAAGAAACGTGACTGAAATTGAAAACTGTATGAAACTACAACTCTAAATTAATAAGACAGCAATAACCTGAAAACTGAAACTGAAATATCAAAAATGAGACTGAAAACTAAATCTGAAATCAAAATCTAGAAGCTAATAATTGAAACTAAAAAATCTGCCTGAGAATCTGAAATACAAACTGAAAACTCTGTGGGACTGAACCTGAGATTAAGATCAGAATCTGAAATCGGAGAAGGAAAATCAAACTAACAACTGAAATTGATCATAGTGTTTTAATCTCAGTTCGTTGTTTTCAATCTCAATTTTATTTTTTATAGTTTTTATTTCGTTTTAATTTTGTTATATTCCTCTTATTTAAAAAAAAAAAAACAGATGATTGGGAGCTGAAACTGAAAAAATGGGCCAAAAATTGAGAACTGAAACGAAACTGGAACGCTGATTTGGTAAAACAGAAAAAAAATGAAAACTGAAAATTAGAGTTGAAATTTAGGAAGGGAAACCTGAAAACTCGGAATTGATTAACAGATGAAAGTGAAAAAAATTTCACTGAAATCGAGAACACAATTCTTAATTGATAAGACAGAAAAAACCTGGAAACTGAAACTAAAAAATCAAACAAAAGCGAGACTGAAATCTAAAAACAGGCTTGAATTGAACCTGGAGACTTTGCATTGAAGCTAATAACTGAAACTAAAAAACCTGCCAGAGAATCTGAAATAGAAACTGAAAACTCGGTGAGATTGAAACTGAACCTGAGATTAAGACTTGAAACTGAAATCGGAGCGGGAAAACCAAACTAATAACTGAGATTGATCATGTTTGTAGTATTTTGATTTCGATTCGCGGTTTTTAATTACAATTTTGTTTTTATAGTTTTAGTTTTGTCACATTTCTTTTATTTTTTTAGTTTTAGTTCTGGTGTTACAGTTTTAGTCTCACTTTCCAGTTATACCTTTCGATCTTAGTGTTTAGTGCAATTTAAAAATCTTAGTTTTAGTTTTTAATTTCAGTTTTTAATCTCTAGATTCAAAGTTAAATTGTAAATTAAAGTTTTCTTAAATTTATTTGTTTTATAAGGACTAGAAACTAGAACCCTGAAGTTTAGAACTCAATGCTGAGATTAAAAACTGAAACTTTATTCGGAGAGTGAAAAATAAAATAATTATGAACTGAAACTGTTTTAGAATTTAAAACTAAGAACTAAAACGGGAAAATAACTAAGACCAAGCACTGAAACTGAAAAATTATACCGCAGATTGAGATTAAGAATGAACACTGAGTTTATGAAAAATAAAACTAGAAACTGAAAAAATAAAAACGACAATTAATAACTCAAACTCAAGATAGGAACTGATAACAAAATATCGGACTGAAGTCTGGTAGAGTAGTACTCAGAGTACGAGCTAAAACTGAAAAAACTAGTGAGGCAAAAATTAAGAAAAATCGCGAACTAACACAGTTTTTGTTTCAAATTAATTTTGTTTAATTTTTTTAGTTTTAGTTGACAATTTTGGAATAAAATTTCAGTTCTCACTGCTAGTTTTGAGTTTTATTTTGCAGTTTTAGTTTTTGATTTCTAATTTCAGTTCTTCTATTTCTGTTCGTTTTTCCAATTTTGGTTTTGGATTCTCATGTTTGTTTCCTGTTTCAGTTTTTAGGTTTAGTTTTTAGTTATAGCTTTTATACGTTTCAGTATTATTTTTGATGTTGTTTCAGTTCGCTGTCTTACTTTCAGCTAGCAGTCTTATAAATCCACTCAATTTCTGGTTTCAGTTTGCAGTTTCTTATCGCAAACTTACTGTTCTGGCTTCAGTTCTAAATCTCTTTATTTTTCGTTTTGAACAAATAAAAACTCTATTATGTTGTAGTTTTCAGTTTTAGTTTTTCAGGTTTTGTCTCAAATTTATTTTGTCTTATTTTTGGTTCAGTTTCAATTTTGGAATGAAATTTCAGTTCTAGTTAGTTTTCATTTTCCAATTTCAGTTGTTCTATTTTTTAGTTTTGGTAGAATTTAACAGTTTTACGTTTAATTTTCAGTTTCAATGTTTATGCTTAGTTCTTTGTTTCAGCCTTCATACTTTTCAGTCTTATTTTTTTAACTTGTTTTAGTTCGCTGTCTCAGTTTCCTTATTTTAAATAAATATTTATTGCTATTTAAACCTTATTTCTGAACTCCAGTTTTTGTCTCAGTTTTAGTTTTTATTTCATTTTGAATTTCTAATTTTAGTTTCAGTTTTCAGTTCTAATCTCATTTCTTGTATTTCTAGTTTCAGCATTTTTTTAAGTCTGAGAGTTATATCAGTCTTAAAGAAAGTAGAAAAACGGGACGAGATTAATAAACTAAGTCCTGAAAATGCACTCAAAATCACTTTTAGCCCCGTTATTTCGCATTAACCAGTTATTCTCATTTTTTCTGTTTATTTCCATTTCGAATGTAGTTTTAATTTGTTGAAAAGTGCATTTCGCAATTTCGCTAAATTTCTGTTATAAATCGTCTGTCCTTAATTCCTGGCCGAAATTTCGTTAAACATCTGTCGAAAAATTGGCGATAAGCTCCGCTCATGTCGTTACCTCTTGACCGGTTTTAATGGAAGCTTAATTAATTAAATGTTTCATATACCGTATATTCGACGTTTGCGTAATTTCACGTTGAATGGATTCTAATTTTTCCTTTATTCAATTACAGTACAACCATATGGAATTACGTCTTGCCAATTTACCAATTTTGACCATCTGATTGTACCGCTAGAGAATTTTTTTGAGCGTTCTACATATGCCATCAATTTCAGAGATTTTTCCGGTTGAACCGGAAGTTTGTTTTTAGGTATTTTTAAATTTAATATCAGACAAGTATTTTGAGTATGTTATTCTAGTGGTAAAGAAATTTTAATAAAAGGGACAAAGCTTTTGACCGTGTTACAACTTCTGAATATTAAATCTTTTTAAAAAAGAATCTCTCTCTCTGAGAGATTGTAATTTAGAGAAGAGTTTCAACCAAGTTTTTCTTGTTTCTAACATCAATCACATTTCTTTTGTCATACCTATCTGTGTGCAATTTTTCTCTACAACAACTACTCAATTAAGAAAATTTTTTGTTATGAATCTCGCAATTGATGTAAGCTCTTTATAATTCCCGCTCTTTTATAATTAAGTGACTTATTTCCGTCGATTTGATTTAATGATGCGGTTGACAGAAAGCTTGTTTTCGGTGCCTCGTATCACTTCATTTATAAACAAGTCGGCGTGACGACTACGACTATTTGTCAAAGAGGATTACTCTGACTTCTTTCGAACTAACACCTGGAAAACGTCGATTTGCACTCTCGGATAATCCATTTAAATGTCGAAAATTAGCGAAGCGCTTGATAATGGTTCTTTTAATTCGATTTAGTACGTTGAATAAAAAACGAAAGAGAGAGGAAAAATACGACAACACCCTGTCGTTGTTCATTAGCTCTAATTAGGTCGACTTAATAAATAAATTGTAAGCGAATACCAGGTGGAGAATCACTCGAAGGGAAAATCTGAACTGGCAAACTGAAGCCCTAATAACGACGTTATACGCACTCCACCGAATGATTGGGGCAATCTACATGCGTTCAATCTAATTAACGAGATTTTAGAAAGACCAAACGAATTCGAGTGGATTCAAATCGGGGAAAAAACGCACACAACTAATACGTTCAAAATATAAAGAAAAAAAAATGATGCAATTGTTTAAATTTTTCAAATTTCAGTTTCAGTTCTTAAATTTTCTCGACTGTTTCAGTTTGTACTAAGTTCTCAGATTTTAGTTTCAAATTTTAATTCTCTGTTTTATTTGTCTTAGTTTTAGTTTGTACTTCTACTTCTCAATTTCGTGTTTCAGTTTCAGGCTTCTGAGCTCAGTCTAATAATTAATAATTTTAATTTAATCTTATTTCTAGTTTTTTTCTTCTATTTTTACTTCTAAATTTTAGTTCTCACATTGCTTCTCTGTAAGGATTCACAGCTTTTAAATCTGAGACTCATTTACGGGTCTCAGTTTGAAGAATCTGCTCTTATTCCTAATTCTTAACCGTTTCATCGAATCTTAGTTCTCAAACTTATATCTTAGTTTTAGTTTTCACTAGTAATTTTCTAGCTTTGAGTTCTTAATTTCAGTTTGCTGAGATTTTAGATTTGGTCCCAATTCTTAGTTCTCTTGTTAGACCTCTACAAATTTTTTGCGTCAATTGCTAGTTTTATTTAACAGTTCTAGTTCTCAGGCTTATATCTCAGTTTTTACTAGTACTTGCTTGTCACAGTTTTTAGTTGTGATGTAGTTTTGTTATCAGTTTTTGCTTTTTTAGTCAAGTCACTTTTCAAATTCCTTGTTTTATTTGTCAGTTCCAACTCTCAAACTTTTCAGATTAGTTTATGTTTTTATTGTTAGTTCTCAGTTCTAGTTCTCTGTCTAAATTTTTTCTTAATTAACCAGTTTTGCAGTTTCAGTTCTGAACCTTCTTGTAAACTGAGTATTCCTAGTTTTTATCTTATTTGTAACTTTCAGTTTTCAGTAATTCTATATGACAGCTCTCAGCTTTGTGCTCCTCGCTCTCACCTTTATTCCTCAGTCTCAATTTTTACATTGTTTCTTACATTTCTCAGTTTCAGGCCTCTGAGCTCAGCCTTAATATTTTGCAATTTTATTTCTTAATCTCTGTTTTCAATTTTAGTTTAGTCTTATTTCTTGTGATTCTCAGTTTTATTTCTCTATTTTTATTTCTTAGCTTTAATCCTCACATTTCTTCTCTATTAGGATTCTCAGCTTTTAAATCTGTGACTCATTTGATAGTATCAGTTTTAAGAATCTGTTCGGTTTTCAATCGTATTTTAAGTTCTCTACTTCAAATTTTACTATCAAATCTCAGTTCCCCGCTTTTTGTTCTTAGTTTCAGTTTACTGAGATTCATATTTGGTTCCAGTCCTTAATCCTGTTTTAGTCCTCTACCTAATTTTTTTAGATTATCAGTTTTTTACAGTCATAGTTTCTGCTTTTAGTCTCAATTTCTTTGTCTTAATTTCAATTCTTTGCTGAATCTTATAGTCTCAATTAACCAGTTTTGCAGTTTTAGTTCTCAATTCAAGCTGAGTAATCTTAGATTTTATTTTATTTGTAACTTTTATTGCTCAGTGATTACTTATGAAAGTTTTCAGTTTTAAGCTTCTTGCTCTCAGCTTTATTTCTCAGTCTCAATTTTCACGTTTTTTCTTTCCTAATTTAATTTTATAGCTTGAGACTTCTCTAACCACATTTTTAGTGTTTTTTTTTCTATCTCAGTTTCCACTTGTTTTTATAATTTTGAAGCTTACGTCTCAGGTTCAGTTTCAGTTCTTAGTTTTGCTTTACAATCAGTTTTTCAACACAATTTTAAATTTTATTTTTAGTTCTCTATCTAAATCCAGTTTTCAGTTTGATTTTTAGCTTTTAGTATCAGTTTTAATCTTAACTTTAGTTTTAAGTCTAAATTTTTATTTTCAAATCTCAGTTTCAACTCTTAATCTAAGTTCTCAGTTTTTACTACTTATTCTATATCACAGTTCTCAGTTTTAGAACTGTTTCGTTATTTTACAATTATAGTTTCTGCTTTTATAGTTTAAGTTCTCAATTTTAATTCTTTTCAGTCTAATTTTTAGTTTTAATTATTAGTTTCTTCTTAAATTCGAAGCGACCATTTATCAGTTTCAGTTCTCAATCTACTCGTAAAATGACAGTCTTTGTTCTCATCTTATTTTTTTACTTTCAATTCCCAGTCATCTCGACCAGATATAAATTTTAAAAAGGCTCTAAATCTTAATTCTGTGTTAATTCTCAGTTTTAATATTTCGTTTCTCAAGCTCAATTCTCAGACAACCTACTTAATCTTATTTTCCAGATTTATTCTCTATTTTTTATTTTTTATCTCAATTCGGATTTCAGTATTAATTCTCTTTCATAGTTTATATCCTAAGTTTTATGTTCTTCTAAGACCTAGTTTTTAATCAGATACTTTATCTTCAGATCTGCGGTTTCAGTCTCATTTTTTAGTTCCATTTTTCAGTGTTTTTCAGTTTTGAGTTAATCACAAAGTGGCAGTTTTAAAGCAAAAACAAATGCAAATTAATTACTTTGAACAGCTGAAACTGAAAAAAATGCGACTGAAATTGAAAAGTGAAGCAAAGCTACAAATCTAAATTGATAAGACAGAAAAAAACCTGAAAACTAAAACGAAAGACTGAAAAGTAGGACTTAAAACTGAAACTGAGCTTATGACTAGAAACTAGACTACAAAAACTAAAAACTGGGACTAGAAACTAAAACTATTGAGATTAAAAACTGAAGCTAAAAAATAATTACTTTGAGATAAGAAACTGCGAACTGAAACTGAAGATTGAGATTTATATTGTGAATAGATTAAGAACTAAACCTGAAAACTGAAACTGGAAACAAACTTGTGACTGAAAATTGAAGCCGAAACTGTGAATTTTACTAAAATTGACAATTCGAAGAACTGAAATATGAATCGAAAACTAAAACTGTAAAATAAGACTTAAAACTAACAGTGAGAACTGATATTTTATTTCAAAATTGTGAAATGAAACTGAAAAATGAGACAAAATAATTTGCAGAAAGTGCAAACTGAAACCAAAAATTGAGATTTATTTTGTGATTTATGGGACTGATAAGGAACTGAGATAAGATCGAAAAAACATACTGAAAGGTATGAAAGCTGTAACTAAGAACTAAACCTGAAAACTGAAACTTAAAATTTTACTAGAAAATAAAATTGAGAAAATAATTAGAAAAGATGACCTGAAACTAAGAAACAAAAAATAAGATTAGAAGAAGACAGAATTAAGACATTGAAAACTGAAATTGAAAACTGGAAACACTGAAATTAAGAAATGGGGATAAAAATTGGGACTGAAAATTAAAATTTTACTAGAAGCTTAGCAGAAAAGATGAACCGAAATTAAGAAACAAAAATTAAGATTAGAAGAAGACAGAATTAAGACACTGAAAACTGAAAATTGAAACACTGAAATTAAGAAATAGTGCTAAAATTGAGAAAATAAACAGAAAAGATGAACTGAAATTTAGAAACAAAAAATAAGATTTAGAGGAAGACAGAATTAAAACACTGAAAAGTGAAATTGGAAACTGAAAACACTGAAACCAAGAAATCTGACTATAAATTGAGACTGAAAAACAAATGCAAATTAATTACTTTGAAGCTGAAATAGAAGAGAAAATCTAAAGATTGGCAAACCGATTATCAGCTGAAACTGAAAAAAATGCGACTGAAATTGAAAAGTGAAGCAAAGCTACAAATCTAAATTGACAAGACAGAAAAAATTTGAAAACTAAAACGAAAGACTGAAAAGTAGGACTTAAAACTGAAACTGAGCCTATGACTAGAAACTAAACTACAAAAATTGGGACTAGAAACTAAAACTGGCTAAAACTCTTAACATTGAGAAACAAATAAAGCGAAACTGAGACATTGAAATAAAACTAAAAATTGAAAAACCAAGACTGAGTGCATACAAAGGTGAAAAGCTAAGAACTGAAACTGAAAAACAACAAACTATAACAGATAGAAAATCAAGTAGAACTGAAACAGAAAGCTTGGACTGAGGAAACAAACATAAATATAACTGAAAACTAGTACTGAAAGACTGAAAATTAATCCTAAGAAGAGAAATAGCAAACTGCAATTAAGAAAAAAACTGAAACTGAAAGAGAAAAGTAAGAGAAATACAAGCTGAAAAGGAAAACCAGTAGCAGCAAAAACTAAAACTACTAAAAACTGAAGCTGAAATAAGAGAAACTAAAAAAGTAAGACTAAAGCAGAAGACTTAAACTAGGAAAAGAGGAAGAAATGAAATGAAACTATAAAAAACAAAAATTCTGAAAAATAGAGACTGCAAATTAGATTAAGAACTAAAAATTAAACCGGAAACAGGAAACGAAGACTAAGAGTTTTTGTTTTTAGTTTTAGCTTTGTTGTATGCCTCACTTTTTAATGTTAGTTTTTTTCGTCACAATTTTATTTTGTTTTTTTTAGCCAATTAAGTGGCATTTTTAAAGCAAAAACAAATGCAAATTAATCACTTTAGCTTGTCAGTTGATTATGGATTGGCATTTCCGTCTCAAGAGAAAAATATTTTCAAATGATGTCTGCTATTAATCTTTATAAAGTCAATTTTTTTTTGGTTCATATTGAACAAACACAAATTGATGAGACTACAGGTACCTCGGATGGTACAAAACTAAATTTGGCAAAAAAGAGTGCGTTTGACCTGAGAATGAGCAACGGTGTAAAAATTTCCCCACGTGTCTCTTTCTAAATGCCACACTTCCTCGAACCCAACCTGACCATAATCATCAAAAACAGTTGAATCAACAATTAATCAAGTTGCATATGTCAGCCGTGGGTGGCTGTAAAAAGCGCCACAATTAATCCTCACTAATTAAAAATTTCCTAATCAAACAGGGCCATCTCGTGAACTTTTCCACTTTGTATCTCTAGTACCAACACCATGAAGAAAAAACGACCGGTTTAAAGGAGTAGGCGTGTCCCGTTTCTTGTTGCGATCTTAAAATAGGTGTTGCACCTACATTTAAATTCATTAAGCGAAAAAAGATTAATCGTAGTCATTACACGCTGGCTTAAATTGCGAGGAGAAGGTGTTATTACCGGTGAAAAAACTTATATGTCAGTATGACAGTGACCTAGTCGCCATATGGCCATACGAAAAAACAGATGGGTCAGTGTTATCAAATCATCATCAAAACCATTACAGCTAAGTCGTTCTTAATGCGACATGTGTTTGAAGTAGTACCTGTTTTGTGGGAATCAAGACAGGTATGACACTAAAAATAACAGATTTGCAACCCTGTCACGTGTTTTAGTTCTTAATCTCGAGACGTAATTAAACACTCATTATCCAATTTTCTACTAACAAGTTTGCGATAATTAAATAATAGTTCTGGCTTCTGGGAATAATTTTTTTTGTAAGTTAAGGTGCCAGGTCCACATGACAATTTCAATGCGCATACCAGCCTAACCGATCGAAATTAAGCTGAAATCTTGTTTAGTTAATTCCAAGACGAAGACATAATTGGAATGATTGTTGCAATAATTCGTTGCATTCCAGTCGCAGCTTCATCGCTTCATTTGCTCAATTACCTTCTATAACTCAAGTCAAAATTCGTCAAAATTGTGATAAAAATCAAAAGTGGATTTCGCTTTCACGTTTTTCTAATTGGCAAACACACATCGACAATTATCTAATTAAATTTACGAGCTGGCGTTTTATCGCTTATTATCATCATTATAATGTTAATTTAATTAACACGAAGCGAGACATACCAAATGGCGAACGTGATCAATTTTAAAATACGGTTCTGTACGTGATTAGGTTGTGGCCGGCTGGAAATTTCATCTATTATATAAAAAAAATTACAACGGAAAGACGTGCCGGATTTAAAAAAGCTTTGTCAAATTAGAAAATAAAGAATCTTGTGGTGGTTAATTAAACTAAGATTGCTTTCGTTTTCTTATTCTCGATTTAAAGTTTTTTTAAATTTTAAAGAGTAGAGAACCTTGCTGAAAGCAAAAATAAAACTAAAAACTGTGAGGTAATAATTTATACAGCGAACTGAAACAAGATAATAAATAAGACTGAAAAGTATGAAACCTAGAAGTAAAGACTAATCCTGAAAATTGAAACTGAAACTGTAAATTCTACCTTAACTAAAATTCAAATAACAGAAACAGAAGAACTGAAAATTAGGAATCGATAAGTAAAATTATAAAACAAGACTTAAAACTAGCAGTGAGAACTGAAATTTTATTCCAAAATTGTCAACTGAAACTGATAAAAAATGAGATAAAATTAATTTAAAACGGAAACTGAAAACTTTGCTGAAAGCAAAAATTGAAAAAAACTACGAGGTAATAAGGTTTTTGACTAATCCAGAACGAAAACTATAAATTGAGATTTAAAACTGAAGCTACAAAATAATTACTAAGATAAGAGACTGCGAACTGAAACTAAAAATTGAGATTTATATTGTGAATAGATTGAGAACTAAACCTAAAAACTGAAATTGGAAAAAATGGGGAACTGAAAATTGAAAGAAAGACTGAATTTTACCAAAACTAAAATTGACAATTAGGAGAACTAAAACTGGGAATAGAAAACTAAAACTGTAAAATCAGATTTAAACTAACAGTGAGAACTGAAATTTTATTTCAAAATTGTGAATTGAAACTGAAAAATGAGACAAAATTAATTTGCAGAAACAGCAAAGTGTAACCAAAAATTGAGATTTATTTTGTGATTTATGGGATTGATAAGCAGAAATAAAGCAGAAAATCTAAAACACACCGTTCGAATTAATAATGTAGAAATTCCTTCCCAAAGTACAGTCAAAAATCTTGGTATTACTATGGATTCACAACTCAATTTTACTAATCATGTTTCCCAGTTATCTAAACATTGTTATTTTAAATTTAAGCAACTTACACAGTTTAAAGAGTTTTTAAATCAAAAGACTAAACTAATTTTAATTAACTCACTAGTTTTATCCAATCTGCATTACTGTGATATTGTTTATGGCCCGCGCCTAACTGAAAGTAATAAACAAAAACTTCAAAAAATTCAAAACTACTGTTTACGATTTGTGATTAGTATACCTCACTTTGCACATGTTACTCCCTACCTAAGATCTTTAGGATTACTTAAATTGAATGAGCAACGCTTTGTTCATTATTTGTGTTTTTGTTTCAAATTACTAAAGTTAAAAATTCCTGATTATTTGTATGTTAAATTAATCAAACGCTGTGAAACACACTTTAGAAATTTACGATTTGTTGAAAAGCATTTTCACTTTCCAGCACACAAGACTACTTTATTTCAGACGTCTTTTTCATATATTGTACCATATATATTAAGTAACTGCTCTGATCTTTTAACAGTTGACACTTCCGTATATTTAAAAAAAAAATGTAAAAAACTAATTTTGTCGCAAAAACTTTCTGCAATTGATCTTAGCAAATTTTAATCTGTTGTATTATTTTGTGTTATGTTTATTGTAAGTATATTTATTAGTATTTTATTATGTTTTAACTATTTCTCTAGGTTAAATTATAAAATCAGATTTGTGTCTGCCATTTAACCTTTTGTCATTTTTGTTTTAATGTGCAATAAACTTTATTATTATTATTATTATAAGAAACTGAAACAAGATCGAAAAAACAGACTGAAAGGTATGAAAGCTGTAAGAACTAAACCTGAAAACTGAAATTTAAAATTTTACTAGAAACTCAGCAGAAAAGATGAACCGAAATTAAGAAACAAAAATTAAGATTAGAAGAAGACAGAATTAAGACACTGAAAACTGAAATTTGAAACACTGAAACTAAGAAATAGTGCTAAAATTGAGAAAATAAACAGAGAAGATGAACTGAAATTTAGAAACAAAAAATAAGATCTAGAGAAAGACAGAATTAAAACACTGAAAACTGAAATTGGAGACTGAAAACACTGAAATTAAGAAATGGGGATAAAAATTGGGACTGGAAATTAAAATTTTACTAGAAACTCAGTAGAAAAGATGAACTGAAATTAAGAAACAAAAATTAGGATTAGAAGAAGACAGAATTAAGACACTGAAAACTGAAATTTGAAACACTGAAATTAAGAAATAGTGCTAAAATTGAGAAAATAAACAGAAAAGATGAACTGAAACTAAGAAACAAAAAATAAGATCTAGAGGAAGACAGAATTAAAACACTGAAAACTGAAATTGGAGACTGAAAACACTGAAATTAAGAAATGGGGATAAAAATTGAGACTGAAAATTAAAATTTTACTAGAAACTCAGCAGAAAAGATGAACCGAAATTAAGAAACAAAAATTAAGATTAGGAGAAGAAAGAATTAAGACACTGAAAACTGAAATTTGAAACACTGAAGTTAAGAAATAGTGCTAAAATTGAAAAAATAAACAGAAAAGATGAACTGAAATTTAGAAACAAAAAATAGGATCTAGAGGAAGACAGAATTAAAACACTGAAAACTGAAATTGGAAACTGAAAACACTGAAATTAAGAAATGGGGATAAAAATTAGGACTGGAAATTAAAATTTTACTAGAATCTCAGCAGAAAAGATGAACCGAAATTAAGAAACAAAAATTAAGATTAGAAGAAGACAGAATTAAGACACTGAAAACTGAAATTTGAAACACTGAAATTAAGAAATAGTGCTAAAATTGAGAAAATAAACAGAAAAGATGAACTGAAATTTAGAATCAAAATATAAGGTTTAGAGGAAGACAGAATTAGAACACTGAAAACTGAAATTGGAAACTGAAAACACTGAAACCAAGAAATCGGGCTAAAAATTGGGACTGCAAATTAAAATTTTACTAGAAATTCAGCAGAAAAGATGAACCGAAATTAAGAAACAAAAATTAAGATTAGAAGAAGACAGAATTAAAACACTGAAAACTGAAATTGGAAACTGAAAACTCTGAAACCAAGAAATCTGGCAAAAAATTGGGACTGAAAATTACAATTTTACTAGAAAATAACCTGAAACGGTTGACTGAAACTGAGAAACAAAAAATAAGATTAGCAGAAGACAGAATTAAGACCTGAAAACTGAAATTTAAAACTGGAAACACTGAAATCAAGAAATATAGCTAAAATAGAGAAAATAAACAAAAAAGATGAACTGAAATTAAAAAACAAAAAATAAAATCTAGAGGATAAAAGAATTAAGGCACTGAAACTGCAATTGTTAACTGGAAACGCTGAAATTCAGAAATAGAGACTGAAACATTAAAACTGAAATTTTGCCACAGAGTAAAATTGAGAAAATGAACAGAAAAGATGAGTTGAAAGTAAGAAGCAAAAATAAAATTTAGAAGCGACAGAATTAGGACACTAAAAACTAAAACGTCGACAGATGAGTTTGACAAATGAAGGAGCAAACAAAGATACATGAAGGGGTATTAAGAAAAAGAACTAAAACCGAGAATTAGACAAAAAACTGGCACTAAAACTGATCAAAACTGTTTAACAACTTAGACGTTTGATTCCTTAGCTAGTCTGTACTTGCTAGTCAAAATTGCAGTTTCTTTATGTTGTTATTTCTCACTTTTAGCTTTGTTTTCATTAACTGAATTTTGTTTAACTTGCCCTTATGGAACAATTCTCTGAATCTTTACCACCAGTTGTTTTCCAAATTCAGTTTTGAATTCCGGTGAGCTCGTGTTGCCTTTTTTCTTCGCGAATCTTCAATAAAATTATTCCAAGCAGGCTCACAAGAAGCCTAATAAGCATGCATCAAACGTATGCTTTTTGCTCTGTTACACTTCTTGCACCAGAAACAATAGGTAATAAAATTATTTAAATATTCCTCCGGAGTTTGCCGTCCTTGAAAAAACTGATACTGCAATCTGAATTTGCGATCTTCGGTCGTATGCAAATTCAAGGTCGCTCGTCTTCTTATTTTTCAAGAAAAATCGTTTAACTGAGAAGAGATAGAAACGATCGATCAGGCAACGAACTTTACCCATCAAATAGAATAAAAGCATTTTATAACTGTACAAATAACATATGTGTTTGTTCTTGAATAAAAGTGTTTCCGGGTACCCGGAAAATATGCAAATAAATAAAATCGACTTATTTAATTGTTTTACTTGTTGGTATTGTTTGGTTTATCGTTGAAAATCTCGGCCGGAAATTTGCTGTTCGGAAATGTAATCACGACTGACTTAATTAAATTTAATGAAAGAATTTTAACAGTTAATGCACAAATGGATTTTTTTCAACAATTAAGATGGTATCCGTACTTTATATTTAACGAAACATCACTCAAAACACTCCGTTATGATACACCGATTCTGTCATAATCTAAGAAAAATCTTAATTAAATTTTAATCGGAAGATAGACCTCCCTGATATCAATAGTTCAGCCTTTGGCAATCGTTTATTCTATCAAATTCATTAGTGTCGGAATTTTTCGAAATTTTTACCTTAATTAGAAAAAAATAATAAATCGGCTTCGCGTGTTTTAACAGCTAAAATCTTAGCGAATTCCGAGGAATTCATTAACACTAAATGTCGTCCGAAAAATGTGTAGAAAATATTCTTTATTGCTTCCTTCAGTAGATATTTTTCATAACGTTTTCTTGTCAACAGATAAATTAAGAAATATTTGATTTCGCAACGACTAGTTGTAAAACATAAATAATACAAAATAACCTTCTTTTCCTTTTAGAAAAACATAATAGAAATAAAACTTTTGCTTCCTGAAATCCCTTAGAAACGATAAATTTTCAGAAATTGTTATTTATTACTGCCACAATACGTACACTACTGAACAAAGTCAGGTGACACGAAATCAATACCAGGACTTAAATTAGGTTTACGATTAGTTCTAGAAGGAAAATACCTAAACACTTTCTGTTTCTTGTCTGATCTGAAAATTATAACATGTACTCATTAAAAAATGTTATATAATAGGTTTTAAAAACTTTTTTTTCTTATTAGAAATACAGATTTTTATAATCTAGCTGTTAATTGCGAAATTATCATTTTAAATTTTGAAAATACTGAAAAACTTTTTGTTGTCTCTAATATTAGAGCCCTCAATAAAGCGATTTTTTCCAATAAGTATCTAGAGTTCAACTTTTCAAAATCATCCTCTTGACCAAATTTACAGAGAGAAGAAAACACTGGACTGAATTAAGGAACAAGCTAATTTTAGATGAGTTACTTTATATCAAGATATTTCAAAATTTTGTCAGTTAGTGACTTTGAAAAGCAAAATTTGACCCAACTTTGAAATTTAACTCTTAAATTTTTAATACCAGTGGTTTCTTATACCAACTCTCCATTTTGTAACTTTCTAGTTAAATTCCAGTTTCAGTGTCTTAATTCTGTTTCTTAGTTTCAGTTTCCAATTTCAGTCCTATTTCTTAATCTCATTGTCTCTAGTTTTAAATTTCAGTTTTCAGTGTGTTAATTCTGTCTTCTTCTAGCTCTTATATTTTATTTTCATTACATCTTTTCTGTTTATTTTCTCAATTTTATTTTTTGTCAAAATTTTAAGTTTTTTTTTATTTTTAATTTTATTATTTTTTTTATTATTTTAAGTTTTTATTTCTTGATTTCAGTGTTTCCAGTTTTAAATTTCAGTTTTCAGTGTCTTAATTCTGTCTTCTGCTAATCTTATTTTTTGTTTCTCAGTTTCTGTCAATTGTTTTAGCCTATTTTCTAGTAAAATTGTAATTTTCAGTCTCAATTTTTAGCCAAATTTCTTGGTTTCAGTGTTTTCAGTTTCCAATCCACATTTTAATAGTCTTCCTCTAAATCTTATTTTTTGTTTCTAAATTTCAGTTCATCTTTTCTGTTGATTTTCTCAATTTTAGCACTATTTCTTAATTTCAGTGTTTCAATTTTCAGTTTTCAGTGTCTTAATTCTTTTTTCTTCTAATCTTAATTTTTGTATCTTAATTTCGGTTTATCTTTTCTGCTGAGTTTCTAGTAAAATTTTAATTTTCAGTCCCAATTGTTATCCCCATTTCTTAATTTCAGTGTTTCCAGTTTTCATTTTCAGTTTTCAATGTCTTAATTCTGTCTTTTTCTAATCTTATTTTTTGTTTCTTAGTTTCAGTTTATCTTTTCTAATTATTTTCTCAATTTTATTTTCTAGTAAAATTTTAAATTTCAGTTTTCAGGTTTAGTTCTTAGTTACAGCTTTCATACCTTTCAGTCTGTTTTTTCGATCTTATCTCAGTTCCTTATCAGTCCCATAAATCACAAAATAAATTTCAATTTTTGGTTTCAGTTTGCTGTTTCTGCAAATTAATTTTGTCTCATTTTTCAGTTTCAATTCACAATTTTGAAAGAAAATTTCAGTTCTCACTGTTAGTTTTAAGTTTTATTTTACAGTTTTAGTTTTCTATTCCCAGTTTTAGTTCTCCTAATTGTCAATTTTAGTTTTGGAAAAAGTCTTCCTTTCAATTTTCAGTTCCCCATTTTTTTCCAGTTTCAGTTTTTAGGTTTAGTTCTCAATCTATTCACAATATGGATCTAAATTTTTAGTTTCAGTTCGCAGTGTCTTATCTTAGAGTAATTATTTTTTAGCTTCAATTTTAAATCTCAATTTATAGTTTTCCTTCTGGATTAGTCAAAAACCTTATTACCTGGTAGTTTTTTTCTATTTTTGCTTTCAGCAAAGTTTTCAGTTTCCGTTTTAAATTAATTTTGTCTCATTTTTTATCAGTTTCAGTTGCCAATTTTCAGTTCTCGCTTCTAGTTTTAAGTTTTGTTTTATAATTTTACTTATCGATTCCTAATTTCAGTTTTTCTATTTCTGTCTATTTTTTCAATTTTAGCTCTATTTCTTGATTTCAGTGTTTCCAGTTTTAAATTTTAGTTTTCAGTGTCTTAATTCTGTCTTCTGCTAATCCTATTTTTTGTTTCTCAGTTTCTGTTATTCGTTTCAGCCTATTTTCTTGTAAAATTGTAATTTTCAGTCTCAATTTTTAGCCAGATTTCTTGGTTTCAGTGTTTTCAGTTTCCAATTTCAGTTTTCAGTGTTTTAATTCTGTCTTCTTCTAAATCTTATTTTTTGTTTCTGAATTTCAGTTCTCCTTTTCTGTTTATTTTTTCAATTTTAGCACTATTTCTTAATTTCAGTGTTTCAATTTTTAGTTTTCAGTGTCTTAATTCTTTCTTCTTCTAATCTTAATTTTTGTTTCTTAATTTCGGTTCATCTTATCTGCTGAGTTTCTAGTAAAATTTTAATTTTCAGTTCCAACTTTTATCCCCATTTCTTATTTTCAGTGTTTCCAGTTTTCATTTTCAGTTTTCAATGTCTTAATTCTGTCTTCTTCTAATCTTATTTTTTGTTTCTTAGTTTCAGTTCATCTTTTATAATTATTTTCAGTGTTTCTACTTTCAAATTTCTGTTTTCAGTGACTTAATTCTGTCTTCTAATCATATCTTTGTTTCTTAGTTTCAGTTCATCTTTTCTGTTTGTTTTCTCAATTTTATTTTCTGTCAAAATTTCAAGTTACAGCCTCTAATTTTACCTCTATTTCTTGAACTCAGAGTTTTCAGTTTTCAGTGTCTTAATTCTGTCTTCAGCTAGATTTTGTTTTTAGTTTCTTAATTTTAGTTTATTTTTTGTTCGTCTTTTCTTTTTGTTTTCTCAAATTTTATTTTCTAGGAAAAATTTGAGTTTTATTCTTCAATTTCAGCCCTATTTTTTAATCTCAGTGTTTGCAGTTTGAAATTTCAGTTTTCAGTGTCTTATATCTGTCTTCTTCTAGATCTTATTTTTAGTTTCTTAGTTTTAGTTTACTTTGTCTATTTGTTTTCTGGCAAGATTTTAAATTTAATTTTTTTTTATTTTTAGCTCTGTTCTTTAATCTCAATGTTTCCAGTTTAAAATTTCAGTTTTTAAGTTTTCAGCTTCTAGATTTTATTTTTTGTTTCTTTAGATTTACCTTCTAACTTGCTATAATCTCAATATCTTGTTTAAATTTACAATTTACAACGGATTTTTAGTCTCAGACATTTATTTTGGTTTACTGTTTTTGTAAAACGACTAACAATTCTGGTTATGTATCTTGTCAGAGTTTCATTAGTGATATTAAAATCTGGAAGTTATAAGAACTGTGAAACTATCAGAAAGTAAAAGAATAAACAATATAAAACTTAGAAAAAACTTTCTCCACATCTCGGACAAAAATTTCTAGAGATTTGTTCTCAATATGTCAATTTGGTACCGAGATGGGTCAGTGATGGGTCACAGATGAATGGGGTTTGGGGTGTCGCGGCGCCTGAAAATCGAGCTCGAGTAAACAGAAGCGTCACCAAAGACAAAACACAAATACCCATTATTTAACAAAGATAAACAGTGTGCAATTCGAGTCGTGTAAGCTCTAGAGTTGTCAACTGGCGGTTGGCAGCTCCTGATGACGATACGCCCACAGTCGGCACGAGAAGCAACTTGTTTAACATAGGCACGTTTGCTCAAGCGATTTTTTGATTAAACTCCTACTTGCAACAGTCATTGACAAATCGGCACTGTTTTATTGCTTAGATTTTCTATTCAATACAGGGACGGACCGATAACTTTTGTGGCTTTGAACTAACACTGTTTCATAGGGAGGGTCATATACTTTGTTATTCTACTATTTGTTATTATAATTGTGCTGAAATTGAATGGATTGATTTAACATAACTGTCAATCACTTAGAACGCGTTGTTTTTTTAAATCTAGCGTTATATATTTTCTTTTTAACCGGAAGTGGTTGAGTAAATGTACTTGGGCTTTTTTGGTGATTGCGTTTCCGTTTCTGGCATTCCAGAATATCCCTCCCGACACATGTCAAATGAATTTGGGCGCTTTTCCGTCGCTTATCCGTTAATTAACTCTTGGAACGAGCCGAAGCGTGAAACGAGCTCTCTGAGACAAGACCTCGGTATTTCGTAGCGATGCGAAAATGATCGTTTCGCGTGCCATTTGACACAGTTATCCGTGCCAATTTCTTCCTTTGATTATTATAAACCAGAATGTCAATGTTAAACATTGTCATTGAATATCTGTACAAGATCCGGTTTACAAATTTTTTCTTCAACTAAGATAAATAATTTCTTATATGTACTAGAACCAAACTCGCTGAGTTCTTATCGTTCCATCTTAAATGCTTTATTTATACAATAAGTAGTAACATGATATTACTTATATGTAATTACTTGTCCTCTGTATTATTTTCTATACACGAACCGGTGTAATTCTAGTGTACGCATATGCTATTATAGACATGACAATAGCAATAATGATAAAGAGTACTTGATAATACTGAATTTATCCACTAGCGTTGATGACCAACAAAGATTAAATATACCACGAGAAAATCACAGTTTTTCTTTAACTAAATTCTTGTCCTAAATTCTCAGTGAAATTCTTTAAGAAAAAGGGAAAGAACAAACAACAACAACAACAAATGTGAGAGTCAGAAAACGATCAAACAATCTACATCGAGAGTACAAAGAGTGATGATAATAGCAATAACATGTAATTAGATGCCATATATGGATGGGATAAGCAAATTAAAGGGGAAGTAAAAGGATCGTGTATTCATAGGCAGCGCAACACATCATCAGTTATTATTGCACTGGTCTTGAAGGCAGCAACGTTATTAAACCGACCAGACATTAAAAGTCTGCAAGGCAACCACGTAATTGACGAATGGTGACCGTGCTAAAACGACGCTAAAGACGCCAAAGACGCCAAACAACCTGAATACAAACAACAAGAAATTTCTAATACAGCATGTTATAATAAATTGCACAACCAAATTTTCAGCCGAAAAGAAGATTTGCGCTTTGTTTTGACAACGAGAAAGGCGGAGTATTAAAAAAAATATCTGCAAAAATATTATGAATTATGAATATTCACAAAATGTATTGCCAAAATATTAAAGAATATTAATAAGAGTCAGTTTTTTCAGTTAAAACCTTTATTTCAAATTTTATTTTTACTTTTAGGATATTTCTGTTGAACACCATTGGAAACTTATCGAATTTCTGAAAGATTTTGTTTTGTTCTTTATGTTGTCGTATTTGTTTTATTTTTCTTTCTTTTTTATTTGTCGTTTTAAAGTCTTTCTGATGCGACTTTTGTTTTTTTTTTTTGGATACTCTAGATTTTTTATTTCAATTTTTTTACTCTTAGAAGGTTTCTAATTAAAACTATCGAATTTGTAAAAGATTTTCTTCTGTTCTTTATGTTATTCTTTTTGTTTTAGTTGTCAATTTTTTCGTTTTTTGTTTATCTTTTACTCTTTACAGATTTTTTTAAATTTTAGTTGGCTTTATTCTTTTTTTTTCAGTTGTCGTGTTTTGAGTTCTTCTGACGCCTTTCATTCTAGATTTTGACAGATTTTTATTTATATTTTATTTTTACTTCTAAGACATTTCTAGAAAACATTTATAAATTATCGAATTTCTGAAAGATTTGGTTTTGTTGTTTACGTTGTGTTTGTTTTATTTTTATGTTTTTTCAGTTGTTGTTTTTTCAGATCTAAAAACTTTATTTCCAAATTCTTTTTTACTTTTAGGTCGATTCTATTGAAAACTCCTGGAAATTATCGAATCTTTTGTTCTGTATTCTGTTGTATTTGTTTTATTCTACTTTCTCTTGCAATTCTCGTTTTTGAAGTTTTTCTGATGCGTTTTTTGTTTTTTTTTTCGGATCTTTAGTACCTTTATTTTAATTTTTCTCCCTCTTAGGACATTTCTATTGAAAACTATCGTATTTCTGAAAGATGTTCTTCTGTTTTTTTTGTTGTCCTGTTTGTTTTATTTCTCTCTCTTTTCCAGTTGTCCAGTTTTTCTGTTTTTTATACTTCTTTTATTTTTCTTCTTTTCAGATTTTTTAAAATCTTTACTTCAAGTTTCTTTTCTAGTTTTAACACATTTCTATTGAGAACTATTGAATTTCTGGAAGATTTTTTTCTGTTTTTGAGTTCTAGATCTTTATTTGAAATTCCATTTTTACTTCTAAGACATTTCTAGAAAACTAATTTCTGAAACATTTTTCTGCTTGCTGATGTGTTTATCATACACTAAGGTCTTTATTACCGCTCTAGGTGTGAAATTCGATGAACTGAAAGAACTTTGGGCACATTTCCAGATATTTTATGTACGTTTTAACGTGTCGTTGCGTTGAGTCGTAAATCGTCTCAATATTAATTTTTAAATTTCGATTTTTCTTTGACTACACTTTTGAAAGCCTCTAGAACTCAATAAGAACGTTTTTACGGCAAAGCGGCTTGCTAGCGGCTAATAAGTGTACCACAGCGTTGAAGAAAGACGTCTTCATCTACTGTTAGTCGTAGAAAAATCAAAATTTTTAATTAAAATTATTCTAAAACAAATAAAAAGAAATTCTGATATAGAAACAGAAAATTAAATTGATAACAAATTTATTGAAATTTATAAAATTGTTAATTTGTGGCTGTGTAAAAAATGGCTTTATTTAAAAATGCTGTGCAAACAGTGAGAGGTATCAAAAAGTTTTTTGGAGAATTATATTTTGTATAATATGGTCTGCAAGAAAATATATTTGTCTCTAATTGTTTAGGCTCTAAAAACGCTTAAGAATCAGAGTTTATATCAGAATATAATAACGGGCTAAAATGAAAAACAGTTCGTAGAACTGATTTTTAGTCCTTTTGTAGCCTCTTTTTTATTTGCTTTTGTAATTTATTTATTTATTTTGTATTTATTTCTTTTGTATGATTTATGGCTGCAATAAACATTATTATTATGTTTAATTTTTGACTTTTCTAAAGACAAAACGTCTCAAAGCAGAGCAACAGAAGATTTTTTTCTGATATTGTTTTTCTTGTTTGTTTTATTTTTCTCTCTATTCCAATTTTTGTTTATTAAGTTTTTCTAATGCGTCTTTTCTTTTACTCAGATTTTCTAAAACTTTTATTTTAAATTTTCTTCTTACTTCTATAAAAACTTTTATAAATTACCGAATTTGTGAAAGATTTTTTTCTGTTCTTTATGTTGTTGTGTTTGTTTTATTCTTCTATCTCTTGTAGTTGTTGTTTTTTAGGTTTCTCTGATGCATCACTTCTTTTTTGTTCCCAGATCTTCTAAAAATTTAAATTACAAATTTCTATTTTACTTCTAAAACGTTTCTATTAAAAACTCTCATCTATCTAAAAACTATCGAAGTTTTGGTTCTTTATGTTGTGTTTGTTTTTTTAGTTTTTCTGATTCATCTTCTGTTTTTGTTTTCTTCTCAGATCTTTTAGAACCTTTATTTTAAATTTTCTTTTTGCTTCTAAGACGTTTCTATTAAATACTCTTAGAAACTATCTAATTTTTGAAAATGTTGTTTTGTTTATTATATTGGTCTGCTTGTTTTATTCTTCTTTCTTTTCCAATTGTCGTTTTTTAGATTTTCTTATACATTTTTTGGTTTTTTACATCTTCTTTTTTTTTCAGTTTTAAGACGTTTCTATTGAAAATTTTTGTGTAACTTTATTAAAAATAACAAAACTTTTATTTTCTTTTTCTCTTAACGTTTGTCGCTTGTTTTTTTTAAAAACTTTTATTTAATTTTTTTTACTTCTAGTACATTTCTGTTGAAAACTCTTGTAAACTATCGAATTTCTGAAATATTCTTTTCCGTTCTTTATAATAATTTGTTTTGTTTTTCTATTTCTTTTAACTGTCTTTATGTTTTTCTGAATCGTTTGTTTATTTTTTTCACAGATTTTCTAAAGCTTTTGTTTAAATTTTCTTTTTATTTCTAAGATTGTTTTATTGAAAACTTTTGGAAACTATTAAATTTCTGAAAGATTTGCTTCTGTCTTTTATGTTGGCTTATTTATTAGATTTTTTCCGTTGTCGTTTTTTTTTTTTTTGCTTTCCCGATCTTCTAGAACCTTTATTTCAAATTTTCTTTTCACTTCTAAGACGTTTCTATTGAAAACTCTTGTAAATTATTGAATTTCTGAAACTTTTTGTTTTGTTTCTGTTTTATTCTTTTTTCTTTTCCAATTGTCGTTTTTTAGATTTTTTGATGCATCTTTTGGTTTTTTTACATCTTCTAAGACTTTTATTTCAAATTTCTTTTTCAGTTTTAAGACGTTTCTATTGAAAATTTTTGTTGAAAATTAGAAATAACAAAACTTTTTTTTTCTCTTAACGTTGTTTCGGAACATTTTTCTATATTATTTTATACGTTAGAGCGTGACGAAATAGACGGAATTGCACATCTATGCATTGATAAACAGAATTTTTTAAAAATAATTTTTTTTGTAAATTTTCCCCCTCTAAAATTGGATATTAATAGAGTATCATTGAAACTGGTTTAACATTTATTTTTCCTACTTTTTATTTGTTTTTATTAATTATTCAGCTATTATATGCCAATTCTAGTTTTTTTTTTGTTTTGTTGCTTCTATTTTCTTTTATAATATTGGTTCTAAATATGTTATCATTCCGCATTTTTGGGTTTCGTCTTTTAAATTCTGCATTTTTCTTTCCTGCTTTTGTATGCCTTTGTCTATTATTTTATTATATTAGAGTTGTTTACGTTACTGTTTGACATCTGTTTTCTTATGAAGAATTCTTGTTGATATTTTCTCTGGTGTTATAGATGATTTCTCTATTTTCTTTGTGTTCTATCAGATGACTCCATGTATGTATTATTTTATTTGGTTAGCTGATTTTTTTGTTTTAAGTTTTTTTGTGCTTTGGAGAAAATTTTCTAAATTATAATAAATTACACAATCAAATTTACAATTTTAAGCGGACGTCTGAGCTAGTCTGACATAACCTCAAAGCTTTAATTGCATTTTTTAGAGAATTTTTAAATAGTCGTTGTAGAAAATTTACAGTATAATAAATGAGTTTCTGGCAAGATAGTAGCCAGCTCCTGTCCCGCTTGAAACCCAATAATTACTTAATTTGTTGTAATTGCTTTTAGCTGAAATCGTAAATAACGTTTTTTTGTTTGTTGGAATTTTATCTTTGTAGAAAAAAACCTGTAGATGTTTCAATAATAAAATTGTCAAAAATAATCTTTAGTGCTTTGATTTGATTGGAATTGAAGTATAACTACCTCAGCTATAAACAGGACATAACTCTTTATATCTAGTAATTCATAAAATTTCATAAAAGTCGTTTCATTTTATAGCCAGTTTTCGTAAGTGTCGTCCATTCCCCCTTAATTTAAAAAAAAATTTCATTGACACTGGGTAAAAAAACCTGTTTCGTGTAATACGAAAAAAAGGCATAAAAATGAAAAATTGCGTAAATTTCACGCATTGTATTCACCGTCACTCTCCTCGACACGCAATTAGCTTCCAAACGCGACTTTTTTCCCCACTTGTAGAATTTATACGTCGTAAATCACGACCAGGTGTCGCGAGTCCGGTTCTGCATTATTCCCATGTAATAAAAGGGCCTTAATTGTGTGGACGCTCGCACCGGTAACTGCTCTTCTTTTGCCTCTTGATAAGCCTCAACCTATCCTAACTCATTTATTATATTTGCTTCTGTAATAAATTTTCATTAGAGATGGTTTTTTTAACTCATCTTCGGTTCAAAAATGCGGAAATTTGCACTAATCGATTGAAATTGTGCCTTTTCAGATCGAATAGATTTGATCGATTGCACTTGGGTGCACCGGATGGGCAATTTTTCGCTAGTGGTGTAATCTATACCATTAAGAATACACGATATGATCAAGTAGGTGGAGAAGCTATTAATAATTCGGTTTAAAATGAGAATGCAATAATTTATAACCGGTCAATCATCGATAATTTATGCATAAAATGATCAAAGTTTAGTTTAATGAGATACTATCTTTAATAAATAATCAATTTAGTAAAAATAAGAAGTTCAAGGAAGTATTCAAGCTCTATTGGTGAATCAGAGAGACTTCTTAGTGGTTAAAGCAATAATTAAAAGTGTTCAGAATATTAGTCATTGAAACAATAGATTTTTGTTTCTCAGAATCTTCCTCCCAGATCTTCTAAAACCTTCATTTAGAACATTTTCTTCTGTTCTTTATGTTGGTCTGTTTCCTTTATTCTTCTTTCTCTTTTAATTGTCAGTTTTTAAGTTTTTCTGATGCATTTTCTTTTCCCCAGAACTTTTTTCAATTTTTTTATACTTCTAAGTAGAGATGGGAATTATCATTCTTTTGAATGAACTAGTTCACGCAAACTAGTTCGTCAAACTAATCTCGAACTAATAAATCGGAATGTATCTTCGCAACCGAGTGAGACCGATTCGTTCGCGACCGAGTGATACGTTCACGAAAACGAACTAGTTCATTTATAGTTCGCGAACTAGTTCAAGTAGTTCGTATAAAAGAACCGTTCTTTTTATTAGTTCGTTCGCGAACTACCCATCTCTACAGTTCTAAGACGTTGCTATTAAAAACTTTTGTTTCGAATTTCAAAAAGTTTTTTTTTGTTCTTTATATTGGCGTGTTTGTTTTATTCTTCTTTTGCTTTTAGTTGTCGTTTTCTACGATTTCCTGATGTGTCGCTTGTTTTATTTAAATTTTTATTTAATTTTTTTTACTTCTAGTACGTTTCTGTTGAAAACTCTTGTAAACTACTGAATTTCTGAAATATTCTTTTCGGTTCGTCATAATTTGTTTTATTTTTCTATTTCAGTTGTCATTTTTTACGTTTTCTTAATGAATCACTTCTTTATTTTTTCACAGATTTTCTAAAACCTTTATTTGAATTTTTTTATTCCTGGAACTGTTTTTTTGAAAACTTTGAGGAACTGTCAAATTTTTGAATGATTTTTTTCTGTTCTTTATGTTGGCTTGTTTATTTGGTTCTTTTCTTTCTTCCAGTTGTCGTTTTTTAAGTTTTTTTGATGCAAGTTTTGTTTTTTTTTGCTTTCCAGATTCTTTATTTCAAACTTTCTTTTTCTTCTAAGACGTTTCTATTGAACTTCTGAAAGATTTTCTTTTGATTGTTATAATAATAATAACTTTATTTCCAACAGGAAAACCTATTTACAGGAAATATACAATAAAAGCTAAAGTTACCAACAATAATAATCAAACATATACAAGTTTAAATACTATAATACAATACTAAAACTATTATATTAATAAAAATTAAAAAGAATTATTTGCATAATTTAATAGTTATTTATACACCAAGGTGGTGAAGAATGTTATTATTGACCGAGCATCAAGATTATTTCGCGAGGGGCTTTGCCCCGAGCGGAATAAGGTGCGAGGCCTATAAATGTCTTCACCACCGTGGTGTATATACTATTTTTTCCACTACTATCCAAATTTAAGGCAAAAATTAAAAACAAAAATTTTTCTTGTAAAAATCAAGTAGCACAGAAATAATAATAAAATTTAAAAACTAGCATAAATCTATCATTCTTTGAAATTACACCATGGCAACATGAACAACAACAAACATTTTCGTTGACAACGAACCTAACAACGAGTCAACAACAAAAATTTTTAATGGCATTTTTATTCTAATAATTTTGTCGTAAATACATTAAATACATTTGCAAATACAATAAAGACGATCTCCTGAATATACAAAACCATGTTGCACAAGTCTTTGTTGAACAACTATCCCTAGATTTTCAAAAAATTTGATTTTGTTCATTATTAACCTTGGTCAACAATAGAAAAATTATTAACCACTAGCGGAGAAATTCAACTTCTCAGTTGACTAGGAGACACAATAATGGTCAACTTCATAGCTAGTAGTGGAAAAAATACATTTTATTGAGTCATGGTTTAGATGACAGGTACTACTCAATTTGTTACATAGCGAAGACATGAGTGAAATGGGAGACCTAATCCCTACATTTGACCGACTAGCAGTTGTATAAAAGGTACGCGGTTGACGACAATTAAACTGCGGGACATTGAAACATAGAGGACCTAAGAGATAACTGCAATCAATCCGGTTGTGAGTTAAATTATAAAGAAGTTTTAATACATAGCAAATCCGTCGAGTTTCTAAGGAAGTCAAATTGAATTTAATTAATAGAAGACCTTGATCAATTCCTCTTTCAGGATAAACGCCGTCCACTAAAAAAGATAAGAACTTTAAAAACTTTCGTTGTATTTTTTCAATCTGTAAGATATAGGTGTTGTAGATAGGATACCAAATCAACGAACCGTATTCTAATCTAGACCGTACCAAAGTGTAAAATAAAATAGTCAATGGCCGAACGTTAGAAAAATTTTTGCAGTTTCTATATATGAAACCATACAATCTATAAGCTTTACATATAATATCAGCAATATGGTCGTTAAAAGTAAGTTCTGCATCGAAGATAATGGCCAGGTCTTTAACAGTAAGGGCTCGGTTTAAATCACATGATTCTATGTTGTAAGAGAATTCGATTGGATGGTGCTTTTTCGTGAAAGATATCACATTGCATTTAGACAGATTTAGTTGCAGATGATTTCTCTTTCACCAGTTATACAGTGCGTCGAGATTACTTTGCAGAGTTCTACAGTTGTCGATAGAATTAATTTCCAAGTACAATTTTAAGTCGTCGGCAAACAACAACTTATGACAAGAGTTCAACGACAGAGTAATATTGTTTATGAAAAGAAGAAACAGAAGGAGATCAAGATTTGACCCTTGTAGGACCTCAGAAGTTGGAGTGTACATATCAGATAGGTAATTGCGATATTTAACCTGTTGTTTCCTGTCGAAAAGATATGATTGCATTAACGAAAGCAAAGAACCAGAAAAACCGAAGCTGTCAAGTTTATTTAAAAGTATATGATGATCCATTTGATCGAATGCTTTCTGGAAATCCGTATAAATGGCGTCTGCTTGTTTTCGTTTGTCAAGAGCATCTGCAATGTACTGTGTAAAAGAGGCTAAATTTGTAATCGTGGATCGTTTTTTCATGAAACCATGCTGACAGGGAGAGATGTAATTATTAACGCAAGAATAAATATGAGTGTAAATAATCGATTCAAAACTTTTGGGGAAATTACACAAAATAGAAATAGGTCGATAGTTCTGTATTACGTTAGGATTACAATTTTTGAGTATTGGGCAAACTTGCGCCACCTTCCAAATTGTAGGAAAAGTAGAAGATTTTAGTATTAAATTGAAAATGTGACAAAGAGGTTTTGCAAAAACGTACGCAGTCCTTAAGTAAAAAACCTGTCATACCATCACAGCTCGATGTTAGGGTTGCTTTTACATGTTTCAGTTCCGTTACAATTTCACTTTCGGGTATACTTCTGATGTTTATTGTTTCGAGAAACTTGTCGCCAAGAACATTGGAATGAATAGACAATGAACTTGGTATATATACGCTCTTAAAAAATTCAGCAAAGTGATTCACTATACTACTGGGGTTGGAAACTGCTTCCTCATTTACCAACATGGTGCCTGGGATGCGAGACTTGTTTTTCTTTGACCGAACAAATGTCCAAAACGTTTTCGGATCTTCAGAGATAGTTGATTCCATTGAAGAAATATAATTAGAATATGCTTTTTCAATAAGTTGGTTGGTTCTTGATCGCAAATTTTTAAATTCGAATTAATACGAATTCTGACAATGAAATTTACGAAATCTTTTTAATAAAGCCGACTTTTTGATGATTTCCATATCGTCCCAAGGAGGAAAATTAGAATTTTTCTTATTTCTAAGAGATATTTTTGGAACACACAGATCGAAAACCTGCTGTAGGGTGCTGTACAAAATATCGCAGGATAAGTTAACCTCGTTTGTTTTTTCCAAATCTGACCAGTCAATGTTGAGTAATAGTTCATATAGGCGAGGAAAGTATGCCTTTTGAAATTATAGGAAATTACCTTGTCATTGAAAGAAAACGTATCTGGTTTATGGGATCGAGCTTTAAAGTGGAATTTAAGTGTAGGTGAAAACTATCTTTAGGAACGAGAGAAATATCTGATTTGTCAATCTGACAAAGAAACTTAGCAAACAGAAGATCCAGCATGCTATTGTGATTATTAAATATTGTATTGTATTGTTTAAGATCATGAAATGATACGAAGTTTCTAAGTGAAAAAACAAAGTTGTTATTTAGATTACTACTATACTGGGGTGTATTAAAGTCACCTATAAAAATGATATTCTCTTGGTGCAATTCAATTAAGCCGTTAAGAAGATCGAGAAAAGTGTCGTAGTCGTTGAACGATGTGGCGGGAAGAATATAGACAGCAAGAATATAAAAGTGTTGATACATAGTAGTGCTTAATTTAATAGCTACCAGATCAATTATTGGAACCGCTTCTATAATATTAGACACATCAATTTTGTGACAAGAAAAATTGCCATTCACAGCAATTAAAACGCCACCGCCTCTAGAGCTGCCTAAAACTTGATGATTCCGGTCCTGGCGATAAATATGAGAGTTATTAGGAAATAGTTCATTGTCAAAAATACTAGAATCTAGCCAAGTTTCTGTTAAAGTAATCAAATCAAATTCCTCGGAAATAGATAAAAAATTGTTGGAGAATTCGGAGGTTTTTGACCTTAAACCCCTTACGTTTTGGTAAAGACACTGAATCGTAGTTCTAGACCAATTAGGGGATGAAGCAATTTCTACTGTCTCCGTTGGTACTGGAACAGATGGTGCGGTTGTTGCGGTGCTTTCCGAAAAAACTCTGGATTATTAACATTTGATGTAGAAGGAATAGGTATTAATGCAACAGGAGAAAAACGGTTCTTCTCTGTAGTAAATCTTCTTGGATCACTATTTAAAATTCTAATATTATTTTCTTTAATGATATTTAACGCATTTTTTATTATTGTTCTTTTAGATGCATTATTAAGAGGATTGTCGTCTGTTAAAAATTGTTTAAACAATCATTCATTTTATGTTGTATAGTGTTTCTTTTATTCTTCTTTCTCTTTCAGTTGTCGTTTTCTAGTTTTCCGGATTCAACTTTTGCTTTTTTTTTCTTCCAGATCTTTTAAAATCTTTATTTAAATTTTTCTTTTGTTTCCAACACGTTTCTATTGAGAATTTTTGTAAGTCGAAATCAATATCTGATTTGTGGAAGACTTTTTTCTGTATTTTATGTTGTTTTGTTTGTTTAGTTTTTTTGTTTTTTCTTTTTTTTTGTTTTTTATGTTTTTGTATGCATTTTTTGTTTTTTTCTCCTAAATCTTCTAAGATCTTTATTTCAAATTTTCTTTTCATTCTTAACACGTTTCTATGGAAAACTCTTATAAACTATCAAATTTCTGAAAAAAAAAAAAATTCTGTTCTTTATGTTGGCATTTTGGTTAATTTGTTTTTTCAATTTAACTTAATTAAAAACGACTTTATTTCCAAAAAAAAGAAAGAATAATAATAATATTACAAGAAAACAAAAGAAAAAGAAAATTAATACATAGGCGAAGTCTGGCATAAATTGCTACTCTACTTAACCTATTTGACCTAACCTATTCTATCGAATACAAAATAACAATTTAAAAAGAAAAGACAAAAAAACAGATATAAAAACTAAGATAAAATTAAATTGAAATTTCTTGAAGGTTTGGTTCTGGTCTTCATATTGTCGTGTTTGTTTTCTTTTCTTTTTTTGTTTTTTAGTTGTCCTTTTGTGAGTTTTTCTAAATTTTTCTCGTTTGTCTAGTTGTCGCTTTTTAGGTTCTTCTGAAATTTCTCTTGCAATCTACGTTTTTTGGACAATTATTGTTCTTTCTTCTTGACACACTTTTTTTTAGTTTTTTTTTCTATTTTTGGTGCTTTCAGAATTTGTTTTTTTTGCTATACGTAGTTTTTTAAATTTTCCTCTCTTTCAGTTGTTATTTTCAGAGTTTTTCTAAATTCATATTATTATTCTTCTTTTTTTTTGTAGTTAGCAGTGAAAAAAATTTGTTGTTTCTTAAAACCTTTTTTTTCTACGCTTTTTAGGAATAATTGAGTTCTTCTACAATATGTTTTTTTTTCTTTTAGTTATTGTTTTTTTTAATTATTGATTTTCAATTTACAACTAGTTGCATTTATTTATCTTTGTTGACTTGAAAATTAAAAACTTCTAAGAAGTGTCATTTATGACAGGAAATACTCTTTAAGTTTTTTAGATAAATACAATATTTTTTTATTTTAATAAAGTTAGAAACTTTTATTTTGCACAAATCTCAGTGCAAAAACCCCTAAAAGGCGTGAAATATTTTTGGTTTGATTGCTTTGGCTCCGATTTGCGATAACCCTATCAGACCTGATCGGTCGTTCCGCCTTAAAGGGCGCCGCCGCACGAGTGATAATCCCATAGCGTGTTCCTCGACTGGTTTGAGTTATGTCCCATGGAAATATAATCAGCGTTGAAAATCTGCCCATGCACCGGTACCAACTACATTTCATAATAATCAGATTGCGGAAGACGAGGGCGTGCGCGTGTCCTGCACACGCATGAAGATATTCGTGACATTCAGTGTCACTACTCATGCTTAGATCACAATCAAATAACACACACACAATTTTCGGCTTATTTCAATCATATAAGGAAGTTAATTAATACGAGAAAGAGGTGGGATCTGGATCTGAAATGCCCATTACACAGACGATTATCACATTTGATCGAACGATACTGATAGTTATGCTTTATTAAGTTGATCCGCCTTGATTTAGATTTTTAGAGATTTTTAGTTCTGATGGAGATTTGTGATGGAATGGATGTCTTGAACAAGATCTAGTCTTTGAGGTTTTTCTGGGTTAAATAGGCACTGTTTAAACGATTTTTACATGTCCAAGTTTATCAAGCAAAAATTCTCGCTACTTCAATTTTTGAAAATTTAATTTTTTTAAATTTTTGTTTCGGCAGATTTAGACAGAGTACCATGATAAAAATCTCGTGGTACTTTCTCCGATTATCTCCTCATCTATCACGTCCCATAAACGTTCTTAAATACCATTTCGTGCCCCCAAGTCCCGAACTTACACCAATAAATCATTTGAAGCAATAAAAACTGGTCCAACAAAGTCCACCTCCATCTGGTAATTATACAAAATGGTGTCCCGTCACGAGAGTACTTCTCGTTTCGCGTATTCCCAAAATAAATCATTCCTGTGTTGGAGCAAGTCTTGAAGCAAAAGGGAGCACTACAACATCAGTTCATTCCACTTGCGGCCTTCAGCATCCCTCGACCGGCCTTGTCCCCTCGACGTGGAGTCGCAAGATTGTCATCGGTGGCGACGGCCTTTTTTCTCGTATTAACTACCGGATTTTTGGCGTGAACTTTGGACGTAACCGATTAATCTATTATGCCCTCGGCTGCCGATTTATCTGTATCATAAAACCACGACTGTGATAACTTTCCTTCTCGATCGAATGATTTACTGACGTATTACAATAATAGGTGGCGCGTAAAGTGAAACTGAAATTTATGTTGGCGATACTTGAGGCATTTGTGAAGTGTCCAAAAGGTCAAAAACATTCGATGAGATTTATAAGTTTATAAAAGCAGTAATTTCTTCAAAATTTTAATTGCAGCAACTTTTTTTGAGCCGTAGGAATCTTTTTACTAATTTTTGAAGCGTGATTTTACTAATTTTGAAGCCAATATTTTCTATTATTAAGTTTTAAATCAAAGAATGCAAAATCTGTTCTATTTTTACAACTATGAAAGCCGAAAACATTTTGAAACCTGGATTGTTTACTAATTTTGAAGCTAAAGACTATGTTTCTTACTAATGTTGAAATCAATAAACGAGAAGGCTGCTGGTTTTTTAAATTTATTTTGTAAGACGAAGAAGATTCTATTATAAGACTGTAATTTTAGAAACTGGAAGCGACACTTTACTAATTTTATAAAACCAGGGGAAATATTTTACTAATTCTGAAAGGTGAAGATTCTACTTTTTTCGAGTTTTGAATTGCGGCGACGTTTTCTTCTATTATTTGAAAAAAAATTAGTAAAAACAGTAAATTTAAGCCTCCCATTTTTGAGTGACATTAGTAAAAGAATGTTACCCCCGACTTCTAAAATACAAAAAAAACATTTCTGGCTTAATTATAAAATCAGTTAAATTACTGCTGCAAATTTCAATATTCGTAAATCGTTACCTTCGGCTTCCAATATCAAAATAAAATGTTGCTTTTGTATTTTTAATTTAAGATAATTAGTAAGAAATATTACCTTTAGCTACTAAAATCAGTAAAATATCACCTTTACCTACTAAAATTACTAAACTAATGTTGCCCTTGTCTTTATTGTCTTAACAATTGATAAAAAGATATGTGTATATTCTAAAATTAGTAAAATTACTTTTCTGAACTTCAAAATTTAAAAATCGTCGCCTCTGACATCCACAAATTGGAAAAAATAAGTTTTGATTTTAATAATTTAAAAATTGATAATAAATATCAAGTGCAAAATATGAAATTAATAAAATTACCCCCCCGAATTAGAAAATTAGTAAATCTTCGCCTCCTGCTTCCAATATTAATATAATTAGTAAATTATTAAGTAAAATTAGTAAAAAAATATTGCCTCCGGCTTCTAAAACTACAAAAACATCATCTCTGTCTTATGAAATTAGTAAAATTACGACGGAAAATTTCAAAATTTGTAAACCCTTTACTAATTTTGAAATTATAATTATACATTAGTAAAGCTGTCGTTCCCAATATCAAAATAAAGTGTTGCTTTTGTATTATTAATTAAAAAATTAGTAAAAAATATTATTTTTGCCTACTAAAATCAGTAAAATATCGCCTTTAGCTTCTAAAATTACTAAAACAATCTTGCTTATGTTTTTATTGATTTAACAATTGAACAGCTTATTGTAATAACACGATAAGCCACATAAACACAAAAATCAGTTTTATTTTTTTATTTGGTTAAACATTAACCTGGGAAGCTACTGTGAAAGACAGTCTCTTTTACAGTAGCTTCTCAGGTTAATGCTTAACCAAATTAAAAAATAAAACTGATTTTTGTGTTTATATGGCTTGTCGTGTTATTACAATAAGCTCTTCAATTGATAAAAAATATGTTTATCCACTAAAATTCTAAATCACTTTTCTGGAATTTTAACAAATACCTTCACCTACTATAATTAGTAAAGTATTATTAAACAATTGTTAAAAAAGTATAGTGTCTAGCGTTTGAAATTAGTAAAATTACCTCTGTGAGCTACGAAATTATTAAACTGTAGTTTCCGTTTCCAAAAAATTGATACTTCAATTTTAAAAATTAGTAAAAAATATTACTTTCGGCTTCTACAGTTAGTAAAATTACGTCTCTAAATTTCAAAATTAGTAAAATATACCTCCAGCTTCAAATATCGCAAACCAAATGAAACTCAGCGTTTCGTAAATATTTTTGAAATCTAAAAAAAGACATTAACAAACAGTTTTTCTCTATTTTGTCTTGCGACATAAAAAACAATTTTTGACTAAATAAAATTTAAAAAAGACTCGTCTCCTGCAAAATGAAGGCATTTTGGTTATAAATTATTTGCTGCAATAGTGATATTCTGCAGAGCAGTTTTGCTCCTTAAATTTAAGTCTTGCATTCCGTAATGGCCGTCCAGTTGAGCGTTTTTACTTGTATTACATGATTTTTATAGTGTTATTATGTCTAATGGTCCGTTATTGGAACGACCCAGATTATAAAAGCGTCCATTTAAAAGTGCTACAGTTTCCTCAATAAAGCCGACCACATAACCGTTCCAAAAACACAATCTTTTAACAAATTTCGCCGAGTTTTATTTATTTAGTGCGGTTTGTATTAAATGTTTTACTAAATAGGTTAATGGCTGCTAGTAATATCCAAAGAGAGGGAAAAAAAAATTTAATCTTGTTATTATGTATGGACTGAAATTGTAGCAAACAAGTAGAACGACATAGATTTGCTTCATTTGTTTACAATTAAAATGTCAGTAGGTAGTCCAAACGGTATTTTCTAGCGCGGATAAAATTTAATTATGTTATTTACATAAAACAGAGGCTGAAAAACTTATTCAGACAAGGACGTTGTTTGTATGCCATACTGGGGGCGCAAATTCAATGGAAACGGAAGAGACTGACTAATGTCACACTCATATCAAAATTTTGAGAAGAAATTCGCTGTTAATACATCGACACTTCAATTTTAACCAAAATCTTTTTCTTCTAAGTTGTATTTTTGTTGTTTTGTGTTTTCTTGTGTTATATCTATTGTGTTCCTTAATAAAACAATTTCTAGTTTACGTTCTTATCTCAAAACAACACAAAAACACATTTTAATTATTTATATAACAAAGTAAAATTACCTGTAGAAAGCTTATGCTAACACTGCAAGTCTCATAACTGGTGTTAAAATATTTGTTTAAACACGTATTTTCAGAAAAAACTATCAATTATCTTTAAAACTTAATTTATGTCAAGATACTCGTTTAGTAAAATAGCAAAAAAATAATTTTGTTACTAATTTTTAGCCTGAAATTACTAAGTTGCTTCAGATTTCTAGATGTTGCTTCTAGTTTCGACGGTTTCCAAAATTACAGAAATAATGTAGCCTTTGTTTTATTAATTTCAAAATTAATGAGAAATTTCGCTAACACGAAATTTAAGATAAAATTAGTAAAATCTCGCCTTCGGCTTCAAAAATTGCAACAATATTGTCATTTTTGTCATTATTAGTTTAAAATTAATAAAAGACATCGTCTCTTGCTTCTAAAATAAAAAAAAAGCGTCTTTAGAAACAAAAATTAGTAAATTACATCTAACTTTCCAAAATTAGTAAAATGTCGCCTTCGGCTTCTAAAATTATAACAACATTATCATTTTTATCATTGCTGATTTAAAAATTAATGAAAGACGTTGTTTTTAGCTTCTAAAACCAGAAAAATAACATTTCTAGGTTTCAAAATTAGTAAAATATTACTTACGGCTTCTAAATTTAGCAAATGTTCACTACCAGTTACTAAAGTTCTAAAAAAACAGTGTACCTTTGTCTTAATTTATTGATTTAATAAAAACATTGCTTTTAGCTTCATAATTTGTAAAATTACTTTTACGAATTTAAAAATTAGTAATATGTCATTTGTAAGTCCCAATATTAGAAAAATTAATACTGAAATTAAAAGAAAATAGTCAAAATACAATCCCCATTATTCAGAATTAATAAGATATTGTCTTTGAGTCTCTAAAATTAATAAAATTTAATATTATACACATAAAATTAATTCAAAATTTGTAAAATATTGTCTGCTACTCACAATAATAAAAAAGTAGTTTTATTGATATTAAACATTAGAAGAAAATAAAACCTTTTCAATACAAAATTAGTAAAATATTTTTTCTGTTTTTTTAAATGAGTAATTAGCCTCATGTTTCAACAACAGCGACATAGTCATTTGTGTCTTTATTTATTTATAAACTAATAAGAAACTTTAGTTCTAACGTTTAAAATTAGTAAAATTACGATTCTGAATTTCAAAATGACTAAACATTGCCTGTGGCTCCTAAAAATATACATTATTGCAGTTGATTGTCCAAAATTTCAAAAACGGTTTAAGCATTGTCTTGATAAATTTAAAAACTTAAAATTTTAGTAAAAAATTGCCCACAGCTCCTAAAATTAGTTAAAAAATTTCTGTAGTTGTTACAAAAAAACTCTAAAATCACAAAAATAGTCATGTTTCTACTAATAAAAACTTCTAAAATTAGTAGAATTACATCTCTAGATTACAAAATTAGTAAAATTCTGTCGCTTGTGGTTTCAGAATTAGTAAAATTATATTTACAAATTTAAGAAACTAGTAAAAAATTGCATACGGCTCCCCGTATTAGTAAACAATGTAGCCTTTTTAGCTATTGAAGTAAAAACAAAATCAATATACAACTTCTATTTTTAAAAATTAGCAGAGTGCCTCTAGTTCGCCAAAATTAGTAAAACGTCGCATCCGGTTTCCAAAATCAGAATTATATCATAGTTCCTATCTTTGTCTATTAATCTAAAAATTTAGAGGAAACATTGCCTCTGACCTCCAAACTTAGTAAAATCACGTCTCTAAATTTCAAAATTAGTAAAATGTTGTCTTTGTCTAACCAGATTTAATAAAATGTTGCCTCCAGTTTTAAAAATTACAACGATATTTTCAGGTTTGTCTTTATTAATTTAAAAAATAATAAGAAACATTGCTTCTGGTTTCAAAAATTAGTAAAATCATGTCTATAGCTTCTGAAATTTAGCTAATCTCTGCTGCCATTTATACAATTACAAAAACGGCCTAGCTTTTGTTTTTGTTGATTTGAAAATTAATAAAAACCATAGCTATTCGCTTCAAAATTCTTAAAATTATGTTTCCGTAAAATTAGTAAAATGTCGCGTCCGACTAGCATTGTTTCTGTCTTTATTGTATCATTGATTTAAAAACTGATAAAAAATATAGCTTTTAGCTTTGAAAATTGGTAAAATTACATCTCTATATATCTAAAAAATTAGTAAAATGTCGCCTGCGGCTTTATTGTGAAATTATCATGCTTAAATTTGAATAAAATTACAAGAAAACGCCATAACTTTAGAAGTTACAAATTTTCAGAAATTACAAAAGTTTGTAGTTAGAAATAGGTTCAGAATTTCAGAATTTAGTAAAAGCCAAGCAAGAATAACCTGAAACTCAATCACAATTGCTTCATTCTGTATTTCAGAATGCTGAAAGAAACCAGGTGGCATGCAACTAGTTCTAAAAATGCAATATCCTCAATCTCTAAGATTGTAGCGAAATTTTTTTTTCTCTCAGTGAGCATTCAATTATCGTCGCAAGATTTTACCATGAAATTTTACAAGAAATTCTGCGTATCAATTTCCACAGAGCGGCTTCTTTTTCTCACCGAATTAATATATCTGTTTAGATTGCTTAGTCATTCTACGTGCTCATATGTCCTGACTGGACAAAAAGCTAACGAGAATTCTGAAAATAACCGAAAATTTTTGATTATTCCCTCACTGAACTTAAAAATTAATAGAAAATATCGGCTTTAAAACTAGATTAAAAATACACAATTAAAAATTTAAAGAATGTACAACCTTCGCTTTTCAAAATTAGTAAAATATTTCCTCTGTCTTTATAAAATTAGTAAAATGTTGCTTACAATTTCCAAAAATTACAGTGTTTGATAAAATATTCTTTGTCTTCAGAATAAATTTCAAATACCTGTCTTTATTGGTTTCAAAATTAATAAAAAACACCGCCTTTAGCTTTAAAATTAGTAAACAATAATAGAAAAAATGGCGCTTCATTAATATTAATAATTTAATAAATATATAATCTCTAGCTTTTAAAACGCTTTTTAAAAAAGTGATAAAACGTTATCGAAGACACAAAATAATAGAAAGAAACCTCGCCGCAAAAAAAAATTCAAAGAAAGTAGAATTTTTGTCTTTCAAAATTAGTAAAATATTTTCTCTGCCCTTATAAAATCAGTAAAATGTTGCTCCTGGATTCTAAAATTACAGCGATATAAAAGAATCTTCTTTCTCTTACAAAATAAATTTAAAAAACATGTAGCTTTGTCTTTATTGATTTCAAAGTTAGTAAGAAACAACGCTTTTAAGTTCATAATTGGTAAACAATAATAAAAGAAATGTCGCCTTATCAATATTAATAATTTAAAAATTATATAACCTCCAACATTTAGAATGCTTTCGAATTCCAAAATTGTAAAAACAAAATTTTTGTATTTTTGATTTGAAAATTAGTAGAAAATATAAAATATTTCAAAATTAGTAAAATTACGCTTCTGGACTTAGAAATTAGTAAAACATTGCCTATGATTTAAATATTTTTACTCCAAAAGCCGCCAAATAATAAAAAAATATTTGTAATAATATTGGAAGTCGGAGGCGACAATTTACTATTTTTCTAATCCGGGGAGGTAATTTTATTAATTTCATAGGTTGTACTCGATATTTATTATCAATTTTTTAAATTACTAAATTCAAAACCATTTTTTTCCCCAATTTGTGGGTGTCAGAGGCGACGATTTTTAAATTTTGAAGTCCAGAAATGAAAATTTACTAATTTAAGAAGCCAGAGATATTTTTCTACTAATTTTTAAGTTAACAAATACAAAAAGAAAAAATGTTTTTTGTAATATTGCAATCCGGAAGCACTTACTCTTGAAGCCCCACTAATTCTAGAAGCCAAAAATAATATTTTTTACTAATTTAAATTTTTTTATATACATATTTTTTATTAATTCTTAAGTCAATAATGACAAGGGCGACATTGTTATAGTAATTATACTGATTTTAGTAGCCAAAGATTATATTTTTTACCAATTATTAAATTAAAAATATAAGAGCAACATTCTTTTTTTTTTTTTTGATAATGGGGGCCGAAGGCAAGGATTTACTAATTTTGAAATTTCCAACTGTATTTTTACTAATTTCACAAGCCAGAGATGTTGTTTTTGTAGTCGGAGGTAACAACTTTGTAACAAATACTGTACCAATTTTTGTAACAGTAGTAACAGTGTTTTGTTCGGGTTTTTTTATTGAAGTAGCGAGAATATTTGATAAAGTAAAACTGAGAATGAGTGAATATCTAAAAATCTTTTTTTAGAAGCAATTGAGGAGCACATTTCTGCCACTCTAATTGTAGCGCTTTGTTTGCGGTGCTCTGTTCGGGTTCCAATATTGAAGTAGCAAGAATATTTGATAAAGTAAAACTGAGAATGAGGGAATATCTAAAATCTTTTTTTAGAAGCAATAGAGGAGCACATTTCTGCCACTCTAATAGTGGCGCTTACTGCTCGAAGTGCTTTGTTCAGGTTCTAATATCGAAGTAGCAAGAATATTTGATGAAGTAAAACTGAGAGTTAGTGAACATCTGGATTCTTTTTTGGGAAGCAATTTTTCTCAAATATTGCACATTTCTGTCAGTCTAATTTTTGAGTTTTTGAGTTTTTATATTGAAGTAGCGAGAGTATTTGATGAAGTAAAACTGAGAATGAGTGAAGATTTGAAATTTTTTTTTGAAGCAAATTTTCTTGAATATTGCATGCTTTTGGTACTCTAATTGTGGCTCCCGCTGCTTGCAGTGTTTTGTTCGGGTTTTCTTATTGAAGTAGCAAGAATATTTGATGAAGTAAAACTGAGAGTGAGTGAGTATCTGAAATTCTTTTTTGTATCGCTACCTGCAGGTTCTAATATTGTTAAAAATTGGTGTGAATTTCAGTCTCGCAGAATTTCCTCTTTTAATTAAGACACTCGCCTTAGCCGTCTATCGACAACAATTATTTACAGCGATGTCCTCGTCTTGTCGTAAACCGGATGAATTATGGACCAGACTCGATACATATCAAAACGAGTTGTCAGCAGTACTTGACTTGGTGTAGATCGCAAACTGCCCTCCATCTATTAAATATCACCAATTTACCTAATTAATTTACCCAACACGTCGCTTATAATCATCACGCATCAGGTGTTTGTTGTAACAATTATCGCCTCTATACTAGAATTATCTCACACGATAAAAACAACAAGAACAGGATCGAGTTAATTACATTGATTGACAATTTAGTGATTTCTAAATCTAAACCACTGTAAATCTTGTCGACGTGAAAAACCAACGCTATTTGTTAAATTTCACGCTTCATATAATCCTATTTTCTTTGGTTCTGTTTTAATAGTGAAGCTTGATTATAACCATGAAATAGTGTCCAATATGAAGTTTTTTACAGTTTCGGACAAAAATTCTAACGGAACTCTACTTTATTCAATCAGAAATGCTAAAATCCTAACAAGAAAGCGAAAGGTATAATTTTATAAATGAACCACAATCAGAAGAGTTTATCAAAGCGACGTCTAACGGAATCTACTGCAAATTATCACCATCTGTTTGTAATGCAGTGATGCCAAATCGAGCTATTTTACGGCCTTGAAGACGGCCTTAATGTCATAAACAAGGCATTTTATAAAAGTCGGAATGAAAGAGATATTTTATAGCTATTTATAAAGAAAACTAGAAGCTATAGGCGACATTTTATAAAAAAGTAGGAGCCGTAGGCGACATTTTATAAAAAAGTAGGAGCCGTAGGCGACATTTTATAAAAAAGTAGAAGCCGTAGGCGACATTTTATAAATAAAGTAGGAGCCTTAGGCGACAATTTTTACACAGAATGAAAGAGACATTTTATAGCTTTTTTAAACGAAACTAGAAATTGTAGACGACATTTTATTAAAAAAGTAGGAGTTGTAGGTGACATTTCATAAAAGAGTAGACATTTTAGAAAAAGTAGGAGCCTTAGGCGACCTTTTATAAAACGGAAACCGCAAAAAGCTTTTTACAAAAAATGTAATTAAATAAATTTTAGTTTATATCTTTTTTGATAATATGCCTCTTATTACAGTTCGTAAGTTTATAAAATGCCTAGTAATGCGTTTTTTAAACTTTATAGAATACATTCTATGCCTCTTAAATGTTTTAAATTTTTTAAATAAAATGCTATAGCAAACAGTTTAGGAAACTCGAAGTTACAAGAAGCATTTTATAAAGTTTGTGAATTAAAAAATTGCGCATTTACGTCTTTTTTGATAATATGCCTCTTACTGCGGTTTTTAAATATATAAAATGCCTTAAATTTTTATAATTTTGCGTAAATTTTAACTTACATTTGTTATATAATGACCACATAAAATATTGTCTGCTGGTTTTGTTTCTTATAAAATGCGTTTGCTGGCTCAAAATCGGAATAAAATGTAGCCCACAGTTTCAAACCTAGAGGGCATTTTATAAAAATTGCTTTTACGTTTTTCAAGATTGTAAAATACCTAATAATGCACTTTCTAGTTTTTCTAAAATGCTTTCTACTGTTTCAAATTTTTATAATGACGTCTGCTGCTACAACATTTTAAAGCTGCAAAAGGCATTTTATTCGTATTGTAATCAATTTTTTTTTGTGAAAAATGTACATTTGAAATTGTCGGTTACATTTTATAAAAATTGGCTGTGACAAAAGCATTTTACAAAAATAGACGACAATTTATAAAAATAGAAACTGCAAAAGGCATTTTATAACAGATTGTGATAAAAATCGCTTATTTGTTGACAGATATTTGAAACTGTATGCTGCAATTTATAAAAATTAGAATAAACCAGGCATTTCATAGCGTTTTTTATGAAAATCTGAAATAAGAAACACAAAAAGCATTTTATAAAATTTATAAATTAAATAATCACGAATTTATGTCGTTTATGATAATATGCCTTCTAAATGCTTTAAATTTTTATTTATAATGATGCCTGCAATTTTATGCCTTCTGGTTTCTTTGCTTTAAAAATGTTTTTTCTTCTTTACAATTTTAGTAAATTCGAACTGTAAGCAGCATTTTATAAAATGGAAACTACAGAAAGCATTTTATAAAGTATTTTGAGAGAAATTTGATAAAAAATTGGGACTAACGCAAGTCAATTTATAAGAACTTTTACATTATGTCTCAAGATTATAAAATGCCTAGTATTTGCAATGTCATTTGCTGTCATTGTAAAAGATTAGGTGACGACACATTGAAAAGTGAAGACAATTTAAAACTGAAAAAGGCATTTTATTTATATCGTAATAAAAGTCGTCTTTTTTTTTAAATAAAATTACTGGCTACATCTTACAAAAGTTGGCTTTCAAAAGGCATTTTATGTGAGTTCAAAAAGTGACAACTTACAAAATGAAAACGGCAGAAGGCATTTTATAAAAATTAGGAGTACTAAAGGCATTTTAAAAATGGGAGAAAACAATTTGTAATAATCCGCCTTTTAATTTGTATAAAAAGTTTTCTAATGCCTTCATCGAAAACCAAAGCAGCATTTTATAAAAATTGAAGGCGCGGGCGACAATTTAAAACAATAAAAGGCATTTCATTTGTATTGTAATCAAAAATCTTTTTTTTGTGAAAAAAGTACATTTGAAATTGTCGGAGACATTTTATAAAAATTGGCTGTTACAAAGGCATTTTACAAAAATAGCGAACTGTAGACGACTATTTATAAAAATAGAAACGCAAAAGGCATTTTATAACAGATTGTGATAAAAATCGCTTTTTTGTTGACAGATATTTGAAACTGTATGCTGCAATTTATAAAAATTAGAGTAAACCAGGCATTTCATAGCTTTTTTTATGAAAATCAGAAATAAGAATCACAAAAAGCATTTTATAAAATTTATAAATTAAATAATCACGAATTTATGTCTTTTATGATAATATGCCTCTTACTGCGGTTATCATAATTTATAAAATGTCTTCTAAAAGCTTTAATTTTGTATATAGTTTGTATATATAATAATGTCCACAGCTTACAGTTATTATGCCTTTTGTTTTTTTTTGCTTAAAAAAAGCATTTTATAAAGTCTGTAAGCAAATATTCGCCATTTTTTATGCAAAAATTTTTAAAATTGTAAGCGAAATTTTTGAAAGAAATCAAGAGTAACACAAGTCATCTTATAAGAACTTTTATAATATGCCCGTTACGTTTTCTAAGATTATAAAATGATTATAAATTTAATTTGTATAAAATGCCTTCTATGGTTTCAAATTTTTATAGTGTTATCTGCTGTCATTTGAAAAATTTATATTGCCCGACGACACATTAAAAACCGTAAGCAATATTTTGTAAAAAATAGAATGAACGAGGCATTTTATAGCTTTTTTTAATAAATTATCTTTAAATTAGGAATTACAGAAAGCATTTTATAAAGTTTATAAATTAAATTTTTGGGATTTTGTGTATTTTATGATAATATGCCTCTTATTGCAGTTTCCGAAATTTATAAAATGCCTTCTAAATGCTTTCAATTTGTATTTATAATGACGCCTGCAATTTTATGCCTTCTGGTTTCTTTGCTTCAAAAATGTTTTTTCTTCTTTACAATTTTAATAAATTCGAACTGTAAGCGGCATTTTATAAAATGGAAACTACAGAAAGCATTTTATAAAGTATTTTGAGAGAAATTTGATAAAAAATTGGGACAATCGCAAGTCAGTTTATAAAAATTTTTACATTATGCCTCAAAATTATAATATGCCTAATATTTGCAATGTCATTTGCTGTCATTTTAAAACATTAGGTGACGACACATTGAAAACTGAAGGCGACATTTTATAAAAATGAAAGGCGCAGGCAACAATTTAAAACTGCAAAAGGCATTTTATTTATAACGTAATTAAAAGACGTCTTTTTTAAAAATTAAAATTACTGGCCACATCTTACAAAAGTTGGCTGTCAAAAAGGCATTTTATGTGAGTTCGAAAAGCGACAACTTACAAAATGAAAGCGGCAGTAGGCATTTTATAAAAATTAGGTGTAATAAAGGTATTTTACAAATGGGAGGAAACAATTTGTAATAATCCGCTTTTCAATTTGTATAAAAAGCTTTCTAATGCCTTCACCGAAAACCAAAGGCGGCATTTTATAAAAATCGAAGGCGCGGGCGACAATTTAAAACTACATATTGCAATTTATTCATTTATATTGCAATCAAAAATCGCTTAAAAAAAATCAAAATTAGCGACTACATCTTATAAAAATTGTCTGTCAAAAAGGCATTTTATGTTAGTTTGAAAAGCGACAAGTTACAAAATGAAGACAGCAGAAGGCATTTTATAAAAATTAGAAGTAATAAAGGCGTTTTAAAAATGGAAGGAAACAATTTATGTCTTTGTTTTTAAATATGCCTTTTCCGTCTTTTAAGTTTATAAAATGCCTAGTTATTTAATGTGTCATTTGTTCGTAATGCAGTGTTGCCAAAACATTCACTTTAAAAAAATCAAAATTAGTGGCTACTTATGAAATTTTTTCTCAAAAAGGCATTTTATGTTAGTTTGAAAAGCGACAACTTACAAAATTTAAACGGCAGAAGGCATTTTATAAAAATTAAGACTAATAAAAGTGTTGTAAAAATGGGAGGAAACAATTTATGTCTTTGTTTTTAAAATTGCCTTTTACGGCTTCTAAGCTTATAAAATTCCTAATAATCCGCCTTTCAATTTGTATAAAAAGCTTTTTAATGCCTTTATCGAAAACCAAATGCGGCATTTTATAAAAATCGAAGGCGGGGCGACAATTTAAAACTGCAAAAGGCATTTCATTTATATTACAATCAAAAATCACTTAAAAAAATTTAAAATTACCGACTACATCTTATAAAAATTGTCTGTCAAAAAGGCATTTTATGTGAGTTTGAAAAGCGACAACTTACAAAATGAAGACAGGAGAAGGCATTTTATAAAAATTAGAAGTAATAAAGGCATTTTAAAAATGGAAGGAAACAATTTATGTCCTTGTTTTTAAATATGCCTCTTCCGTCTTTTAAGTTTATAAAATGCCTAGTTATTTCATGTGTCATTTGTTCGTAATGCAGTGTTGCTAAAACATTCACTTTAAAAAAATCAAAATTAGTGGCTACTTCTTATGAAATTTTTTCTCAAAAAGGCATTTTATGTTAGTTTGAAAAGCGACAACTTACAAAATTTAAACGGCAGAAGGCATTTTATAAAAATTAAGACTAATAAAAGTGTTGTAAAAATGGGAGGAAACAATTTATGTCTTTGTTTTTAAAATTGCCTTTTACGGCTTCTAAGCTTATAAAATTCCTAATAATCCGCCTTTCAATTTGTATAAAAAGCTTTTTAATGCCTTTATCGAAAACCAAATGCGGCATTTTATAAAAATCGAAGGCGGGGCGACAATTTAAAACTGCAAAAGGCATTTCATTTATATTACAATCAAAAATCACTTAAAAAAATTTAAAATTACCGACTACATCTTATAAAAATTGTCTGTCAAAAAGGCATTTTATGTGAGTTTGAAAAGCGACAACTTACAAAATGAAGACAGGAGAAGGCATTTTATAAAAATTAGAAGTAATAAAGGCATTTTAAAAATGGAAGGAAACAATTTATGTCCTTGTTTTTAAATATGCCTCTTCCGTCTTTTAAGTTTATAAAATGCCTGGTTATTTAATGTGTCATTTGTTCGTGATGCAGTGTTGCCAAAACATTCACTTTAAAAAAATCAAAATTAGTGGCTACTTATGAAATTTTTTCTCAAAAAGGCATTTTATGTTAGTTTGAAAAGCGACAACTTACAAAATTTAAACGGCAGAAGGCATTTTATAAAAATTAAGACTAATAAAAGCGTTGTAAAAATGGGAGGAAACAATTTGTTTTTAAAATTGCCTCTTACGGCTTCTAAGCTTATAAAATGCCTAATTATGCCGTTTTCAATATCTGGTTAAATCTATATAAGCTCTCGTGTCATGCAGTGTTGCCAAATCGCGCAATTTTCCGGCCTTGAAGACGTCCTTGTAGACCGTAAAATTTCGAACCGGAGAAAAACGCTTAATGATGTCATAAACTTCAAATACCTCAAACTATTTTCAATTAAGAGTGCTATAATTACTTTCAATTAATTCCCGGTATTAGAAAATTATACACTTTGGTTTAATTTAAGCTTTTTCTTTGATTAATTAAGAGGCGGTTAGATAACGACCGGTACTTACCCTTTACACTCATTTCAGATTCCTTCAAGGATTTTTTTGAGAAATAATCTGAAGTTGATAAATCTATCACGAGTTTTTTTTATAACACATCGGCCATAATATTATTCAAATCTGTCATTTAAATTATGATATAGTAGATTAATTAATTCAAAATCTTGACAAATCCTCTAGTTATGCAAAAATAATTCCCAACTTGTCAAGAATTCTAAAATATTTTCTCTCTCACTAACTAATAACAATGAAGTATCAGATGTTTGAATTCACTCATCTCGATGGAGTTGCACCGGAATCATTCTTTCTTCACAATCCCGGAATTCTTTCACATTATAAAAATACAACGAGCTTATCTTATTCAGATGCGATTCGCACCGTTAGCTCCTTATTGTATTTATCTCCTGTTTTAGCATTTTGCTGTATATTAAGCTTGCTTGTGTATTGTATGATAACATCATTTCAGCCACGTTTTCAACGAAAAGTATTATATATTTTTCCTGGACATAATTACTACTTTAATTGTTGCTACTTGATTTAATACAATACCACTTGATTTCAATACAACATCAAAGAGAATCCTTTCACTGATTCTATACTAATTGATAGCAATTCGGTGTGATAATTATACTGTCAATAATAAACAACACTCACTTTTAGAACTCACTATCATTTCAGGCAGATAATTTATTAAAATCGAAAGGGCAGAAGGCGTTTTATGAAACTAGTAATCAATTATTCGCTATTATATATATAAAAATGAAATTATCGGCGACATTTTATATAAATTTGGAGTAACAGAAGGCATTTTATTGACATTTCTTATTAACATGCCTTTTTTACGGCTTTTAAGTTTATAAAATATCTTATAATGCGCTTTTTAATTTTCAGAAAATGTTTTCTACGGCTTCAAATTTTTATAGTAATCTCTGCAGGTTAAATTTATATAAAATATAATTTTTATAAAATTCTTTTTGTATTGCAACAGGCATTTTATAAAAATTACGTTAAAAAATCTGTTTGAAATTGTTGGTCACAATTTATTAAAATTTCTGGTTAAAAAGGCATTTTATATAAAATTGAAATTAACTGGAGACAGTTTATAGCTTTTTCTATCAAAATTAGAAGCTGTAAGAGGCGTTTTATATAAAACTTACCAGCAGGTGCCGCTATAAAACTCTATATAAGGCATTTTATAAGAATTAGAAGGCAGATCATTATATTTTATTAACTTAGAAGGCGTAATTAATCGCAGAAGGCATTTTACAAAAAATTTTAATTAAAATTGTCATTTTGTGAAAAAAAATTCAGATTTTGGACGACATTTTAATAAAATTTGGAACTAAAAAAGGCATTATATAAAAATTAGAATCAGTGTAATACATTTTATATCTTCTTCTTTAAACATATTAGAAAAAGTAGAAGCTGCAAGAGGCATTTTATATAAAACTCGTCAGCAGATTCCGCTATAAAACTTTATATAAAGTACTTTATAAAAATTGGAAGGCAGATTATTACTTAGATGTTTTATAAACTGAGAAGACGTAAACAGTCGCAGAAGGCATTTTACAAAACATTCTAAATAAAATTGCTATTTTGTAAAAAAATGAGGTTGTAGACTACATTTTATAAAACTTGGAACTGCAAGAGGCATTTTATAAAATTACATTTAAAAGTTGCCTTCAAAAAGAGTGTATTCGAAATTATTGGGCCAGAGCTTAATAAAATTGGCAATCTAGAAGGCATTTTATATAAAATCAAGATAAACAAGATACAGTTGGTAGCTTTTTTTATAAAAAGCTACAAAACTAAAGCTTTTTTATTGAAACAGAAAACCATATCCGACATTTTTTGAAACTGGGGAGCTGAAGGCAACGATTTATCAAAATATAGACTGTAAAAGGCATTTTATTCAGATTACTATCAAGAATTATCTTTTTGTAAGAAAATATACTCGAAATTCTAAATATATTTAGAAAACTTGGTTGTCACAAAGGCATTTTATAAACATCGAAATCAAATAGACATTTTATAGTATATTTTATCCGAAACTGGAAGCCATATTTTAGAAAACTTGGCTGTGACATAGGCATTTTATAAAAATTGAGATCAAAGAGACATGTTATAGATTATTTTATTCGAAACTGTGGACGACATTTTATAAAAATTTGGAGTAGGAGAGGCATTTTATAAGAATGGGAATTAGAAGTAGATAAGTCGTCTTTTTATATAACATGTCATCTAGGCCTTCAAATTTTTTTAATGAACTCTGCTGATTAAATTTATATAAAATATGCCTTTCGAAGCTTTAAATTTGTATAAAACTGCAGTTTTACAAAAAATAAAATGCGTTATGTTGTTTTTTATTTTTATAAAATGCCTCTTGAAGCTTCTAATTTTTCTAATATGTTTAAAGAAGAAGATATCAAATGTATTACACTGATTCGAATTTAATATAATGCCTTTTTTAGTTCCAAATTTTATTAATTTGTCGTCCAAAATCTCAATTTTTTTTCACAAAATGCCAATTTTAATTAGAATTTTTTGTAAAGTGCCTTCTGTGACTAATGACGCCTTCTAAGTTCATAAAATATAATGATCTGCTTTCTAATTCTTATAAAGTGCCTTATATGAAGATTTATAGCGGCATCTGCTAGTGAGATTTATATAAAATGCCTCTAACAGCTTCTAATTTTAATAGAAAAAACTATAAACTGTCTCCAGTTAATTTCAATTTTATATAAAATGCCTTTTTAACAACAAATTTTAATTTCTTTTTAGAAAATGCCAATTTTGAAAAGAATGTTTTGTAAAATGCCTTCTACGACTAGTTACACCTTCTAAAATATCTAATATTCTGCTTTCCAATTTTTATAAAGTGAGTTATATAGAGTTTTATAGAGGCATCTGCTGGTGTGTTTTATATAAAATGCCTCTTGCAGCTTTTAATTTTTCTAAAATGTTCAAAGAAGATTGATATAAAATGCATTAAACTGCTTCTAATTTTTATATAATGCTTTTTTTAATTTCAAATTTTAATGAAATGTGGTCTACAATCTTAATTATTTTTTACAAAAGACAGTTTTTGATTAGAATGTTTTGTAAAATGCCTTCAGCTGTCACATTTTAAAATTCTCAGGTTTTGTCGCATTTTACCTGATTGTTAGATCGTCTGGCCATAATTTTAGCGATTATTATATGTTCTTGCTGTTGTGAGGGAATTAAAACAAGTCTAACAAAGTTATTAAATTGAGTAAAAAGAAGATTCAAAGTTTTTCACTTTCTGGAAGTTGAATGAAGCCATCATCACGTCGAGATGACTTTCCCACGTATCGAAATAGTCGTCAAACTAGAGTGAAGCAATAATATTAAATCGTCTGGACATTGCATAGAATTGGATTATGTCTAATGTAAACAGGAAATAATTTGGCATAATTACTCTAAGATACACCAATCTATATTCACACTTGGCAGATTTGCAACGTCAATTTTGTCATCATCCTGCCAACATAATTATTACAATCAAGTGATAACCTAACAAAAGATTTAGTGTCGAGGAAGATCTATTTCCTGTTTGGTTTTTTTTTTGTGATTTATTCAGATCTGCATATGGTGGAAAAAGTCCATGAATCAATAGCTCGAATATGGATCTAAATCATTGACTTCCTGTTGGCCGTCTCGGACCAAACCGAAGAGGTAAATCTTTCGTTATTCTCACGCTTCGAACGCGCCGGAAGATCCTATCGATTACTTATTACAACTCTGTATTAATTTCCGAACACCAAAACCGATCTATATCTTTGCCTACAATTTCACGAACACCAATTAAGATCAAACACTGATTCTTATCATCGGAAATTATTGTTTTGCCAAATGGAGGTCCCGACTCTATGAATCGCTAATTACTACGCAAATAAACCTATTCTTCTGACTTCTTAAAACATTTTACAAAGTTTGTATTTAAACAACTATATTGTCTTTTTTTAAAGATGTCTTGTAAGTTTATAAAATGCCCAATAACGCATTTTTTAATTTTTATAAAATGCTTTTTACATGAAAACGGTAGCTTTCAATTCTGATAGTGGTGTCTGCTGGTTACATTTATATAAAATGCCGCTTCTAGCTTTTTTACAAAATATATAATACTGTTTATTATTTTTATGAAATGCCTTTTCTTTGGTTTTCAATTTTATAAAATTAGAGTTATTAGTAGAGTTACTTATTTTATATCTATTTTTACACGTACTCGTAGTATGCCTCTTACCGTTCTAAGTTATAAAATGCTTAATAATGCGCATTTTTAAAATGCCTAGAAACCCAATTTTTATAATTATAGTTAGTCTGCTACTAACAATTTTTAGAAATGCTTTTTACATCTTCTGATTTTCAAAAACTTGGGTTATAAGACGTCCTATCAGAGTTCTTGATGTCATAAAGGCATTTTATAAATGTCGGAATCAACGAGACATTTTATAGCTTTTTTTAATCAAAACTAGAAGTTGTAATCGGCAATTTATAAAATGAAAACTACAGAAAATATTTTATAAAGTTTGTATTTGAGTATTTTATATCTTTTTTTATAATATGCCTATATGCATGCCTCTGTGAGTTTATGAAATGCCTGTAATGCTGCTTTTAATTTTTATAAAATGGCTTTTGCGTTGGAAACTTAAGCTGCTTGCTGATACAATTTTTATAAAATGTCGTTTACGGCTTGTAGTTTTTGTAAAAAAGACATAAAACGATATGTACTGTATTTTTTCCTATACAATGCCTTCCGTAGCTTCCAACTTTTTTTAAAATATTAAATGACTATTTTTGAGTACAATATTTATAAAATGTCTTCTGCGTTGGAAACTCCAGCTTCCAATTTTTATAAAATGTCGTCTATGGCTTGTACCTAGTTTTTGTAAGAAAGAGGTAAAATATTGTCTACTGTTTTTCTTTCTAGTAAAATGTCTTCTGCAACTCTCAATTTTAATTTAAAAATTTACTTTTTCCCTGAAATATTTTTAATGTACTTTTGTTTTATAAAAAAAGAGAGTAACAGAAGGCATTTTATTAGAATCAGCAGTATTACGACAGTTTTACAGCTTTTAAGATTGTAAAATGCCTAATCATGCGCGCTATATTTTTTATAAAATGCTTTCTACGGCTTGAGGATTTTATAGTGGCTTCTGTTAGTTACAATTTATATAAAACACCACTTGCAGCTTCCAATTTTTATAAAATGTTATCTACGGATTTTAGTTTTTGTAAAAAAGACTAAAATATAATGCCTACTAGTTTCTTCTTTTGTAAAGTGCTTTTCGTGGCTCTCAATTATACTTTAAAAAATTTAGTGTTGTTGACATGTCTTTGTTTTATAAAAATTGAAAGCAACAAAAGACGTTTTATTAGAATCAGCAGTATTACAACAGTCTTACACCTTTTAAGATTGTAAAATGCTTAATAATGCCCGCTTCAACTTTTACGGCTTTAAGTTTTGATTGTGGCTTCTGCTAGTTACAATTTATTTAAAATGCCATTTGCAGCTTCTTGTTTTCTTAAAATGTTATTTACGGTTTCTAGTTTTTGTGAAACAGACAAAAAATATTGCCTACTGATTTCCTTTCCTGTAAAATGCCTTAAGTAACTTTTAATTTTAATTTAAAGAATTACATTTTGTTTGAAATATTGTTAACATGATTTTTATAAAAATTGAGATAATCAGAAGGCATTTTATTAGAATCGGCAGTATTACAAAAGTATGACAGCTTCTAAGCTTGTAAAATGCCTAATAATGTGCGCTCCCATTTTTATAAAATGCTTTCTATAACTTCAAGTTTTGATTGTGGCTTCAGCTAGTTAAAAAAAATTATATACTACTTGCAGCTTTTAATTTTTGTAAAATCGGCAGTATTACAACAGTTTTACAGCTTTTAAGATTGTAAAATGCCTAATAATGCGCGTTACAACTTTATAAAATGCCTTGTATGGCTTCAAGTTTTGATTGTGGCTTCTGCTAGTTACAGTTTGTTTAAAATGCCACTTGCAGCTTCTAATTTTTGTAAAATGTTACCTATGGCTTCTGGTTTTTCTAAAAACACACAAAACATTGTCTTCTGATTTCCTTTCTTGTAAAATGCCTTTCGTATCTTCTAATTTTACTTTAAAACATTACGTTGTGCCTGAAATAGTTTTAACAGGTCTTCGTTGTTTTAAAATTGAGATTAACAGAAGGCGTTTCATTAGAATCAGCAGTATTACAACAGTTTTACAGCTTTTAAGATTGTAAAATGCCTAATAATGCCCGCTTCTACTTATACGGCTTTAAGTTTTGATTGTGGCTTCTGTTAGTTACAATTTATTTAAAATGCCATTTGTTGCTTCTAATTTTTGTAAAATATTATCTACGACTTCTAGTTTTTGTAAAACAGACAAAAAATATTGCCTACTGATGTCCTTTCCTGTAAAATGCCTTAAGTAACTTTTAATTTTAATTTAAAAAAATACATTTTGCTTGAACTATTGTTAACATGCTTTTTATAAAAATTGAGATAAACAGAAGGCATTTTATTAGAATCAGCTGTATTACAAAAATTTAACAGCTTCTAAGCCTATAAAATGCCTAATAATTCGCGCTACAACTTTATAAATTGCCCTCTACGGCTTCAAGTTTTGATTGTGGCTTCTGCTAGTTACAGTTTGTTTAAAATGCCACTTGCAGCTTCTAATTTTTGTAAAATGTCGTCTATGGCTTTTGATTTTTCCAAAAATACACAAAACGTTGTCTTCTGATTTCCATTCTTGTAAAATACCTTTCGTATCTTCTAATTTTACTTTAAAACATTACGTTGTGCTTGAAATAGTTTTAACATGCCTCTGTTTTTTTTAAATTGAGATTAACAGAAGACGTTTTTCAGAATCAGCAGTATTACAACAGTTTTACACTTTTTAAGATTGTAAAATGCCTAATAATGCCCGCTTCAACTTTATAAAATGCCTTCTATGGCTTCAAGTTTTGATTTTGGCTTCTGCTTGTTACAGTTTATTTAAAATGCCACTTGCAGCTTCAAGTTTTTGTAAAATGTCATTCACGGCTTCTGGTTTTTGTAAAAATACACAATATATTGTCTTCTGATTTTCTTTCTTGTAAAATGCCTTTCGTATCTTCTAATTTTACTTTAAAACATTACGTTGTGCCTGAAATAGTTTTAACAGGTCTTCGTTGTTTTAAAATTGAGATTAACAGAAGGCGTTTTATTAGAATCAGAAGTATTACAACAGTTTTACACCTTTTAAGATTGTAAAATGCCTAATAATGCCCACTTCAACTTCTACGGCTTTAAGTTTTGATTGTGATTTTTAAATACTACTTGCAGCTTCTAATTTTTGTAAAATGTCGTCTACGGCTTCTAGTTTTTGTAAAAAAGACAAAATATTGTCTACTAATTTTATTTCTTGGAAAATGCCTTTCATAACTTCCAATTTTAATTTAAAAACTTACCTTTTACTTGAAAATATTTCACTGCCTTCATTTAATAAAAACTAAGAGTAACAGATGGCATTTTATTAAAATCGGCAGTATTACGACAGTTTTGTAGTTTTTAATATTGTAAAATGCCTAATAAAACATTGTTTCCTGATTTTCTTTTTTGTAAAATGCTTTTCGTATCTTCTAATTTTACTTTAAAACATTACGTTGTGCCTGAAATAGTTTTAACATGCCTTCGTTGTTTTAAAATTGAGATTAACAGAAGACGTTTTATTAGAATCAGTAGTATTACAACAGTTTTACACCTTCCAAGATTGTAAAATGCCTAATAATGCCTGCTTTAATTTTACGGCTTTAAGTTTTGATTGTGGCTTCTGCTAGTTACAATTCTTTTAAAATGCCATTTGCAGCTTGTAATTTTTGTAAAATGTTATTTACGTCTTCTAATTTTTGTAAAACAGACAAAAAATATTGCCTACTGATTTTCTTTCTTGTAAAATGCCGTCCATAACTTCCAATTTTAATTTAAAAACTTACCTTTTACTTGATAAATATTTCACTGCCTTCATTTAATAAAAACTAAAAGTAACAGATGGCATTTTATTAAAATCGGCAGTATTACAACAGTTTTACAGCTTTTAAGATTGTAAAATGCCTAATAATGCGTGCTACAATTTTTATAAAATGCCTTCTACGGCTTCAAGTTTTGATTGTGGCTTCTGCTAGTTACAGTTTATTTAAAATGCAAATTCCAGCTTCTAGTTTTTGTAAAAATATATAAAACATTGCCTACTGGTTTTCTTTCTTGTAAAGTGGCTTCTGTAGCGCTCAATTTTACTTTAAAAATTTATATTTTGCCTAATATAATATTAATATGCTTTTGTTTTATAAAAAATTATTTGTCTTAAAAATGTAAATTAATTAAACAGTGCTTGTTACGGAAAATTATTGTTTTGTCAAATTGAAATTTTGTGTTTATGAATCGCTAATTACTCCGGAAATTTTAGTGTCTTCTGAGATGACGAGGCTTTTCTTTCCCATTATAGCAAATGGTTGAGAATATAAATATTCTCGGCGTGAGTAACACTTAAAAGATAATGCATACATAGGAGGTATATAAACGAGCGTTGCTATAAAATAAAACAGAAAGATAACCCCGGATTAATTCGTACGGTACTGTAATGCGACATCTTGAGCGTTGTTTATTTTTTAAATGTCACTGTCGCATTGTTAATTGTTAACGCGTTTCGTCGACTGGAAACTCGCATAGACCATTTGCAAAGACAATACTATATACACTAAAACAGAGTAATGTCCCAGGAAAATCCCTCAAGCTCACGACAACGACCACAAAAAAAATACAGGAGTTTCACAGAAATAAATCGAGAGAATTTTAGCAAGCAAAGTGCATTAAAACAATTTTTAAATTTATTTCATAGCATGTCTGAAGAAGATAATGTTGAATTGGGGATGAGGGTAGAGGTGTTTTACGATTTTTTTATTTTTACAAATGCCAAAATACTGTGAAACCATTTAAGAAACTTTTGTTGTTAATTTGGTCAAGCATAGGAACACTACTTTTAAGCTACATAAATGTAATACGAGTAAGAGTTTCTCTAGAAAGTTTTATTAGAATAAGTTTTGTTAAGACTCTTTTAAAGACTTACAGAAGATTTTTAAAATAATATAGTTTTAATAATTGTTTTCTCATCAGTTGAAATAAAAGCACTAAAGAGTTTAAGAGATGGCAAGGGTTTAAAAACTTTAATTCAAGCTTTGTTACGGGATAAACTAACAGAATCTTGTTAAATCATAAAATCTTTGTATTTCTAGGTCTATTATAAGAAAATGAAGAAGACTGAATAAGCATAAAACTAGACAAAATAAGGTTGTTTTGGTATTTTAAACTGTCTTACAGCTTGATTTTCTGAAAGTTGGTACAACTGAAATTACAGTTGTGATTATCCTGAATCTCAGACAAACTACTTCTGATCAAAATAGATGCAATAAGAAAATTTCTAGAAAAAATAAGCCTTCTTAGTGATTTTGTACACGATCTGAGCTTTGTTTTTTGGAGAACTGTTTAGTTTTTGAGAAAATTGATGATATAAATAGATGCAAGAAGAGTTATTGTCGTAGCTAAATATCTGAAGTAGATGCTTTATGGAATTTATGAGATGAATTCGGTTTAAATTGTGATTGTAGCTTTAATTCAAACTTTGTTACGTGATAAACTAAAAGTGTCTTGTTAAATCTTAATATTTCTGTATTTCTAGATTTATTTTAGGAAAATGAAATAGACGCAATAAGCTTAAAACTAGTGAAAATAGAGTTGATTTAAAATTTTAAACTGTATTATAGCTTGATTTTGTGAGATTCAATAAAACTCTAGTTTATAGACTAGAACTGTAGTTATCTGAAATCTCAGACTAATATAAATAGATGCTACAAGCTTCAGAAAATTCTTAATTCCTTGCACAATCTGACCAGGTGATAATGATAACACCAGTTTTATTAAAACTTAAAAAAATAAAAATTGTTTTTCGTTAAATTTTGATATAACATGTCTTTAATAATAATTTCTTTCTATTAGAGTAATGGTTAGGGGCTGATTAGTCCAAATTGCGTGTATACAGTGAAGCACTGTAAATATCGTAAAGTAGCGATGGTCTTAGCGGTGTTTCCGAAATTTTCGGGTTAAAATAGCAACGGCATGTAAGTGTTGCCTTGCGGGACACCTCCAACTAGAAATAACAGTTTTTTGATGGAAAAACAGTGTTAAAAATATTGTGTTTGTATTGAAATCAAACTGCTCGTGTCATGGTCGCTTGGGGTGTGCAATTTCGCTCTCTTCTGTTGCAATTTATTGTCTATTAACTGATTTTAAGAAGCTGGAAGGCACCGCAGTGGTTTGCTGTCTTTCAGCTCGTCATTTCTTTTGCTTCTAGACCTATTTTAATAAAGTGAAACAGACGCAATGAGCAGAAAATTAGAAAAAATAAATTTGATTTGTTATTTTAAATATTATTACAGCTTGATTTTGTGAAAGTCTGTAAAACTGAAATAATAATTGTGGTTATCTCGAATTTCAAAAATACTACTTTTTATCTAAATAGATGCAATAAGAAAATTACTAGAAAAAATAAGCTCTGTTAATGACTTTCTTCCTGATCTGAGCTTTGCTTTTTGCAGAAATTATTTGGTATTGTAATTACTAATTAGTATCAAAACTTGCTTTTGCAAGATTTAGTAAAACTCTGGTTTAAAGACCAAAACTGTGGTTATGTTATAATAGATACTACGAGCTTTAAAAATTTATAAATTTTTTGTAAAAGTTATTTTGCAGGTGATAGTAATAACGCTAGTTTTGGTAAAACTAGAAGAAACAAAAATTGTTATTTTCTATATCTAAATTTGGATACAGCTGTCTTTAACACCAGTTTATTTTCTGTTAAAGTAATGCTTGGAGGTGATTAGTTCAAATCGCGTGTATACAGTGAAGCACTGTAAAGTAGCGTTAGTCCTAGCGGTGTTTCCGAAATTTTCGGGTTAAAATAGCAACGGCATGTAAGTGTTGCCTTGCGGGACACCTCCAACTAGAAATAACAGTTCTTTTGATGGAAAAATTGTGTTAAAAATATTGTGTTTGTATTGAAATCGAATTGATCGTGTCGTGGTCGCTTGGGGTGTGCAATTTCGCTCTCTTCTGTTGCAATTTATCGTCTATTAACTGATTTTAAGAAGCTGGAAGGCACCGCAGTGGTTTGCTGTCTTTCAGCTCGTCATTTCTTTTGCTTCTAGACCTATTTTAATAAAGTGAAACAGACGCAATGAGCAGAAAATTAGAAAAAATAAATTTGATTTGTTATTTTAAATATTATTACAGCTTGATTTTGTGAAAGTCTGTAAAACTGAAGTAATAATTGTGGTTATCCGAAATTTCAAAAATACTACTTTTTATCTAAATAGATGCAATAAGAAAATTACTAGAGAAAATAAGTTCTGTTAATGACTTTCTTCCTGATCTGAGCTTTGTTTCTTGCAGAAATGGTTTGGTATTGTAATTACTATCAAAACTTGCTTTTGCAAGATTTGCTAAAACTCTAGTTTAAAGACCAAAACTGTGGTTATGTTATAATAGATACTACAGGCTTTAAAAATTTATTAATTTTTTGTAAAAGTCATTTTGCAGGTAATAGTAATAACGCTAGTTTTGTTAAAACTAGAAGAAACAAAAATTGTTATTTTCTATATCTAAATTTGGATACAGCTGTTTTTAACACCAGTTCCTTTTCTATTAAAGTAATGCTTGTGAGGTGATTAGTTCAAATTGCGTGTATACAGTGAAGCACAGTCAATATCGTAAAGTAGTGTTGGTCTTAGCGGTGTTTCCGAAATTTTCGGGTTAAAATAGCAACGGCATATAAGTGTAGCCTTGCGGGACACCTCCAACTAGAAATAACAGTTTTTTGATTGAAAAACAGTGTTAAAAATATTGTGTTTCTATTGAAATCAAACTGATCGTGTTGTGGTCGTTTGGGGTGTGTAATTTTGCTCCCTTCTGTTGCAATTTATCGTCTATTAACTGATTTTAAGAAGCTGGAAGGCACCGCAGTGGCTTGCTGTCTCTCAGATCGTCATTTTTTTTGCTTCTAGATCTATTTTAATAAAGTGAAACAGACGCAATAAGCAGAAAACTAAAAAAAATAAGTTTGATTTGTTATTTTAAACATTACTACAGCTTGATTTTGTGAAAGTCTGTAAAACTGAAATAATAATTGTGGTTATCCCGAATTTCAAAAATACTACTTTTTATCTAAATAGATGCAATAAGAAAATTACTAGAAAAAATAAGCTCTGTAATGACTTTCTTCCTGATCTGAGCTTCGTTTTTTGCAGAACTGATTTGGTATTGTAACCTGTATTAAAGCTTGCTTTTCAAAGATTTGGTAAAACTTTGGTTTAAAGACCAAAGCTGTGGTTATATTATAATAGATACTACGAGCTTTAAAAATTTATAAATTTTTTGTAAAAGTCATTTTGCAGGTGATAGTAATAACGCTAGTTTTGTTAAAACTAGAAGAAACAAAAATTGTAATTTTTTATATCTAAAGTTGAATACAGCTTGTCTTTAATACCAGTTTCTTTTCTATTAAAGTAATGCTTGGAGGTGATTAGTTCAAATCGCGTGTATACAGTGAATCACTGTAAATATCATAAAGTAGCGTTGGTCTTAGCGGTCTTTCCGAAATTTTCGGGTTAAAATAGCAACGGCATATAAGTGTTGCCTTGCGGGACACCTCCAACTAGAAATAACAGTTTTTTTGATGGAAAAATTGTGTTAAAAATATTGTGTTTGTATTGAAATCGAATTGATCGTGTCGTGGTCGCTTGGGGTGTGTAATTTCGCTCTCTTCTGTTGCAATTTATCGTCTATTAACTGATTTTAAGATGCTGGAAGGCACCGCAGTAGCTTGCTGTCTCTCAGATCGTCATTTCTTTTGCTTCTAGATCTATTTTAAGAAAATGAAACAGACGCAATGAGCGGAAAACTAGAAAAAATAAGTTTGATTTGTTATTTTCAACATTACTACAGCTTGTAATCCAGATAATTAGTTATCCAGAATTTCAAAAATATTACTTTTTATCTAAATAGATGCAATAAGAAAATTACTAGAAAAAATAAGCTCTGTTAATGACTTTCTTCCTGATCTGAGCTTCGTTTCTTGCAGAACTGATTTGGTATTGTAATCTGTATTAAAGATTGCTTTTGCAAGATTTGGTAAAACTCTGGTTATGTTATAATAGATACTACGAGCTTTAAAAATTTATTAATTTTTTGTAAAAGTTATTTTGCAGGTGATAGTAATAACGCTAGTTTTGTTAAAACTAGAAGAAACAAAAATTGTTATTTTCTATATCTAAATTTGGATACAGCTGTCTTTAACACTAGTTCCTTTTCTATTAGCGTAATGCTTGTGAGGTGATTAGTTCAAATTGCATGTATACAGTGAAGCACTGTAAATATCGTAAAGTAGCGTTGGTCCTAGCGGTGTTTCTAAAATTTTCGGGTTAAAATAGCAACGACATGTAAGTGTAGCCTTGCGGGACACCTCCAACCAGAGATAACAGTTTTTTAATGGAAAAACAGTGTTAAAAATATTGTGTTTGTATTGAAATCAAACTGGTCGTGTCGTAGTCGCTTGGGATGTGCAATTTCGCTCTCTTCTGTTGCAATTTATTGTCTATTAACTGATTTTAAGAAGCTGGAAAGCACCGCAGTGGCTTGCTGTCTCTCAGCTCGTCATTTCTTTTGCTTCTAGATCTATTTTAAGAAAACGAAATAGACGCAATAAGCAGAAAACTAGAAAAAATAAGTTTGATTTGTTATTTTAAACATTACTACAGCTTGATTTTGTGAAAGTCAGTAAAACTAAAATAATAATAATTGTGGTTATCCCGAATTTCAAAAATACTACTTTTTATCTAAATAGATGCAATAAGAAAATTACTAGAAAAAATAAGCTCTGTTAATGACTTTCTTCCTGATCTGAGCTTCGTTTCTTGCAGAACTGATTTGGTATTGTAATCTGTATTAAAGATTGCTTTTGCAAGATTTGGTAAAACTCTGGTTATACTACGAGCTTTAAAAATTTATTAATTTTTTGTAAAAGTCATTTTGCAGGTGATAGTAATAACGCTAGTTTTGTTAAAACTAGAAGAAACAAAAATTTTTATTTTCTATATCTAAATTTGGATACAGCTGTCTTTAACACCAGTTTCTTTTCTATTAAAGTAATGTTTGGTAGGTGATTAGTTCAAATAGCGTGTATACAGTGAATCACTGTAAATATCGTAAAGTAGCGTTGGTCCTAGCGGTGTTTCCGAAATTTTCGGGTTAAAATAGCAACGGCATATAAGTGTAGCCTTGCGGGACACCTCCAACTAGAAATAACAGTTTTTTGATTGAAAAACAGTGTTAAAAATATTGTGTTTGTATTGAAATCGAATTGGTCGTGTCGTGGTCGCTTGGGGTGTGCAATTTCGCTCTCTTCTGTTGCAATTTATTGTCTATTAACTGATTTTAAGAAGCTGGAAGGCACCGCAGTAGCTTGCTGTCTCTCAGATCGTCATTTCTTTTGCTTCTAGATCTATTTTAAGAAAATGAAATGGACGCAATGAGCGGAAAACTAGAAAAAATAAGTTTGACTTGTTATTTTAAACATTAGCACAGCTTGATTTTGTTAAAGTTAGTAAAACTGAAATAATAATTGTGGTTATCCCGAATTTCAAAAATACTACTTTTTATCTAAATAGATGCAATAAGAAAATTACTAGAAAAAATAAGCTCTGTTAATGACTTTCTTCCTGATCTGAGCTTTGTTTCTTGCAGAAATGATTTGGTATTGTAATTAGTATTAAAGATTGCTTTTGCAAGATTTGGTAAAACTCTGGTTATGTTATAATAGATACTACGAGCGTTAAAAATTTATAAATTTTTTGTAAAAGTCATTTCGCAGGTGATAGTAAAAACGCTAGTTTTGTTAAAACTAGAAGAAACAAAAATTGTTATTTTTTATATCTAAAGTTGAATACAGCTGTCTTTAATACCAGTTTCTTTTCTATTAAAGTAATGTTTGGGAGGTGATTAGTTCAAATAGCGTGTATACAGTGAATCACTGTAAATATCGTAAAGTAGCGTTGGTCTTAGCGGTGTTTCCGAAATTTTCTGGTGAAAATAGCAACGGCATGTAAGTGTTGCATTGCGGGACACCTCTAACTAGAAATAACAGTTTTTTTGATGGAAAAACAGTGTTAAAAATATTGTGTTTGTATTGAAATCGAATTGGTCGTGTCGTGGTCGCTTGGGGTGTGCAATTTCGCTCTCTTCTGTTGCAATTTATCGTCTATTAACTGATTTTAAGAAGCTGGAAGGCACCGCAGTGGCCTGCTGGCTCTCGGCTCGTCTGTAATATATCAACATTTTTTTTGCTTCTAGATCTATTTTAAGAAAATGAAATGGACGCAATGAGCAGAAAACTAGAAAAAATAAGTTTGATTTGTTATTTTAAACATTAGCACAGCTTGATTTTGTTAAAGTCAGTAAAACTGAAATAATAATTGTGGTTATCCCGAATTTCAAAAATACTACTTTTTATCTAAATAGATGCAATAAGAAAATTACTAGAACAAATAAGCTCTGTTAATGACTTTCTTCCTGATCTGAGCTTTGTTTCTTGCAGAACTGATTTGGTATTGTAATCTGTATTAAAGCTTGCTTTTGAAAGATTTGGTAAAATTCTGGTTTAAAGACCAAAGCTGTGATTATATTATAATAGATACCACGAGCTTTAAAAATTTATTAATTTTTTGTAAAAGTCATTTTGCAGGTGATAGTAATAACGCTAGTTTTGTTAAAACTAGAAGAAACAAAAATTGTTATTTTCTATATATAAATTTGGATACAGCTGTCTTTAACACCAGTTCCTTTTCTTTTAAAGTAATGCTTGTGAGGTGATTAGTTCAAATAGCGTGTATACAGTGAAGCACAGTCAATATCGTAAAGTAGTGTTGGTCTTAGCGGTGTTTCCGAAATTTTCGGGTTAAAATAGCAACGGCATGTAAGTGTAGCCTTGCGGGACACCTCCAACTAGAAATAACAGTTTTTTGTTGGAAAAACAGTGTTAAAAATATTGTGTTTGTATTGAAATCAAACTGGTCGTGCCGTAGTTGCTTGGGGTGTGCAATTTTGCTCTCTTCTGTTGCAATTTATTGTCTATTAACTGATTTTAAGAAGCTGGAAGGCACCGCAATAGCTTGCTGTCTCTCAGATCGTCATTTTTTTTGCTTCTAGATCTATTTTAAGAAAATGAAATAGACGCAATGAGCAGATAACTAGAAAAAATAAGTTTGATTTGTTATTTTAAACATTACTACAGCTTGATTTTGTGAAAGTCTGTAAAACTGAAATAATAATTGTGGTTATCCCGAATTTCAAAAATACTACTTTTTATCTAAATAGATGCAATAAGAAAATTACTAGAAAAAATAAGCTCGGTTAATGACTTTCTTCCTGATCTGAGCTTCGTTTCTTGCAGAACTGATTTGGTATTGTAATCTGTATTAAAGCTTGCTTTTGAAAGATTTGGTAAAACTCTGGTTATGTTATAATAGATACTACGAGCTTTAAAAATTTATTAATTTTTTGTAAAAGTCATTTTGCAGGTGATAGTAATAACGCTAGTTTTGTTAAAACTTGAAGAAACAAAAATTGTTATTTTCTATATCTAAATTTGGTATACAGCTGTCTTTAATAACAGTTTCTTTTCTATTAAAGTAATGTTTGGTAGGTGATTAGTTCAAATAGCGTTTATACAGTGAGTCACTGTAAATATCGTAAAGTAGCGTTGGTCCTAGCGGTGTTTCCGAAATTTTCGAGTTAAAATAGCAATGGCATGTAAGTGTAGCCTTGCGGGACACCTCCAACTAGAAATAACAGTTTTTTTGATGGAAAAACAGTGTTAAAAATATTGTATTTGTATTGAAATCGAATTGGTCGTGTCGTGGTCGCTTGGGGTGTGCAATTTCGCTCTCTTCTGCTGCAATTTATTGTCTATTAACTGATTTTAAGAAGCTGGAAGGCACCGCAGTGGCTTGCTAGCTCCCGGCTCGTTCGTAATATATCAACATTTCTTTTGCTTCCTTGTTGTCTAATCCACGTGAATTGAAAATTTTTGATGAGATCTCGATTAGATAAGAAGAAAGATAATCTATTAGTCGTATGGATGCATAATGGATGAAGTCGGTGATGGTAAAAGGAAGGTTTCGCATTAGTCGCGCGTCCGACCCCGAATTCGAGTTTGTACAAGCACCAAATTGACATGTCGTGTTTCTGGTAATGATGTTGGGCATTGTTCGGCGACTCCCCACATTCGACAAGTGACCACGACCGGCTAGAAATTTGCATAAATCGTGCGAAAATCGAGAAAAAATGCCAAAGTTGACTTAACGGTATTGAGCAATAGTTCCCAATAAAGGATCGTGTCATTGTATGCTTATATTGGAATCTTGTATTACAATTCGGTTTTTTTGAGGGCTTTATTCAATACGTCACGAGTTGGGTGTACCGTAATCACGTCACACACTAAATATTTATTTACATTAGAGTGCGGTAACGAAAATTTACAGTACACAGACTAGACAGATGAGTCTAAGGGCCGATTTCATAATCAACTTAAAAGCTACTTTAGTTTAATTGACGTTTAGACTGGAACTGTTATTATGGCAATATGCATCGAAAAATCATTGACGGTTACAGTCTAAACGTCGTCTAAATTAATGTCGGCTCTTAGCTTTTATTCATTTTTCAAGTTCTTTTAAATTTTTTTATTTTTAATATTTTATGATATTAATTGAAAAAAAAAAGAAAGGAGCGAAAGTAACTTTAAAAGGTTTCAAAAAAAGAAAATTAAAAGAACTTGAAAAATGCTTACTAGAAATATAAGAACAGTTTTGGGAAACTCAAAAAACGACTGAAAATCGGTTATTAAAAAAAAGGAAAAGCTTTCAGATTAATACAAAACATTTTTAGAAGAAAAGGAGAACAAAAGTAGATTTTAGAACAAAAATGTTTTTGTTCGATACCTCCTTAGAATGTAGCTCTGTAGCCATAGTTACCAGCATGTGAAGGTTTCACATTTGCTCACGTCTACTTTCGCTCACGCGTTTTTACTCACGCGTAATTGAATTTGTATTTTTTAGGCAACATTTGATATTTAGCCGCATTAGCTTTTTCCAGGGCGTTCTCAGGGACAAATAATTCATCTTTATTATTCATTTTTAATAGAATAATAGCACAAAAGTTACTCACAGTCGCAATCAGTTTAATGAAATTGTAGAATTTGTTTGTTGTTTCTTTTACAACAAATTCTTTCAACTTTGAAAGTTATAGATTTTCTAAAGAGGTATCGGTCAAAACCGAATATAGCACTCGAGAGTAAGTTCGCTTTCGTTCACGCAAATTGCAAGTTCGTTCACGAAGCGAAGCTGAGTGAACGATGCAATTCAAGTTTCACCTTCTTCACTCTTATTGTAAATAACTATTAATAAGTTTGAAAAATGTTTAGAAGAATTAGAAATCTATTATCAATACTTCGTACAATAAAAAGGATAAAAGGGACCAAAAGGAACATAAAAGAATTTGAAAAATGTTTACTGAAAGAATAAGAAAACTTTAGAAAAGCTCAAAAAAGACGATCGCAATAGAAGGAAGATTAAAAAACTGCTTGTTTCTAAACGATTCTGTGTTCTTTTTATTAGAACACAATTTTTTAAATTTTTTCATCTTTTTTAGTCGTTTTTTGAGTATTTTAAAATTCTTCTGTTTTTCGATATTAAAAATTAAAGAAAGCATTTATTGCAAAATTTGTATTTATAAATTTATTATTTTTAAAATAAATAAATTCGTGTATAAATACTTTAATTTTAATTGTAGCAGTACATAAAACTGTCATTTTACAGCATCGGTATTGTAAATTGTCATTTAACTGATGTTTAACTAACAAGTAATAATATCATTAACGTTCTCGAGGCTGAAAAAAAAAATCGAAATGTTCCAACTCATTGAAAAATCTCTTCCTTGCTAACAGAGCACAGGAAACGTAAACACGATCTAATATACTGACCGCTGGTAATATCCCGGATCATTAAAGCAATTATCAACCAGTATATATACATTTAAACTCAGTTATATGATGTTGACGATGGTTAAAACCGATTAGGATTTTACGTACACGCGAACACTGACATAAATAACAATTCCAAAGAGGGAATTTTCATATTTGTTAACTGTAATTACTTAATAATATTTTACAAACAAACAATAATAATAAATCTGTCATTTTGTAATAAATAACACCCAACTGTTTCAAAGAGGCACTTCAACGAAAAAACACAAATTAAATACCGAAGCTAACAGAAAAAAGAACGAGCTTCTTCCACTTACGATGCTCGGGTTATAGAGCGGCTTCTTCTCTCCTAAACCTGTTGCTTAATGCTGATCCTTTTAAAACCATCTACTGAAAAAAACAAGACACATAATCACACATCAAGGAAATTTTATGAGATGTACCGCAACGTGATGCTCACAATGAAGTAATTGGTTTAATCAAAGCGCGAGGGCGCCACAAACAACAAAATTTTTTGGGGAGGAATTAAGTCTCAATTTTTACAGTTCTGCTCAGATGTCACTAACAAGCTTATTTTTTCTAGAAATTTTCTTATTGCATCTATTTATATTATAAGTAGTATTTTTGAAATTCGGGATAATCAAAATTGTAATTTCAGTTTTACCGATTTTTTGAAAATCAAGGTGTAGTGCAGTTAGAATATGAAAACAAACTTATTTTATCTAGTTTTGTGCTTATTGCGTCTATTTCATTTTCTTAAATAGATCTAGAAATACAGAGATTTTTAATTGAAGAGAATGAATTTAAGTTAGATTTACAATTTGAACCTAATCTATCTCACCAGTTTCTTAATGGATCTATTTCAATTATGTTGCTCTAACAATAGCTTCTATTTTTAGCATTTATGTAGAACTAAGCTTGAATCTTTTCAACAAGTAAGCAGTTTTCTAAGAACCAAAACTCAGATCTTGTACAAACTCACTTAAAACACCTTGTTTTTTCTACAAAATGTCTTATTGCATCTACTTAGATTAAACGAAGTATGTCGAAGCTTCGGGATAACCACAACTGCTACTTCCGTTTTACGGATTTTTACAAAATCAAGCTGTAGTACAGTTTGAAATACCAAGTCAAACTTATTTTGTCTAGTCTTATGCTTGTTGTATCTATTTCGCTTTCTTAAATGGATCTAGAACAAGAGAGATTTTAAAATTTAACAAGACTCTGTTAGTTTTACGTTTCTTAAATTTTTTAAGAAAATTTCTGTTCTAAATTTTACGTAACATACTATTTATTTCTCTTTCAATGTTTACAGTATTTTTGTTTTTGAAAAACCCCTTATTTTCTTCCCTATTAAACGTAATTTTCTTATTCTTCTTCCTCTTTCAGTTCTATTCCTTCAATTTGCCTAAAAACTTTTGTGTTTTTCTGATTCTTTTCACGTTCAATGAATTATAAAAAATATTAGAGCTACGAAAAAATGCTGAAATTCGAAATATCAGCAATCAACAAGCCTTTTTTTATGCTTTATCTTTCAATCATATCTTCTATTCCTTTTCTGTTTATAATATTCTTTTGTTATCAAAATATTTCTTTGCTGTTTTTCTTCTAAACGTAATCTTCCTTCTCTTCCAGTTTTATTTCTGACTTTTCTAAAATTCTTCTGATTCTTCTAGTCTCTTTTTTTTGATGTTCTTCTCAGATATCTTCTGTTAATTTTTTCTTTCAATTGTGGTAAGCACAAGAAGAAAAAATTTTTTTTCCTCAAACTTGTTTAAAGCTTTTTAAAGTTATTTTGTTCTTCAAGACGCTATCTTTTTTTCTAAAGATACTTTTCGTTTCTTTTTAATTCTTGTTCTGAGAAAACCTCTTCTTACTTCCTTTTCTACTAAATGTAGCTTTATTATTCTTTTTTTCTCTTTTACTTCTATTTTTTGATTTGTTTAAAACTTTTATGTTCTTCTATTTTTTTCTACGTCTATTTAATTTTGAAAATTATTAGAATCCTATTTTTCAATCCTATTTTTTTAATTTTTTCTTTCAGTTGTCAATTTTTAAATTTCTTAATTTTTTCTTTTATTTAGTCTTTTTATTTTTCTTTTAGTCGTTTTATGAGTTTGCCAAGATTCTTCTTCTTCAAGTCGTCGTCGTATCGTTCTTGAACTTTTCCCAAAATTTCTTCTATTTCTGTTTTCTTTGAATTGTAGTAAATAGAAGAAAAAAAAATTTTCTTTCATTAAACTCTTTTAAGGCAGTTTTCAGTCCACAATCTCAAATTATAATTTTCAGAGAACTCCCAGAGAGAATAATCTCTCAAGCTACACAAACAATACTTCACGTCATGTTAGCAACAACAACAACTAACAATTAAATCAATTTAAAAAAATACAACAATATAAAAAACCAAAATATTAAACTTGCAGTAATGCCCTCTAGCACGTAATTATCTAAATCAGGTTGGTAGAGCGCCAGGATATGTAAATATATATTTGTATTAAAATAGCATTGGCCTTAAAGCAGTGCCTTGCGGAACATCAAAAGTTACCTGTCAGATTCGACATACTGAATTGGTTATAAAGAATGCCTTGTGGTAGGTTCACCATTTTAGAATATAATAACAGTAATTGTTATTAAACTCGACGAAAATTAGGTTAAATACAAAAATATATTTTAGTTAGAAGGAGATTAAAAATTGTTCTAAACCAGTAGCTTGAAGGAGAGTTTATTAAAGTATTATCAAACAATCAAGTGCCTTGTTGTTTGTTTTTTTATTGAGTTAAAACAGTTTAATAGAAAAAGACTGGGTTAAAATAAAAAATGTCTTTGTCAGGAGGCAGAAAAATAAAAAGACTGCAAAAGAATCTATGCCAAGAACATAAAACAGACGGAATAAGCACAAAACTAGAAAAAATAGGATCTTTTAAGTGACTTTGTACAAGATCTCAGGTTTATTTTAGTGAGAACTGCTTACTTTTTGAAAAGATTGAAACTTACTTTGACATAAATGCTCTAAATAGATGCTAGAAGAGTTATTGTTGTAGCTAAATTTTTGGAATAGATGAAATAAGAAATTTATGAGATAGATTTAATTAGTATTTTTAAAACTACGTTTAGAAGAAGAGAGAACAAAGAAAGATTACATAAAAAGCTGGAAAATCGACTATTGCATGAAAAAGAAGAAGAAAAACAATATTTTAAAGAGAAATAAAAACATATTTAGAAGAAGAGGAGAACAGAGGTTGATTTTAGAAGAATAAAAACGTTTTTAAATAGTTCGAAAAAACGTTTAGAAGAAAAGTAAATTTATATTTGTACTAACTACAATCGGGAAAAAAGGAAGAAAAGAAACTTTAGAAGATCGTAAAGAGTGATCACTAGAAGAAAAAGAAGAATTTTGAAATATTTAGAAAACGATGTCTTAAAGAGAAGAAAGATTTAGCAAGAATATTTCAGACGAAAAAAAAGAAAGAAAAAAAGAAGGTTGTATGTTTAGATGAAAACGTAGAATTTTGAAAAGCCAAAATATTCCTAAAAAATTTAAAAAAAGATTAATATAAAAAAGATTTTTTTCTTCAACTACAACTGAAAGAAAAATATAGGAGAAGCTGTAAAAGAAGTTTAAAAACGACGACTTGAAGAATAAGAAGAATTTAGATAAACTCGAAAGCGGCAACTGAAGTAGAAGCTGGATTAAAAACTACTGTGTTTGGGAAGAAGAACAAAGAAAGATCTATAAAAATCTTGAAAATCTACTATTTTATAAAAAAAGAAGAAAAACTTTGAAACAGAAATAAAAAATATGGTTAGAAGGAAAAGGTAAATGTGGATTTTAGAAGAACAAAGTGCTAAAAAATAGCGTAAAAAACGTTTAGAAAATACAAAAAAACAAAATCAAAAATAAAGAAAGGAGCAAAAGAAATGGTAAACGATCTTGAAAGACGATCGCTAGAAGAATAGGAAGAATTTGGAAAAACGACGACTGGAACAGAAAAAGATTAAAAAACTACTACATTTAGAAAAAGAGAGAACAGAGAAAGATCTATGCAAAAAAAGAAATGAAAAATTTATAAAAAACTTGAAAATCTGCTAATGTAGGAAAAAGAAGAAGAAAAACAGTATTTTAAAGAGAAATAAAAAGATGTTTAGACGAAAAACAGCAGAGGTAGATTTTAAAAGAACAAAAATGTTTAAAATAGCTTAAAGAACGTGTAGAAAATAGTGAAATCTGTAAATCTATTTCTAGTATTAACTATGATTAAAAATAAAGTAGAGGAAGAAAAGATATGGTAAACGATCTTGAAAGATAATCTTTAGAAGAATACGAAGAATATAAAAAAACAATCACTAGAATAGAAAGAGATTAAAAAACTACTACGTTTAGAAAAAAAGAGAACAAAGAAAGATCTATGCAAAAAAAGGACAAAGAAAGATTCCATAAAAAGCTGGAAAATCGACTATTGCAAGAAAAAGAGGAAGAAAAACAGTATTTTAAAGAGAAATAAAAACATAATTAGAATTTTAGAAGAACAAAAACGTTTTTAAATAGTTCGAAAAAACGTTTAGAAGAAAAGTAAATTTATATTTGTACTAACTACAATCGGGAAAAAAGGAAGAAAAGAAACTTTAGAAGATCGTAAAGAGTGATCACTAGAAGAAAAAGAAGAATTTTGAAATATTTAGAAAACGATGTCTCAAAGAGAAGAAAGATTTAGAAAGAAAATTTCAAACGAAAAAAAAGAAAGAAAAAAAAGAAGGTTGTATGTTTAGAAGAAAACGTAGAATTTTGAAAAGCCAAAATATTCCTAAAAAATTTAAAAAAAGATTAATATAAAAAAAAGATTTTTTTCTTCAACTACAACTGAAAGAAAAAAAATAGGAGAAGCTGTAAAAGAAGTTTAAAAACGACGACTTGAAGAATAAGAAGAATTTAGATAAACTCGAAAACAGCAACTGAAGTAGAAGCTGAAGTAAAAACTACTGTGTTTGGGAACAAGGACAAAGAAAGATCTATAAAAAACTTGAAAATCTACTATTATATAAAAAAAGAAGAAAAACTTTGAAACAGAAATAAAAGGTAAATGTGGATTTTAGAAGAACAAAATGTTGGAAAATAGCGTAAAAAACGTTTAGAAAATAAAAAAAAACAATTTTAATATTAACTATAATTAAAAATAAAGAAAGGAGCAAAAGAAATGGTAAACGATCTTGAAAGATGATCGCTAGAAGAATTACAAGAATTTGGAAAAACGACGACTAGAACAGAAAAAGATTAAAAAACTACTACGTTTAGAAAAAGAGAGAACAGAGAAAGATCTATGCAAAAAAAAGAAAAGAAAGATTTATAAAAAACTTGAAAATCTGCTAATGGCAGGAAAAAGAAGAAGAAAAGCTTTGTTTGAATGAGAAATAAAAAGATGTTTAGACGAAAAACAGCAGAGGTAGATTTTAGAAGAACAAAAATGTTTAAAATAGCTTAAAGAACGTGTAGAAAATAGTGAAATCTGTAAATCTATTTCTAGTATTATTCCATAAAAAGCTGGAAAATCGACTATTGCAAGAAAAAGAAGAAGAAAAACAGTATTTTAAAGAGAAATAAAAACATAATTAGAAGAAGAGGAGAACAGAGGTTGATTTTAGAAGAACAAAAACGTTTTTAAATAATTCGAAAAAACGTTTAGAAGAAAAGTAAATTTATATTTGTACTAACTACAATCGGGAAAAAAGGAAGAAAAGAAACTTTAGAAGATCGTAAAGAGTGATCACTAGAAGAAAAAGAAGAATTTTGAAATATTTAGAAAACGATGTCTTAAAGAGAAGAAAGATTTAGTAAGAAAATTTTCAACAAGAGAGAAAAGTAAGATTGAGAGAAATATAAAAGGTTGTATGATTAGAAGAAAAGGTAGATTTTTGACGATCCAAAATATTCTTAAAAAAATTAAAAAAAGGTTAATATAAAAAGATTTTTTCTTCTTCAACTAACTAGAACTGAAAAAAAAATAGAAGGATTTGTAGAAGAACTTTAATAACGACGACTTGAAGGATAAGAAGAATTTAGAAAATCTCGAAAACGGCAACTGAAGTAGAAGCTGGATTAAAAACTACTGTGTTTGGGAACAAGAACAAAGAAAGATCTGTAAAAAACTTGAAAATCTACTATTTTATAAAAAAAGAAGAAAAACTTTGAAACAGAAATAAAAATATGGTTAGAAGGAAAAGGTAAATGTGGATTTTAGAAGAACAAAATGTTGGAAAATAGCGTAAAAAACGTTTAGAAAATACAAAAAATCAAAATCAAAAATAAAGAAAGAAGCAAAAGAGATGGTAAACGATCTTGAAAGATGATCGCTAGAAGAATACGAAGAATTTGGAAAAACGACGACTGGAACAGAAAAAGAAGAACAACTACTACGTTTAGAAAAAGAGAGAACAGATGCAAAAAAAGAAAAGAAAGATTTATAAAAAAACTTGAAAATCTGCTAATGGCAGGAAAAAGAAGAAGAAAAACTTTGTTTGAATGAGAAATAAAAAGATGTTTAGACGAAAAACAGCAGAGGTAGATTTTAGAAGAACAAAAATGTTTAAAATAGCTTAAAGAACGTTTAGAAAATAGTAAAATCTGTAAATCTGTTTCTAGTATTAACTATGATTAAAAATAAAGAAGAGGAAGAAAAGATATGGTAAACGATCTTGAAAGATAATCTTTAGAAGAATACGAAGAATATAAAAAAACAATCACTAGAATAGAAAGAGATTAAAAAACTACTACGTTTAGAAAAAAAGAGAACAGATGCAAAAAAAGAAAAGAAAGATTTATAAAAAAACTTGAAAATCTGCTAATGGCAGGAAAAAGAAGAAGAAAAACTTTGTTTGAATGAGAAATAAAAAGATGTTTAGACGAAAAACAGCAGAGGTAGATTTTAGAAGAACAAAAATGTTTAAAATAGCTTAAAGAACGTTTAGAAAATAGTAAAATCTGTAAATCTGTTTCTAGTATTAACTATGATTAAAAATAAAGAAGAGGAGCAAATGATATGGTAAACGATCTTGAAAGATAATTTTTAGAAGAATACGAAGAATATAAGAAAGAGTTTAAAAAACTACTACGTTTAAAAAAAAAGAAAACAAAGAAAGATCTATAAAAAACTTTAAAATATACTAATGCATTAAAAAGAAGAAAAAAATTTGTTTGAATGAGAAGTAAGAAGATGTTTAGAAGAAAAACAGAGCAAAGGCAGATTTTAAAAGAACAAAAATGTTTAAAATTCTTTGAAAAACTTGAAAATGTACTATTGCCTGAAAAAGAAGAAGAAACACTTTGATTGAAAGAGAAATAAAAATATATTTAGAAGAAAAGGAGACTGAAGGTAAATTTTAGAAGAACAGAATGTTTTTAAGTTGTCTGAAAAAACGCTCAGAGCAAAAGTAAATTTATTATCTGTACTAACTACAATTCTTAAAAAAAGAAACAAAGGAAATTTTAGAAGATCTTAAAAAATGATCACAGAAGAATTAGAGGAATTATAAATACTCAGTAAACAACGACTGAAAGAGAAGAAAGAATAAGAAAGATTCTGTGACAATAAAAGGAAATTTCAAGCAAGAAAGAAAAAGTTTGTGAGACAGAAACCAAAAACTGAAAGGTTGCTCTGTGGACAACAAAAGACCCGGGTCTAAATACATCGTAATTTCAAATATTTAAATTATTTTTTTTTCAGTTTAGTTTATAATTAATTTATTGAATAGAACTTGCTGTTTTCCGGTCTCCCTTTAAGAGCTTTAGGGTTGATTTGCGGCCGCTTTGGCGTCCGTCGTCATCGTTTCCTTTTTAGCGTCCCAATGCTGATTAGTCCCTTGCAACCCTCATACGAAATCACCTTTTCCTCGTAAACCCTCTTACGGTTTTCCCTTGAACTAAAATATTAAAACGCGTTTGGCGGCAGTATTTTACGAGGATCTTTCGAAGTGAATCCGGTAAGCTCCGGAAACGTATCGAGGGTTAATTAGAAATGGGAAAAAATGTCGGAGATTTGGGCGCACGTGCCCATGACCATGATTAAGACCGTGAACGCGTCGAAAACAAAAAAAACTAGTTAAGAGAGTAGCGAGCTATTGTTGAAGGCACACCTTCTGATGCAACAAATGAGTTTGGGATTTTTTTGAAGGATAATGAACAAGAGGTGTTCTACGAAATTTGTTTCTTATAAAAATGAAATTTTATGCCTGTTAGATTCAATATGTTTTCCTGGAATTGAAGAGTTTTAACAATTTAGTGCTGTTTATTGTCAATGTGTCCAGTGAGATGTCTTAACAAAATTTTTTCGGGAAGGTGATACATTCGAAATTGCAAGACGTGACCAAAACGGTCCGTTAAAACGGTCAAATTTAGAAGAGGAAAAAAAATTCAGAAACTATTGCTATTGTCATGCCGTGAAATATCACTTTTCATTATTTCGTTTTCTTTCTGTTTCAGGTGAGTGTCTCTTCGAAGCGGCCTTGCTAAGTTCATTACTCATCATTTTTGTAAGTAATAACAATAAAAAAGAATTTCAAAAAGTCTAAAAAGACATATTTAAAAAATAATAAACTAGATAGGGCTCTACAGGATCTTTTGTAGGACGTCTCTATTGTTTTTTTCAAAACACTCGGTCTAGAAAAGGCTTTTTTACTACTCTTTTTGACTTTTGTAAGTAATAACAACAAAAAAAGGTTAAAAAAGACATTTAAAAAATAATAAAACAAGATAGATCTCTACAGGGTTTTTTGTATGACGTTTCTATTGTTTTTTTAATACACTCGGTCTTTAAAAGGCTTTTTTACTACTTTTTTTGACTTTTGTAAGTAATAACAACAACAAAAAAATCAGAAAGTTAAAAAGACACTTGAAAAATAATAAACAAGATAGGTTTTTACAGAGTTTTTTGTCTATTGTTTTTTTAATGCACTCGGGCTTTAAAAAGCTTTTTTTGTCATTCTCTTTTACTTTGGAAGTAATAATAAAAAAAAAGTTTTCAAAAAGTCAAAAAAGTTATTTTAAAAATAATATACAAGATAGGTCTTTACAGAGTTTTTTGTATGACGTCTCTGTTGTTTTTTGTATGACGTATCTGTTGTTTTTTTAATACACTCGGTCTTTAAAAGGCTTTTTTACCACTCTCTTTCACTTTTTTAAGTAATAATAATAAAAAAAATTTTAAAAAGTCAAGAAAGACATATTGAAAATAATAAAACAAGATAGATATCTACAGGGTTTTTTGTATGACGTTTCTATTGTTTTTTTAATACACTCGGTCTTTAAAAGGCTTTTTTACTACTTTTTTTGACTTTTGTAAGTAATAACAACAACAAAAAAATCAGAAAGTTAAAAAAGACACTTAAAAAATAATAAACAAGATAGGTCTTTAAAGAGTCTTTTGTGAGACGTCTCTATTGTTTTTTAATGCACTCGGGCTTTAAAAAGCTTTTTTTGTCATTCTCTTTTACTTTGGAAGCAATAATAACAGAAAAAGTTTTCAAAAAGTCAAAAAAGTTATTTTAAAAATAATATACAAGATAGGTCTTTACAGAGTTTTTTGTATGGCGTCTCTGTTGTTTTTTGTATGACGTATCTGTTGTTTTTTTAATACACTCGGTCTTTAAAAGGCTTTTTTACCACTCTCTTTCACTTTTTTAAGTAATAATAATAAAAAAATTGTTTTAAAAAGTCAAGAAAGGCATATTGAAAATAATAAAACAAGATAGATATCTACAGGGTTTTTGTTTGACGTTTCTATTGTTTTTTTAATACACTCGGTCTTTAAAAGGCTTTTTTACTACTTTTTTTGACTTTTGTAAGTAATAACAACAACAAAAAAATCAGAAAGTTAAAAAGACACTTGAAAAATAATAAACAAGATAGGTTTTTACAGAGTTTTTTGTCTATTGTTTTTTTAATGCACTCGGGCTTTAAAAAGCTTTTTTTGTCATTCTCTTTTACTTTGGAAGTAATAATAAAAAAAAAGTTTTCAAAAAGTCAAAAAAGTTATTTTAAAAATAATATACAAGATAGGTCTTTACAGAGTTTTTTGTATGACGTCTCTGTTGTTTTTTGTATGACGTATCTGTTGTTTTTTTAATACACTCGGTCTTTAAAAGGCTTTTTTACCACTCTCTTTCACTTTTTTAAGTAATAATAATAAAAAAAATTTTAAAAAGTCAAGAAAGACATATTGAAAATAATAAAACAAGATAGATATCTACAGGGTTTTCTGTATGACGTTTCTATTGTTTTTTTAATACACTCGGTCTTTAAAAGGCTTTTTAACTACTTTTTTTGACTTTTGTAAGTAATAACAACTAAAAAAAATCAGAAAGTTAAAAAAGACACTTAAAAAATAATAAACAAGATAGGTCTTTAGAGAGTCTTTTGTGAGACGTCTCTATTGTTTTTTAATGCACTCGGACTTTAAAAAGCTTTTTTTGTCATTTTCTTTTACTTTGGAAGTAATAATAACAAAAAAAGTTTTCAAAAAGTCAAAAAAGTTATTTTAAAAATAATATACAAGATAGGTCTTTACAGAGTCTTTTGTATGACGTTTCTGTAAATACACTCGGTCTTTAAAAGGCTTTTTTATCACTCTCTTTTACTTTTTTAAGTAATAATAATAAAAAAAATGTTTTAAAAAGTCAAGAAAGACATATTGAAAATAATAAAACAAGATAGATCTCTACAGGGTTTTTTGTATGACGTTTCTATTGTTTTTTTAATACACTCGGTCTTTAAAAGGCTTTTTTGCCACTTTCTTTTACTTTTGTAATTATAACAATTTTTTTTTTCAAAAAGTCAAAAAAGACATTTTAAATTAATAAACAAGATAGGGCCCTACAGGGTCTCTTGTGGGACGTCTCTATTGTTTTCTTTTTTATATATTCGGTCTTTTTTACCACTCTCTTTCACTGTTCTAAGTAATAATAACAAAAAAAAATTTCAAAAATTTTGAAAAATTCAAAAAGCGACGACTGTCATAAAAAGAAAATTAAAAACTACTACGTTTAGTAAAAACAAAGAACCAACAAAGACTTAACAAGATTTGAAAATCGGCTGTTGAGAGAAAAAGAAGAACAGCTTTGAAGTGTAAATACTAAAGATATTTAAAAGAAAAGGAAAGCAAAGGTAGATTTTTGAAAAAAAATGTTTTTAAATTAGAAATTGTTTTTCAATACTAACTACACTAGAAAGATAAAAAGAAGCAAAAGACACTTTAAAGGAATTTGAAAAATGATTACTAGAATAATAAGAAAAGTTTAGAAAAACTCAAAAAGACGATTGAAATAGAAAGAAGATTTAAAGACTAGTACGTTAAAAGAAGATTTTCAAAACTTGAAATTCCGAAATTTGGAAGAAAAAGTAGAAGAAGAACTCTAATAAAGAAATAAAAAATGTGTTAGGAGAAGAAGAAAATGAAAATTGATTTTTGAAGATCAAAACTGTTTTAAAAAGCTTAAAGAAAGGGCCAAAGAGAGATTTCTTCTATTTCTAATACTAACTACAAATGAAAGGAACAAAAGAAGATTTAAAATGTAAAAAAAATGAGTGGAAAAGTAAAAAGAATTTAAACAAAAATTAAATAACGACAACTGAAACAGGAAGATGATTAAAAAACTGCTAAGTTTAGAAAGAAAAAAGAACAAAGAGAAACCTATAAAAAAATTGAATATCAATATTTGGAAAAAAAAGAAGAAGAAAAACGTTGAAAGAAAACTAAAAATTTGTTTAGAAAAAGAGGAGAACAAAGGTTGATTTTAGAAGAACGAAAAGGCTTTAAAAGCTCCAAATAATGTTTAGAAGATAAGGACATTTATTTCCAATACTAACCATAGTTGAAAGAAAAAAAAAGGAGCAAAAGAAACTTTAAAAAGTTTTAAAAAATAGTGCTAGAAAAATAAGATTTTAAAAAAAATCTTCAAAAATGATGAGTGTAATAGAAAAAAAATTTTAGAAAAAAGGAGAACAAAAAAAAAACTATATAAAACTTGCAAATTGACTATTGAAAGAACAACAAGAAGAAAAACTTTAAAAGAGAAATCAAAAATATGTTTAAAACAAAAGAAGATCAAAAGTAGATTTTTTAAAAGGTTAAAGAGACGTTTAGAAGATAAAGAAATCTATTTACATTATTAATTACAATTAAAAGGAGAAAAAGAAGAAGAAAAAAATTTAGAAGAACTTGAAACATGATTAAAAGATTTAAAAAACTGAATTAGAAGGAAAATTAAAAAACTGCCACGTTTAGAAAGAAAAGAAAAAAAAATTTGAAAGAACAGGAAGAAAAACTTTGAAAGAGAAACAAAAAAATTGTTTAGAAAAAAAGAAGAACAACTGATTTTAGAAAAGCAAAAGTGTTTAAGAAACTTAAGAAAATGGTAAGAAGAGAAAGAATTCTTAATACTAACTTCAATTAAACAAAAAAAACTTGTAAAAGCAATTATAAAAGTTCTTGAAAGATGATTTCTAGAAGTATAAGAAGAATTTAGGAAAACGTTTAGAAGAATTAGAATAAGAGAAACAACAATTGAAAGAAAAAACAAAAGACAAATCAGGAAAACGTAAAATAACAACAACTGGAAGACATTGTTTTTGACAATTTAGATAGTTTACAAGAGTTTTTAATAAGAATGTCAATAAAAAAATCTTTTTTGTAAACAATCTCTAGAAGACACAGAACAAAAGAAACTACAATTGGAAGAAAAATAGGTAGAGGATATATCAGAAAAACA